>WHYT01014585.1:53762-69937 GCA_009806455.1 Tetrax tetrax
GGACACAACGTCACACTAAGTGATAGGTAAGTGTTTTGCTGATTCAGTATTAGCCTGCTGATAAGAACATGGCTCTAGCACCTTGTTTGGTTGATTTTTTTTCCAAGTGAAAGTCTGTAATCATCCCACTCCTGGTGCCAGAGGATGGTCCCCTCTGGTGATATACAAATTTTGCAGCAATGATGATTAAACTGCACGGAGTCTAGTGGTCCTGCATTACCTATGTATTAGAGAAGCTTAAACAGACAGTTTAGCAGGACCAAAACCCGTGACCCTCTCCCTCATCGCAGGTAACAGAAGGATACCCATTGCACAAGATACTACACACAGGTTGTGCTGCAGAAACTGCTTCTACTGGCTGGAGAGACATTTTTCTCTTTTTTTAAACAGCATAATTCTGTGTAAAGTTCTGTCTGTTATCAACTAAAATAAAAAGTGAGTCTTTTTTTCATAAAATCTGCAACCCAACATCAAATGGCTTTACCCAAGAGCTAAAAACTCAGACCAAAAAAAAAGAAAAAAAAAAAAAAAAAAAAAAAAAAAAAAAAAGGCAAGTCCTGCAACATGACAGCAGTTATAGTAATTCATTCATGAAAAGTAATTCATTCACTAAAGAACTAGCATTTCAGCATTCCGAAAATCTTTACTCACTTTTCTCTGCATCACTATTATTACTGCCACTTTTTTCAGTTGGCAAATCATGAAACTTTACAGGAACATATAAAGGTTCACTCTGAAATGAATCAGTATAGAGTAAAAATACAGTTAAGCAGGATATTTAAATTACAAGCAGTAGAATTAATGTAGTGTATTAGAAAACTAAATAAGAAAGCTTGGTAAATATTAAAAGAATCAAATTTAACAAAGTGATTTTGTACACACTGGATAGGCTTGTCAAAAATGTTCACACATAATCTATATTTTATATAAAATACGCTGGTAAAATGCAGTACTCAAATAACTGTGCCCTTTTGTGTATACTCTCACAAAATTAATCCCCAGAAAATTCAAACCTACTGATTTAAAATCATAGAATCATAGAATGGTTAGAGTTGGAAGGGACCTTCAAAGGTCGTCTAGTCCAACCCCCCTGCAAGAAGCATTAGAAATCACAAGTCATTTCATTAGATCAACAGGTTCTGTACAAATGATAAACGAGAAACATAAAATACATATACAAAAATTAATACATACTCAATTTTCCTCCCATGACCCTAAAAGCTCATGAACTAGAACTAAAAATAAAAAAAAAATTGGGAAAGGAACTCCCATATATAAGGCACTTGGTACAAGTTTGAATTGCTTAAAATACTTCTAAAGCAATAAGCTTTAATCTGCTTGTTTAAATTAAATTAATAACCTGTAAGAGTGAAATAATAAAAAAGATCTGATAGCTGCATTTTCATTAGGCTCTTTGTTTAGGAGGAGAATTTTTGTGGCTGTTTAAATGAATGCAAAGTTGTCCAAGGTTAACAATGAATCCTGCTTCAAAAGTCAGATGATCTTAATGAATTGAGCAGACTAAGAAGATTTTATTCTTAAAGGCGGGTAAATAAAGTTGAAAAGAAACGAAGAATTAAATGAAGACTACTGAAAAAAAAAAATCTCTCTTCAACTCCCTATTCAGTATAAAATACCCATATGGAAGTTTGTCAACACTCAATTGCCTCGCCCTACTCTCTTACAGATACAGTGCAAACTTTAAAAAAGTTCTGTATTTTGGATACATTTCTGCATGTGGCCCCTAATTTAGGTATGTAGATAAAGCAGCCCTCTGTGAGCAACAAGGGCATAACAAACCATCATTTATGGATTATGGAAACCACCACAAAAACAACTATCTGGCAATGCAGCTTATCAGCAAAATACCAGTACTGGCATTTGATTCAGTGAAGAGTAGTCACTCTGTTCACTGGAAGGAAGAAGGCAGTCCATCTCTCTTTCAAAATGCAATGCAGGACCACAGTGTACAAGATACTCAACTAACTGAATGATTTCATTGTGGATTTTAAGTCTTGAAAACTGTTTGGCTTTACCACTAGCTATCTACATTTTGCTTTGGCAGCTATTGAGTGGAATATGTAAAGGTTTCCTCTGTATGACATCAATATTTATTTCACAAACTACCACAGAAACATTCAAGTAAGTGTTTTATTGAGTTGAGAATCTCTCTTTCCTCATAAGAAGCAATGCCATTATTTGCAGCACTTCTAAGTTATCAATCCCCTTTGCAAAAAACTGTTACATTTAAGACTACCATATTTTAAAAACAAGAAGTTAGGATAATGGTGTCATGTTACTGCAAAGCATTGACCTTTACAACTTAATGCACTTACCAGAGAGCTGTTTACAGCGTTATCTGTTGTACAAGCAGCAAAATAACCTTCAGCATCTGCAAACTGATTACAGAACCTTAAATGTAATAATCTATCAAGGCAGAGTTATTAGTAACTTATTTTTTTGATAACAAGTTTTTTGAATGCCTTTTTCCATAGTTCTGTCAACTCCCTCTCCCCCTCCAGCCCTCCTCCTGAATAAAAAAGAGGGCTTAAAAGTTCAGCAAATAATTTCGGTAATTCTCTGTGCCTCTTGGAGAACCCCACTGAATTCAACTACCCAAATATCAATGCAGAGTCAGGCTATTAGAATGCCAAAACCTGTGAAGTTCAGTCTTAGCAAGACATGCTTCACTCAATTATTGTGCATGTATTAATAACAAACCTCTTGTTTCTTCATTTTACTGAGGCAAAGTTCCTTTGCATAAAAACCTGGAACTCCGCCTTAGTTTAACACAATTTAAATTAGAATGAGGTTAAGTATCGTTTTTCCTCTTCCCTTCTGCATCTTAACAAGCACTGCTAGCCCCGTTCCCTGACCTGCAGCTTGCTGTTCTACCACGGTGCTAAGAAATTTATTAAACAAAGCCTCCAATGTGGAAGAGAGCTTAAAAGTTATGAGTGTTTACTGAAGTAACCATTATTGAAATAAAAATCTAAATATGTACAATTTTTGTTCCAGATTAATAAACTCAAGACATTTTAAAGGGCCTTGTAATAATTACACAGTTGAATATTTAACTAAACTCCAGGGGAGAGGGGGGCGAATTTTCTAACTGCACACTACAGTCCTGTCTCTGCACTGGTCTTCTGAAATATACTAATACCAAAAGTCACACACAAATGTGACAGATCCCTCACTCCTACTCATTGCTGTCCAGTTCACGAGTTCACATTACCTCTTTCTTTGACACAGCACTGCACAAGATTCAGTTGATCAATATAACCACTATAACTCACACTACACTACTCACACTAGTCCTTTATTCTACCCATCTGCTCTGATTAATACATCTGATCAGCACAATTCCTCTCTACAACTAATCATTCTTCAGTGCCATCATCATCCTTATTCGTCATTACTGCCATTAAAGAATCCGCAAGTCTGTTTATTTCCTCATTATCTTATTAAGATCCTGAACAGCATCAAGTCTAACACATGCCACACAAGGCACAGACATTTGGTATTGAAGACTGACCTACCAAAAATTATTCCAAGATATCAGCCAATTTGAAACGTTCTATGTAGAACTGAAATCAGTTCCTTTCATACAAGCTATTTTCTATAAGGACATATTGATTAACAGCATGTTCTTGGATCACCTTTTCTGTTATTTTAATGTAAGATTAATATCAGGCCAAATGCTTTACTGCTTCCTGGGTCCTGCTGTTCAGCATTCTGAAACATTGGCACAGAACAAGTGCTCTTCCCAGCATCTCTAATTTCCTTGGAGAAAAATTACGTCTTTCTGTAACACCACAATGATTTTGCACTCTAGCACAAACTATGCCTACTTCTAGAAGAGGCAACAGAACATGAAGGTTATAAAAATACAATATTAACACCTACAAAAAAAGTAGTTCTACCACCTTTCCTAAATATAACTTTAAAAATTTCAAAACCTCTTAGCAAGCAGTTCATTGTTCTGCCAGAGACAAAGAGTCAGTAATGAAAAAACAACTAGAAAGTTCAAATACGGATTCCATCGGTTATAGATGCTGGAGAAGTAAAAGAGAACCAATAGCCAAGAGGGGTGGCTCATACACTCTTCTCCAAAAGAATTATCCTCTGCAACTGTTCATGATAAAATACTGAGCTAGATGGGTCAATGGTCTAGCCCAATAGAGTATTTCTTACGATTCCTAACACATCTCATTGCTTTTTCCTTTCTTTTCTTCCTCTCAGAAGACTACTATTATGATTGCCATGTCCTCCCGTGCTGTGATTCGGTTTATAATTGCTTTTCTGAAAGCACTATTTCAAAATATGTAAACTTCACCTTTTCTCTAGGTTCGTATTTTAAGTTTTTTCTGTACAGCTTCAACAAACATAAAAACTTGTATTGAGTTAAAATACTTACAAAAGCTGCATGCCTTCCACGAAACCCCCGAGTACACTGTTGTCTCCATGGTTTCCAAACAATAAATCCCAAGAGGTATAGAACAAACATGGATGTTTTTGCAAATGTACTGAAAAATGGTTTGTTGTACTTTGTAAAAACATACTGCGGAAAGAAAATAATTGCAGTATCCAAAATTACCAGTTAGGTGAGAACTCACAAAATGAATGAACAGGTTTAAGCATATAGTCAGTTCCCAAAATGACAGTCCTGCAAGTACTGGCTTGTATGACCAAAAGACACAAGTGGTCCTACCTACTCTGGGGGTACCCCCGCCCAGCCATCTTAAATACCAGCAAGGCAGCATTGAGCCATTTTGTAGGATACGATGCCACCAAAGAAAAGCTACTTATTAGTTGTTTCTAACCAAGTAGCACCTTGATATGCTACTGAGCTCAAATAGGACTGAAAATACATTTACATACAAATATTTTCTAAATGAAAGGCCACTGTTATTAGCATAGTAATCACAAATCAGAGATGACTTTAAGTAGCAGTTCAGTATCAAGTTATTCCACCACCTCATTAGAAAAAAAAGTTTTATTAACATAAGAGCCTGTCAAGCACAAACATTTTATATGCTTAGTTTCAAAACTGATATAGAACGTAACAACTTAATGACAGTTCAGAAACCTGAATTTGACAAGAATTTATTAAAAACCTCAATTTCCATTGCTAAAGCTCTGCGTTAAGTCCTAAACCTAACATGAAGTAAATACCAGATCAGTTTCAAGATGGTGAATAAATGAATTAGATTATTAAAAACTCATCTGCAATTATTGGGCTTAAACTCCATGACGCGAATCCTTTGGTCCTGGACTTCTAGATGTTCTGAACTATAAGTTAACATACCACCTAGCCTGCAAAGTTACAGCTCACTTACTACTTCTCGAGGAAACACATGGGCATTATTTTAATCGATAAAACAATAAAAAAAAATTAACTCCCTAATTACAGTACACAGTTATCAGCTTATGTTGTTTACTTTCAAAGTCATCAATAACACCTTAAAAGCAAGTCACTGAGTTGAACTTGTTCGTAACTTCTAGTGGATACGGGTTAGTTCACTAACCCAAAGGATATTGTCTTCGCTGTACTGAAGAGGTGATTAAACATTACACTAGAATACTCATTGACTGTTTGAGTGACTACGTTTCTGCCACGTCTTCCTCTTAAATAGACTTTTATTTTCCTTTTTAAGATGTATGGAACAATACTTACAGAAGTGAGTTCTGAAGAGGCAACCCATATCACGTCAACAAGGAGAAGAATGACAATTCCTAGAGCCATTCGCCTACGCTGAGTGGATGAACTGCTCTGAGAGCTCATTCGATTCATGATAAAAACCCACACCATTTGTAACCTGTTCAAGATTGATAAACGAATAAAACCCAAGAGATTACAAACGCTGACATAAACAAACAAACAAAAAAAAGAGATAGAGAGAAAAAACAGTAGGGGCAAGTGTTTCATATATATGAAATGGAGCTAATACGCCAGGAAGCGTACACTTATGTTTGCTAAAAAGCAGATCTTTCACAGATCTGTCATGAGATTTTCAGAGACATTAAGGGCAACTAGAAAGTAAATCTAGACTTCTCAAGAATTTAATCAACTGTTCCACCACCAAAGTAAGCAAAAGTAGGTAAAACATGCAATGCCTTTTTGAAATTATTCTGCAAATTTTGAGACCACTATATTTTGCTAAATTCAAATACTTTAAGCTGGCAGTGGAAATTATTTTGATATGCAGTGTCAAATATAATTCTACTAAAAGTAGTCAGAAACATGTTTAAACTTGAGCATTCAACAAACATTTCTGAAAATAGAGCAACACATTTGAGTAAATTATGATCCCACAAAATGAAAAAAAAAAAAAAAAAAAACAACAAAAGCAAACAAACAACAAAAAAACCCACACCCAAAACCCGAAGACTATTTAATTGTAAGTTTACAAAATTAGATTATACATACACTTGAAAGATTTATATATCTATTTGGTAATTTATTAAATACAGGCATGCACCAATTCTAGTGAAAGCCTATCAAGCTAAGAGTATGCATACAATATATGCAACAGGAAGCTTTGCCTATTAAAAATAAAATAAACTCCAAACACTGATAATTACTTTGATTGTGCCCCAGTGTGTTACATATAGGAATAATCAACTGAAAACACTTCATATTCTGAGAAATCAAACCTACAGCAGTAAACTAGGTTTAAGCTTGTCGTCTACTACAAAAGTGCCTTGAAAAGTCATGTAGACTTGCCAGAAATTACAGCATAAACAAGTTTGGATTTTGACACACATGAATCTATTATCCTTTTCATATACACACCTCACAGCTCCTAGAAGTCTTTGTTCAAAGTAGTAATAGAAAGGTCTCAATTTAAGCAATTTGAGTGAATTATCGGAAAAGCACAGCTGGGTTTAAATGCTCATAGCCAAATGCATTTACACA
The DNA here is from genome assembly GCA_009806455.1 of Tetrax tetrax. Taxonomy (NCBI): domain Eukaryota; kingdom Metazoa; phylum Chordata; class Aves; order Otidiformes; family Otididae; genus Tetrax; species Tetrax tetrax. Next base: position 60,682 of record WHYT01014585.1, read on the forward strand.
CTGGAAGAGTAAGAGTACACAGCGCAACAGAAAATTCTGGAGATACAGCTTGGGCTGGAAAAATGCCTATTAGGAAGACAACTATCTGCAGTTAAAAGATTAAAATGGATGCAAATGTGTACTACAAAAGTGTGTAAATAGATCATGACCAACCTGCTTTCCTTTTCCTTCAGTAGGCAGAGTACTTCTGCTTTATTCAATGCACAGAGTAAACACAAGAGAACAGAACTGATACTGTTTGAGTTGGCCAAAAAAGTGGTAGATCATGACTTCTGACTTTGAATAACTTGCTCTAAAAATAAGTATTAACATTTACTGAAAATACTAATATTACGCTAAGAGATCACTGAAGTACCTTCCAAAAAATAAGAAAGGTAAGGCAAACCAGCTTATGTTTTTAAAATGAAAGCTACATGATTTATTCTTTTTCCGTACTAACCCATTCCTCAGATTAATGATTTAAAAGCTTAGCTATGCTCGAGTGCATTTGGGATCACTGCACTGTTTCCCACCTTTGACTCACGCTTCTCCTCTGCAATATAGTCTCTGCCATGTTCAAATCTTGCTGCTTTTTCCTCCATCTCTCAAAGGGCTTCTTTCCAAAGAAAAATCAACATGCAGAGTTCCTGAAGTATAATTATACCACTAGATCTATGCTGATATACTCTGTGTGGGCATCAGCTCTGTATAATTATTCTGCTTTCCTGATAAAATGGTGGAACGGACAAAAGCAAGTAGAAGTCTATAAGTAGGGAGGGGCACAGATATGAAAGACTCAGCAAGTAATCAGAGCTTTTATTTGATACAGAATAAAGGAGAAAACATTTGTTCTCAAGGAGAGAATAAATACGGATATTATCTTAAACCTGAGTAAGCTAACAGAAAGGTTCTTGAAAAGCTTGAAAGTTTGTAAGAATTTTTTCTGTTTTTATGAATTGGTCTAATAAATACTACATATTATACTCTACAAGCTTTGCCTCCATTTTGTTATGGCTAATAGCCTACAAGACAAGCCATGATATTAAGTTATACTATATATATCCTACAGATTGCATGTTTGTGCAAAATAAGGCAAAAATGCTAGCTGGGCATAAAAGAGTTCCAAAGGACCTAGAAGAAAGAAATCTCATTCCTTGTTAGGCTACAGCACAACACATGAAGTGGTAAGCTACACCCAAAACAGAAACCACTCCAGCTCCAGCAGTTCTGTGCTGCAGGTAGGAGGGGGAGAGGCAGCTGGAGACAGGAAGGAATCACACTAGCCTATCAATCTGACATCTCCACATCACATGCTTGCATTCCTAGCTCTTCTGTTCTCACCACAAACTTCTCCAAAGCATATAGCATGTATACATGGTGCATAGAGATCATGCAAAGTCTGCAGTTGCTTCATATTGTACCTAACCTGTCCACATTAGCCTCGTACAAATCCCTTGCTTTAATATCCCTCATCAGGAGGGAAGTAAAGAATGACAGAATACCTAGCGCTTCCTAGATAAGAGATTACACATTAAGTTATTCAGAGTGTAAGTACATGTTGCACCATTTCTTTTCTGTCTATGATAAGAAGATTTTGAAATTGTAACTAAAGAGCCCATACTCATGTCTTCACGTTTTTTATATCTTACAGTAATAGCAGCTATTACTTTCTCATCTGACTGCAAAGTGTCTGTTTAACATTTCTGTTTGGTTCTTCCACAACAGGGAAAGAAGCTTAACAAGAAAGGGTGACTACGAAGTCTTCATCATGCAACAAGGTGCACCTTCAACTAGTAGTTGACTAAAAAAATTATAAAATGGCAATATTAAAATGCCTGTAACATCCAGCAGAAAATCAGAACCCTATCAAAACTTAGTATAAAAGTTTTAGGACAGAATTAAAACCTGCAAAACTTCACACAGAATGCAAAGACAGAAAGAAATTACTACTTTGAGAAGTTTTAGACAGACTATCCCACTTACTGACAAAGCACCAGTATTCACAAACTTGTAATGAAATACAACTCCACACGTTCCTTTATACTTGGCTTCTGTACATTGACAGCATTGTGCTCTGACAAAAATAAATATCAAAAAAATAAGATCAACTTTTCTCATACATACCTTCCACAAGTACTGTAAAAAAATGGACAAAAAATGCTGGCTAACAAGCTTCACACATCATGTTGAAGTGAAGATAGTCTCCTAAAAAGAAAAAACAAATAAATAAAATTGTGTGCATGTGCATATTATGCACTTACCTTTTATCTTTGCAAAACATTTTCTAAAATTTCAAGTTCAACAAGTGTCTGCTGCAGCTCAAATCCTAAATGTTAGGGATATATGGATATAGAATATATGGATGTAGAAAAATGCTAGCAGGACAGCACTGAACTGCAAGAAAACAGGATGATTTACTATTTTTGATATTTCAAACAACATATTCAGTTAATAAGGAAGGGATCATAAGAGGCTCACATGAGAAAGAAGCAGCTGATGATGTTCAGTTCCCATTTTTAAAGCTATGCACAGAAAGGCCCTATATCTTAAGCCTACAATCCCAAGCAAAGAAATCAAACGTTAGAAATAGGAAGGTAGTGAAAGAGCACATAAGCTCTTGGGCCTTAAAATAATCTAGAAAGACAAGACACTTCCACATTATTTATTATGGAAGCCCTGGATCTCTCCTTAAACAGATGCAGTATTATTATTGTATTAAAAAATAAATAGAAAGCAAAAAAAGATGCTAAAAAAATTCTACTCTCTGTGCACACTAAACCAAATATCACTAAGAGAAGGACACCATTCAGTTGCTTACTTTCAGTCCCTACTCAATCCATATTAGCTATACTCAAGTAACCAGGTGCAGAACTTGCACCTAAATTTGGTTTTTATCATAGAATCATAGAATGGTTAGAGTTGGAAGGGACCTTCAAAGGTCAGCTAGTCCAACCCCCCTGCCAGGAGCAGGGACATCTCCAACCAGATCAGGTTGCTCAGAGCCCCGTCCAACCTGGCCTTGAACGTTTCCAGGGATGGGTCATCCACCACCTCTCTGGGCAACCTGTTCCATGAAAGACAAATATCTTGCTCTCTATCAGCATGCAAGATCTGCTGTGGGCTGTAGTCCCGACTGAAGCCGATTACATAGAACCCTCTTCAATGCTAAATTACCTATAATTAACCCTTTTCAGGATACAGATAAAAGGTTAGTATATTAATATAACATCTGATACCCAAAATGAGCACTGTACAGGACACTACTCTGGAAGAACATAGCTTCACCTTGCAAAACATTTAATTCATCAAGTGCACAGTTGTGATAAATTTAAGCCACCAGAAGACACGTAGGCTGAAACAGAAATCACGGTTTAAAGCAAATACAGTATTCTACCCTATCAAATATAAAGGAAACTTCAGCGTACGTTTGCCTTTTGTTCCTATTATTAGGACATAAATATACTTTACACATGGTATCACTTTTAATATACCAGTTGAAATTTGACAATTGAAGAAATATTTATTTAAAAGCCATTTCTTAATATCATTATTGTCTTCAGAAAATAGCATAGAAATCTTTTAAAGTACTTTTAAATTTTATTTACCATTTTAACAGTGTTAGAGTTGGAGCTGTCATCTTGCAGAACCATTTTTCAGCCAGTTACATGAAGATCTTCCGCAAAAAAAAAAAAGAAGAAAAAGATAAACAAGATAAACCACTTTCCTTGTCACAACACCGTATTTTGTTTTTAAAATGTTATAGTATCCTAGATCACTTAAGCTGAGTCATCACTTTAATTTACGACACATTAAAAAAAAACAAAAAAAAAAAAACAAAACAAAACCAGTTTCACTAGTAGTCCACAACATGCTTTCCCCCTGGCTGATTACACTAAAGCCAACAGGTTCAATTGCCTGTCCAGTTCCACAGCTCTGAACATACAGCAAATGACTTGAGGACAGGATGTATAACTCCACCATTGATACTTCACATGCAATCTTATTTCTAGAGCACTAAATGTTTCTTTGTGCAGTTTATCACTTTTTTTTTTTTTATATTAAAAGTTCAACACCAAAAAAGAAAATCATATGAAGCTCACAAAATATGAAGTAGCTTGTATGAAGTACATTTACTCGTGATGTTCTCTTCCCTAATTGTCAAAGAACTGCAAAATCATTGCAAAACAGGAGTATTGCCTCTAGCTGTTCTACAAGGAATGCCTCCCCTGCTCCAAAATACTCATAACAGAAATAACAAGAGACCTAGAACAGCAGCTCAGTCACAAACTATGGTGCAAGTCAACTTGAAATTCTTCCTTGTATTTACTCAAGATTATTTCATATACAATTAGAAAGACAACACACCAAGATAAGGTTTGCACACACAAAGTTTCAGTTTTTCCAGTTATACTGGCTGCTCCAATAAGGGATACAACACCCCTTTGCCCTCTTAACATGTCCCGTCATCAGGTGGTTCTCATTTCATATTTGATTACTTTCAAGATAAGGTAAACAGAGACACTGCTTTGACACTGCTAACGAGAAAAATGCTGACAGTAAACTGGCAGATGTTTTACACCCATTCTTCTAAATCTGGAAGCATACATTAACATTGATTTTAACACAACTCTGCCCTCTGCTCAACTTTCAAAGGGTATCACAGGATGACAGCAAAAGCAAGAATCTTCAGAAGATGTGAAAAGGTGAGCCTTATGCAACATGACAATTATATTCACTACAGTCCTGTAATCTCTACTCAAGGAAAGTTTCCTGTAGAATTTGTGGAATATAGTGAAGTAGGAGACCTAAAAAAGAAGCTGAGTTTTCCATGCCACTATTGAGTACTGCAAGTAGAGATCACCGTTCCTAACTAAATAAAAAAGTTAAACACCAAAATTTGCAAAGAAAACACACTAATTTTAGTACCAAAATAAGATAATTTAGCTTCACAAAGAGACATTTCAGGAATCTGGCAACATGCAATATAACAGTCATACTATCAACCAGTCATGGCACAGCTGGATCTCGGTGTCTAAGGAATAAAAGAAACACTTGAAAGAGTTTCCTATTCAGCACTTATTCAAAATTCATGAAACAAAATTTCAAACAGATTTTCTTATACAGAAATAGTAACGCAGAGTATTAATCGAAAGCATTCTTTGGAGACTTTACCAGCTACCAGACTATCTAACCACTTCTCCAGTTCATTCATACAGCATCCCAGCATGACTACAGTCCTGTTGGACATCAACATCTATGACCACATAAGTTAGAAACATACTCGTTTCACATTAGCAGAGTGAAAGGTGACCAGTAGAATTGACATTGCCCTCCTTCTTATGCTCTTCCAATAATATTAGAAGAAAAAAAAAAAAACTTTATGTCAAGCTGCCAAGGCCTTTTAAGTGTTACCACATACAGAGCAATCTCTTAGCCACCAGTAGCTATATATTTAATGTTAGCTAAGAATTACAAGTGACATCCATTTCACATGCTACCCATCTAATCTTGTCTGGTGCAAGATCTAAACATATCACACCTTGTCACAGGACAAACAGCCATGGATCTCTGATAAGAACAAGCATAGCAGCCTTCCAAACTGCAGCTCACTCTTGCATCTGAAAGCTGAGCCTTCCAGGCATGCTAGAAATAGACAAAATCACTGCATTCACAAATGTGCTTTCAGAGTGAGTGGGATCTTCCCTTTCCTTCCTGCCGACAGGTATCTTTGGGGAACAGTAGCAGGAACAAAGAAGAAAAAGACATGAGTAAATCTCCTTAGCACACTCAGAAAAAGTGGATGCCTGAGAAGAAGGAAATATGGCCCAAGCCCTGGGGAACACAGAGGAGGAAGAACAAGTCCTGCACTCGCACGTAAAACAAACACTGCAGATCGCGGGAGGAAGGAGCAGCAGCCCAAGCAGGGGGAAGCAGGACCTCCTCGCACCTCGGGCGAGGCAGGGCCGAGAGCTCGTCACCTGCCAGCTGGCTCCCGGGAAGGAAGGCGGAATCCCTCCGCACACATCCCCTCCTTCCCGGGCAGGACCGGCACCCTCGGCTGACTGAGGCGCGGAGAGGAAAGCTGACACCGACGTGCGTGGGTTGGGGCCGAGGTCCCGCCGACGGAGAGGAGGGCGTGAGGGGGGGACACACGGCGGGCGGAAGGCGGGTCGCACCGCCCCGGTACTCCGCGGCCCGGCCCGGGCAGGCACGGCCCACCCGCCCACTCGCGACGTGAGGGAGCAAAGTTCCCCTCTCGAAGCGAGGCGGGGCCCGGTCTTGCCCCCCTCCCCATCAGCCCTGCGGGCCGCCGACGGGGCGGGCCAGGCCTCTTGCCCGCGACACCCCTGGTGACGGCTGACAGACGGGGCCGGGGCGGGGGTGGCGGCAGCAGCCGCGGAACCCACGGCCGGCCTGCCCGCCTCCCGCCGCGTACGGCCGCTGGCGGCTCACCGGAGCCCCGTCCCCGCGACGGCGGCGGTACCTGAGGCCGCGAAGGGGCCCGGAGCTCCGTCCGGTCGGTAGCACCGCCCGCTCCCCTCCCCTCCCCGCCGCCCTCTAAGATGGTGGCGTGCGCGAGCGGCGGCAGCTGCGCCGAGAATCCATCCCCGAGGCTGCGAGCGAGCGCCGGCCCCGCCCCACCCGCCGGCCGGCCGCATCGAGCAGCTCGGCCAGCCGCTCGCCACCCCTGCCGGCCGCCCCCCGTCCCTCGGCCGGTGTTCCCGCTCGGCGGCCTGGCACCGGAGAGCGGCCGGGGCCTGGCCCCCCGCCCCGCTCCCAGCCCCTCCGTCCGGTCCAGAGAGAAACCAAAAGGCGGAGGAAGAGAGCGCAGACTGAAGAACTAGAGATGGAGAAGTGGGATGGAGCTTGAAGCTGGTCTGTCAAAAAGGGGGAAGAAAGAAAAACCGAAGTGAGCGAGAGGCCTGCAGGCGGCCTGAACGCAGCGCGGGGGTGGAAGCGTTGTTTCGCAGTTACCGTAATCTTCGCACTCTGACAAACAAAATCTGACAGCACCGGGAAGTCGTGGCAACTAACTAAACTGTGAAAATGGGTGTCTGGCTTCACTATCAGCACACTTTTAATAGCTTAAAAAAGTTAAATTGTATAGATATATAAGATACACTAAAGCACAGTTACCTTAAATTTAATTTTGAGATGCATAAATAGACTAACCAAGCTGTAAAAGGAAATATTAGGCAAACTTAACATTAAAAAAAAAAAGTTATTAAAGTAGCATAGGCTTAGATGAAATTGCAAAATCAGGTTCTGGTCTTGTTTGTGTTGGTTTTGTAGTCTACATTACCTCCCTGTAATCCGTGTTCATTAGAATTTAAGAACTGTGCTCATAATACCAATCTAAAGATAACCAGTGGTGTATGGAATGTGTTGCAGATTATTCAGAATTCACCCACTAACATAAATGAATCTTGTTGCAAAATTCAACTGTTACATATTTTGGGAATTTTTGAGTAAAAACTGCTAGGAAATAATGGTAAGCAGTTTACACAGATGAGTGGAAAGGTAAATTATATTTAATTGTAATTAGGTGATACATATGATACAGCTGTGAGATCAATTTAAGTGCACACGTACAAGCTGCTGAAATAAAACAATATTTCACCCTTCCTACAAGTTGGTGATTGAAGAGATCCATTATCTCTCACATGGAAATATGTCTTATCATCATAGGTCTGGGTGAGTGTTACTGTTGTACTTGAATTATTTCCTGTATACAAATAAAAGTTACTTCCTAAGAAGAAAAGAAAAACCTTTTAAGAACTTTTAGTCTGAAACTGGTTTGGTTTTTTTGTGAGCCTTCATTTATTAATATAGCTGTATTTTTATTTACATATAGTAGCAGTAAGAGACATCCAACAAGCTTGATGCCTCGCAAAACTGGTTGTTAGAAGTATTAAGATACAATCCCTACCCTGAAGCGTTTCTAGTCTAAACAACACAAGGAAATGCAGTGAATTATGGTCTTGGTTCAAACTGTGTTTTCTGGAGGTATTCTGAGTCTCTATTATAAATGATACTGCATTGATTTGTTGTGCTTCTGTCCTCACTGTCTTCTGCCTTGAAGTCAAAATTGCCAAAATATGCAATATGGTGCTTTTATATAAAATTTTGACTTCAAAAGAGTTTTTAGATAAAATTAATTTCTTAGACAAAACTGCAGGAAAATAGCAGTCCCCTTGAAATGGCACTTTCTGTGGAATTTGAAAGAGCTGAAAATTACATAAAATGTAGTTACAAAAATGTGTATGCCTCTCACAACGTCTAATTTTCTTAAGTCTTGCACATCGTTGCTCCAAATATTTATACTGAGACTGAGTAAACTTACATGGTTTATCCAAGGTCAGTTAGTTAATCAGCGCTGAAACCTGAGAAGACAACGAAGAGTTATGACTACAGTACTGTGACAGAGAAACTACGCCTAATACCTTTTTATAGCTAATAGTGCTTGAAAAGCATAATATCTTGAAAAGTCTTATGCATAATTTATATTAAAACGAGGTGAATGTTTTACATTTTTAAAAAAGCTACATGTGTTCTTGTGAACAGGGAGAATAAATAAGGCAACAGGGAAGGTGCAGATTCTCAGCCTCTTCTCTCTTACTTCATGATGCAGTGATGGAAAAGCTCTGGAAAATGGGAATTCACCTTTGAGAGCTGGCATAATAAAGCTCAGCTTGGTTTGCTGCGCCTAGCAAGTGCTGTCCCACAGTGAGTGGCAGTAGCTGGTGCTAGGGATGGCAAAATATCTGGAGATGCACAGGTTTTATATCTTTTTTCCTTCAGTCTCCTTTGACAGTGGAAAGCATATGAAAACCCAACTGTGAATTAAAACCATCTTTCTGACTCTAGCTCCACATGTCCTCTCTTGTACGTGAGTTTTCTTCTTTATTTTTTTATGAGGCTATGCAGTTTGCATCTCCGTGTGGTCACAGCTAAATCCAACTTGTTAATGTTTTTATTCTAAACATGTTGACCGAGGCAGGCAAACAGAACAAAACTGCTGTTCTTAAGGTGGTGTGCCAGGCTTCTCTTCATCACAGGCACTTATGCTGTGGTTCCTGAAGCATTTAAAGAAAAATGGGTCAACATTGTAAGAAGCCCAGAAGTTTGTACTTTTTACATATCACAGATTTCTGTATTTTTAGCTCTCGACTAAGTAATTTGTTTCCTATTGTGAAAGTTCACATGATGATCTTGTGTTTTCTCTGAAATAAACTATTATAAGAATGATTTCTTTTCCCCTTTTTTTTTTTTTTTT
>WHYT01014585.1:69957-80277 GCA_009806455.1 Tetrax tetrax
TATAAGAATTATTTTTTTTTTTTTTTTTTTTTTTTTTTTTACTTTTTCTTTTTTAGGAATTTGGGTTTGAGTAATCACATGTAATAAAACTAATGTATATTGCAAAAATACACATATTGCATATATATTTTTCTTGATGTGAGTATTTTAGTTACATAAATAGTAGTTTTATGGGCAAAGCAAAATTATATCTACTTCCCAGTAGTACTGGAATATTTTCATAAGAGAAAACCTCCTCAATTTTATTTCAGAGACCTGCTAAATTGCATTTATAAAGAAAATTAGAATTTAATTTCTGCTCATGTATGTTCTACTTATGAGAACATAATAATTGATTTGGATGAAATAGATCAGATCCCAAGAAGGAAATTTAATACTCTTTAGGTCTCAAAATAGATCTCTACAAAGGACTTGTATCTACTTATTTTAGAGAAATGCTTCCTTCAGAAGGATTTGGATCAGACCTTTGATGAACAAGATGTTCATGTTGATGAACAAGACAAAGCAGCAGAGGAAACTGTCTTAAAATTTAAAGTGACAAAGTCAGGTTTGATCAGTTTCTATCCTCCTTAGGGGAAGGATGTAATCTAAATGTTCAGGACTAGACTTGGCGTAGGATGCATGACAGCAGCCTTCCCCTGTTCTGTTGGGTTAGACCAGAAGTCCGTCTAGCTCAGAGTCATGGCTCCACGATGACTAGTAACGGATGCCTGGGAAAAGGGTATTGGAAACAAGGCACTTACAGAGTAGTTTTTTTCCATGGCACATCCTTGTAGTTTTTAGAAATAAATGGTTTACAGCATCCTTGTCTGGAAGTCTATAATTCAGCTAATATATTTAATAGCTCTTAATAGACCTATGAACTTGGCCAATCCCTTCTATGAACCCAGTTGTACTGTAAAGCATTAGCTTTTAAGGATTTAGGTAGAGTCTTGTGGCATAAAAGAAAATGCTTTCTATTGCTTGGGTTTAGCCCACTGGTTATTAATCTTATCACATACCTTGTAATAGTTGTTCGAGTTCACCATCTTTGCACCATTTGAGTTTTAATGTGTCTTACAGTTGTCCTCAACTGCCCTTGAAATGTTCTCACATCCCAAGTCCCGCTTTGCATGAAGCCACTTGTGATTGAGGAGATGGTTCTGTTGCTCGACTATCTTCACTGCCTTCCCCTGCTCCCGATCCCATTCTTGAGATGCTGAAATGAAAACATCAAAATTTGGGTATATCATGAGTTAGGCTGTGATAGATAAAATTTCCAATTTGTTCTCAGTCCTCTTTTGTGTATTTACGAACATTTTGTATTTTTGACCCTTGCTAAGCTGTTACACAGCGGTTTCCTTAACTGCTACACCTTATGACAAAGCTCTAAGAAACTTCAGTGCTTAAAACTGTACTATTTTGAATAAAATTTATGTTGATTACTATGAACACTACCAGTACTTAGAAGAAAAATGTTACACTGCAGATGTATTAGAAGCAAAAACCAGAAGTATTTTCACAATGTAGCTTTTTATCCACCATTACATTTAATAGCTGTAGAAAACGAACTAGAATTGAGAAGTTTTGGCTTCCTACTGAATATTACTTGCAAATATTAGCTAGTAATAAGACTACGGACTAGTAAAACAACTCGTTTGGGGAACTTGTCATCACTTATTTCAGTCTCTTTACTTTGCTGATTTATAATAATAAAGAAAACAGGAATCTTAATTGGCAATGGGATTTCCAGGACTGAAAATTACTAAATTGCTGTCACTCAATTATTTTCAGTAGATGAACTGTCATAATAATTTGTTAAAAAAAGACAATTTTTAAAACCATTTGGAAGCCTATCCAAGCAAAACAAGAAGTAATGGCAAGTAAACCTTCAGAAGCGGTCTGAATTACAGAATTGCCATGCTGTTGAGAAAAATAATATGCAGGAGGGGGCTGCATACATAACCTTCATGCATGTTGATAAGTAGAGAGTCAGTTGAATACCATAGCTAGTAGAAATGCATGTGTGAGCATGAGTACCTGCTCTGTCTGGAGATGCAATCCAAAAAACCAAACAGGCTTTAGCATAAGAGTTTTTACTTACGCTGAATATTCCCATAAAAGCAACTTTCTAAAGGTCAAGTCAGGCCATTTTTCCACCACAGGGCTAAACAGTTGGAATTGCATGTAATCTGACCCTGTATGTTCAGGAGAACACACGACAGATTTTGATATTTGTGCTTTTGCACATTCCTGTATGAATAATCACAATGATTCACCGAGGCTCATTGCAACATGAGGTGCTATTCAATGTGACTTGCAGTATTGCCCAATATGGTAACAGTTAACTGATCCCTTGTTGGGCATGCATAATATTCAAGATAAGTCAGATAATCTCATAAGAAGGGCCTAAAGCAAAAGGAATAAATGTCCCCATATTGATTCTTACAGTGTTAGCATGGGAGAGGTACGCTGTATATATAGGTTCTAATTATAGAGCACGCAAATGGATTAAACTTTAAGTTACTCTGCAGGGAAATACAGGAGGGAAAGTTTCTATTTTTCACATCTTGTGATGTTAGCAAGTACCTATGGTCTTTTCAGTGCAGATTTCTTAAACTGCACCAAGAATGAAAGTTCATCAGATTAAAAGTTGCAGTCAGAGCTACTGATTTTGGGCTTTGCCAGTGCATTGTTTTCAGGTGGTAGGGTTTCAAAAATATGTTGTCCTTAAAGGTCAAGTTGGTTGGCTTCTCAGGATGGCACACCAACTTCAAAAAGCATGTAGTGCTCCAAACAATATTTTAATGGCCCTATTCATGCAAAAAGGGCTAACATAATTCATGTTATCTGTTTGTCTGTAAGAATTTGCCCAACTTACATATTCATTAGCATAACTAATGAATATTTTTTCTTTTACTACCATTTCTAAAAGCAGTAGAGTGCAACACTTGGATACTGTATTTCTGTTAGTTTTGATATATTTCTGATCCTAGACATGTGAAGAGCATATTATTAGAAATTACTGTGGTCTTCCTCAAAGACATCCGTACAATCTTTACAGTGGCTGAAACAGCACTGTAGAGTTGCAATCAGCTTTTATACTTTTTGATGATCCATTAAGGTATTATTTCAGGAGAATTGCCTACTGTCTTTCAGCAGGACAAGCAAGAAACCCCAACTTTACAAAAATGAGTTAACAGTTTCTTTATAGATTACCAAACAGACTGAATAAACCTAGTGTGGAGGTACCCAGCATTCAGAAATAGTGCTTTGATATTGTTTCCATTCTTTATGCATGCAGCATTGTCACTAGAATAGATTTATTTCTTTATTAAGGAATACAGTATTTTTAAAGTGTTCCCACTGTTGACTAATTTGACTATTATTGTTCATTGTTTCTAAATAAATCATGCGTCTTAACAAGAAACTTGGGCTCCAGATAGCTGTGATAATTGAAAATTATACTGCACGAGCTGTTCATCGCTATCCCCCAGCACTGCTGGAGAGTGTTCCTTATTCTGCTAGAGAGAACATTCCTCATTCTGCTAGAGAGAAAGCAGACAAATTATTTAATCCATCAGAGAAGATATTTTTAGTTATGTCTCATTTTGTCTGGAGACAATTAGGGAGTGCTTATTCATGCTTCTGCCAATAGAACTGTGGATGCTGTAACATCCAGCTGACTGGAAAGGCCGGTACCATTTTCAAGCAGCACTGCTGCATCCAGAGAAGGACATCTGTCTATGGAGGTTCCAAATTCTCCTTCTAGTTCTCCTCTCCTCCCTGCGTTATCTTGAAGTAAGTACAATAAAAGTGACATGCCACAATGACCATAGTTGTGATATAGTAGCTTATAACATCTGTTATCTTCTGACAGCTTATCTGCAGAGTCAACAGTTTGGGTCAACTGAGGGGAATATATTTTTTTTCAAAAGTCACAAAACAATTAATAAACCCAAAAAGTTATAATATAAGTGTTTCTAAACAATCCTTTTATGAAAAGCCATTTAGAATAGGAGGTCAAATATTAGCAACAAAGCCCTCTCAAAAGTTGGTAAACATCTGTTAAAGTCTGAACAAGTGTCTCAGAACAGAAACGAATTTGTTTACCTGTTATACATTCAATTGCTTGCAGTTTCAAATGTTTGAATAGCTCAAGAATCCACAGTGCCATTGCATGCTCTATGACTCTTCATACTATTACTTTTGTGAAATCTTGGATTGTCTTGATCTGTTCCAAGCATCAATGATCTGGCGCTTTTCTTGCTCTTATACTTGCCACTTTTTTTAGGCTTGGTTTTACCCCAGTGAGCTTCTGTGCTCTGCTGGAAGTCTCATTGGTTATGGATACCTGCAATGGTTGCTAAACTGCAAACTTAACAGGTAGTGACATACTGACTTAATTAGCACATGGATGACATCTTTGAAGAAATATTAAAAGATCACTAAATTAAAAAAAAGGGTGGTTTTACATATGTTTGCAAGTTATAATGGGCTTTACTCAAATTAATGGTTCATGACATGATGAATGTGAAAGCAGATGCCTAAAGTACAACCACTAAGGCAAGTCAGATCCTTACAGCTGTGATTGATTTAGGTTCTCAGTTCCGTTAAATGTATAATAAGTCACATGAAAAAGGTAGCAATACACATTTGTTCCAGCAAGGAAAGTAAATAGGTACAATTGAGAACACATAATAATGTTTCTATTGCACGAGACAGCACAGATTTTCTGATCATGGCCAAGCTATGTATTACTATTACTTGGCTCCCAGGGGTGACTGTATGGAGCCTGTGCAGTACAGATGCAGCACAAAGGCAGAGAATCGTATCCTGTTTTGTTGTTTAGGAACCCTGCTGCCACCATTCTGCTAATTCACTTACAGAAGCTTTATAAAGGAACAAGACATATTTGTTATGAGAAAGGACAGAACAGCAGCATAAAGATAAACAATTTTGAATGGAAAAGCAAGCTGTAAATAGGGATGCAGTGTCTCTCAGCACAGCATGACATTTGCAGATTTTGCTTCTGTCCAGAACATCAAGTTCCTATTTAAGTCATCACATTTTCAGTCAAATTCTTCCTTTATATTTTCCAGATTTATCTTTTGACACCTTTTGTTGTTTTTCCTAGCAAATATAATGGGCAATAGTGGAGTTATCATCATAATAGTACAAGGATATAAACAAGCCCCAGTTTATAAGTTTCTACATACCTTGTTTTTATGTACCAAGAATTATAGTTGGGTTTTTCCCATTTGTTATTTTGAAAAAAAATATAGTTGGACTAATTATATTTTTAGAGTTAATGGTTTTAGTTGATCTAAGTCAGAACTCTTGGAAAGTAGCCACCTCAAATGAGATCTTGGTAATTTGCCATGACTTCACCATGTGCAGTTCCATGAAATTACATGCCTCCCATATGGCTGTTGCTCTAGCCATGCCAAAATCAACCAATAACACTATCATTTTGCTTGTGGCCCTTCCTGGAAGAAATTTAAAAACGTCTTATATCAGGGGAGATGAAACGTTTTCTTGTTTAGCTCTCTGTAGTATTCCACCAATCATTGGTAAAACTTACTTCTATCAAAATACCTAGAACATAATGGATAAATTATTAAGCAATGTACTTTATAATATTTACAATAAAGTGAATATTGTCTAATGGATAATCTAGACACGATTGTCCTCAGCTGTTTCTCTAGCTTTTATTATCAGCTTTACCTGCGCTGAAGGGATGTTCAGTCTGATGTACTGGATATTAAGCTGCCTTTTAAATTCAGTTTATGCCAATCTAAATGGCAACATGCTGACTCAGGCAAGATCAGATTCTTAATCTTCCTCGGCATCTTCAAAATGCCTTCATCCCTGCAACTTCTACTTCCTTTTGTTTTTTCTTGTTCCTTGCACTTTAACTGTGCTTCCCAGGCCTCGATCTATATATGGATTCAGAGAGTTGCTCTTTCTGCATGCTCAAGGGCAGGCCATTAACTGCATGAAAATGATCCAGAATGAGCAGGATGCTGAAAAGCTTCCCAGGTAGCTTAGCAAGCAATTTGTAATGCTTTTGTCTAGGAATGTACTTGTTCAGGCTGAAGGACTTGTGAAATTTTAATACGTAGTATTGCTGGAGCTAGAAATCATGCATGTATCATGGAAAAGTTTGGGGTCCCACATAGAAAAATTGCAGAAAGTTGTCTGAAAATTCCTTCCATCTGAATCAAGCTGGTAGACTGCTCCTGTGTTTACTTGTTGGCTAATAGAAACACTTTCCTTCTGAACTTTGATCTCACTCCTTATGCATTTGTATTCATCTGCGTTCTCCTGTTTTATATTTACATTGTAAATTGCCTGGAGGCAGGCAGCAACAGAAGGAGGATGCTCTGCAAAGGGAATTACTTCTGTTATCATGGATATTCAGGAAAAGAACACCTGAAACCCTACTGTGCTTATAAAAGCTGGACTGTGATGCATCACAGAATGATGATATTGCTGGATTATGTCTGCTGTTTAGGATGGCACCAGATAAAGGCAATTTAGGGTTTTATTCACTCCCATTCCATTGGTAAGATTGAAAACATACTAAGACATTGCCTCTACACATTAAAAATTTGATTTCTGGTACACCTTGAAAGAGTGAAAAGCTTTGCATAAGTTTGGAACTGACTTCTGGCCAAAGGAGGATGAAATGTTCAGAAAACTACACCACAAAAACACATAATAGGCTTTTCCTACTGTTCTTGTACTGAAGAAATAAGTAAGAGTTGGAAAACATTTCAATGCAAGAATGTTTTGAAAGATATCAGTCAGCACTGCAATCCTGCTGGATCTAGCTGAATTTTAGCTTTATAAGCTCAATTTTGTAATTTGAGCACAAGACTTCTACACTAAAAATACCAAGATAATCTAGATGCCAACGCATGAAACTACAAAGGGTTTATAGAGGAAGCAGTATTGAAATTTAGATTGATCTATTTGAATTTTGGTGAGTAATACTCCTAACTTGTGTTTATGGTACAACAAAGTGAGATAATATTGCTTAAAGAGAAATCCTGCACCTTTGTTTTATTGGATTGAGGCCTGCATCCACAGCCACCTGAAGAACTGCACCCAGCAAGACTATATAAAATGAAACATCAGATCTCATGGCAGGGGAGTTTAACCTTTCAACTCCTTCTCTTGCAGAACTGTGATTGACTTGGCACATTGATATTGAGAGAAATCCTATGCTTTTTGGTTCTCACATGTAAATTCTGCTGTAATTCAGTAAAGAAAAATGCACCAGCACTGCTGTTTTTCAATGTCATTCTTAATGCAGACTTGGGAAGAACACAAACTGATAGCAAGAGATCACAATGGAGTTACTTAACAGATTTGTTTCACTGTCCATATAAACTGCAGTATTTTTTTTCCCTGCGCAGTGTCCTACCATTTTGCAGAGAACACTTGTAGTCACAAGGAGGAAGCTATGGGATATTTTCTGTAGCATGCTTTACCGTAAATGCTTGTGTGTGTGATTTAGTATTTTATAGGGAAGTGATGCTTCTATTAGCAAAAAGTCATCAGCATACTTTTAGAGCAGTTCTACTATCCATCTTTGACTTTGCTATTAAAGCTTAGCTAGACTAATCAGGAGCATTGTTTGGAATATATTAGGTAACAAAGAACAGTCAGCCATGGTACACTAATGATTGCACTGTTTAAAACTCACTACAGCTGGGCATATGAACTTGGTGGTGCTGATCCCCTCTGTGCCAGCTCTGTGAGCTGTACAGCCAGGACAAGACCTGCCAGCTCCACACTTTCTGCGTGCCACAGTTTTTTTGGCCCTTGTCTCACGCTCCTCTGGGGTGGTTACATGAACTCCCATGACTGGAGCACTAAGCCAGGACTCCATCTGCCAGACACAACAGTTGAACCTGCTGCATGTATAACCCTGAATACCAGGTGATAAAATCAAGAAGAAAGTGAAAAGTCCACACGGTACTTTATATGCTAACTATTTATTTTAGATAAATACGTACCTATGCACACACACAGGAATGTGTATTTTAAAAAGGGCTATTTGCACTTTCTCTGAAAAGCTTTCAGAGATATTCATCTTTCATATTCTAGCACAGCATAGCTCACAGGCTACACAGTATCTTGCAGAAATCCCTTTCATTATCTGTAAAGTGCCTCATAATGTTCTATTCATAATTTGCTTTGACATTAAAATACAAATGTTAACATTCTCAATGTCTCCTTTCCTTGCTTATGTTCCTCAGGAAGATCTGGCAGCCCACAGAAGCCAGATGGTGGCTTGAACTTCACAACTGAACTGTCTAGCTGCTGCTACAAAAAGGGATGGTTTTGCTCCCTCCTATCTCAACCTGAAGGGCATGTACGAAGCCCTTCCTTTGCACTGGCACTGACTCTTGTTTAACCCTACAGAAAACTCAGGGAATGAGCCTATTAATTAGAGGTAGTTTAAACTAGGTGAGGAGGACCAATGTTTGAATAAGAAAGCAAGATCACTGTGAGGATACCTGGAGGGCTGGTGGCTCCCTAAGGGACATGGGGCTACCTGTGGTAACACAGCCAGCAGGGCTGGGCCCTCAGCAGCCTGGGCCTGTCCCACGGTACATGGCTGCTGGGAGACGGGCAGACCCCAAAATAGTGGCCAGGCTCAACCAAGAGTCCAGATCATCAGACAAGTTCATGGTGGTGAAACAGGGCCAAGGCCAAGTCAGGATGTCAGTCTGCAAATCAGGCCTAGGGCCAGTGATGGCAACCAGGGAGGCCCATAGGCACAAGGCAAGCTTAATATCAAGCCATAAAGCAAGGCGAGGACAAGACACAGCTACAGTACAGCTCAGACCACAACCAGGGGCCCAGGGCTGCGCTTGAATGGGTCTCCTGTGCCCTCAGGCAGGGAGCGTGGGGTGGAGGCCCTAGGGGTGAGGCTGATTAGGGCCATTAAGGCCCATTAGTGCAGGCTGAGCCCTGACAATTACTCCTTTTGATGGACTGCCAAATTTGTCTTCAGCATAACAGGGGATTACACCATGCTCACATTCTCACATTGCCAAGGCAGCAGCAGAAAGCAAAGGACTGAAAATACCTGAAAGCTCCAATACCAGAACTGCTAAAACATGACAATACTTCTAGTGTGTGGCTGCAGTCCTGGGTTAGACCTGGTGGGCACAACAGTCTGACCTTCAAACCCTGAAGGGCTGTGAAAGGTGGAAAGAGAGAGAAAGAAAACAAAAGAACAAACCCTTGAAGAAATTTTTTTACTTTGTCCATCTGAACGCCAAAGCCCCAGCAGTGTGTGCCCTCGCCCCCTTTGGGACCAAAAGGAGGATGGAGGCCAATGGCTAAGCCCATAAAAAAGGGGCAACAGATGCCACCAATCCTGTTGGCAGGTGTGCTGAGATGGCCGACTGGGGCAGGGCCATGCTTGTTTGCTCCAGTTACGTGGAAGCATGGCATGGAGATAGCAACGCCAGGGCAGGCTGGTGGGTGCAGCCAGACGAGGTTCAGTGCTCCTGTGGAGGTGTATGGGTGAGAGGGGCTTTCCTTGGAAGATGGTTGAGGGGAATTGGGTTTTCAGGGAGGCTGGGCTGCCTGGTGCTGTGGGGTATTTGGTACCTTCCCCAGCAGGTGTTTTATTCACCAGCCCAGGTAGCGTCTGGCAACGCCAACAAGCACCATGAGAAGCGCAGCCTCCTGCCTGTCTGTGACACTGTTTCTGGGGAGAGCTTTCGGCCCCTCAGCAGCAGGGCCTGCAGGAAGTAATTTTCAGCACCCTCCTCACACCACGCAACCCCTCGCCCCTTCTTTTCTCAGGTTTTCTCATTAAGATTCTGCTACTGAGGAGACCAGCGGCTGCCGGGCAAGGCGGTGGGTAAGAACCCTCCCGCCCGCTCCACTTTGCGTCGCCTGGCAGAGGCGAGGCCGCGAGATCCGACGTCAGCGAGGGCTGGGGTTGCCGCGCCCGCCCTCGCCGCTACGCGCAGGGAGGGGCGGGTCAGCCATCTTGGGCTTGCCGGGCCGCGCCTGCGAGCGAGCGGGCGGGGGAGGGAGGGAGCGCCCGCCGTGCGGAAGTGCCCTCACTCTCCGCCGCCGAGCCCCGCCGGACCGTCCCCAGCACCGCCGCTACCGAGGAGCATGGCAGGGCGGCTTCCGGCCTGTGTGGTGGACTGCGGCACGGGGTGAGCGACGGCCGCTGACAGCTCGGTGCCGCCCGGGGCGGGGCTGGGTGGGTTCCGCTGCCGCAGATGGCGGCGGGGGTCGCGCTGCTCGCGGCGGGGCCGAAGCCGGGGCTGGGCGGGCGCGCCCGAGCCGCTGCCGTGC
>WHYT01014585.1:93908-114510 GCA_009806455.1 Tetrax tetrax
GTGCTGATGTCATGCTGATTCTTTAACTCATGTTTTTGTTTCACTTGTCATCCGTCTTGATAAAAATAAGCAAAGAAATTTCTCAAGTGACTGCAGTAAATCCAGGCACTTGTTATTTGAAAGCACATACTCATATTCTACTGGAATCTATTTGGTGCAGGACATTAATAAATTCTGTCTGTAATGTCTGTATGTTTAACAGTTGTATGAAGGAGTCATACCTGTAGTTAGAACAAGAACTGAAACCTTGAATTTTGTGGAATGAAGGAAGGTTAGCACAGCGGGAATGAGAGTGTGTAGCTGAGTATAATGGAAGTATACGTGAGTTTAACTTGATGTGCATATGCACCGTTTATCTTTAAAAACATGACGTATAACATGCTCTACTGCATGCTACTGGAGGCTTTTTCACATCCCACATGTTTGTGCATTGAAAGTAGTCCCATTAAAATCAGTAATTATGTCTTTTATAGGTTTGCAAAATATAGGTTGTAACCACTGGAGTGGAGAGATTCACTTAGAGCTTTCAGCAATGCCAAGCAGGAACAGCATGCTTGCATATAGCTGCGTAAGAAACATCTTTGTCCTTTCAATGTGAGAGATACACCAAGGGATCTGAGTGTTAAAAGAGATCTTCCTGGGGAAGATCTGTGTGTAGGTACTCCGTTAATCAACTTCAGTGCACAGGGCATACTCTGTAATTTTCTTGTGTATGATGTTCACCAAGTCTCACTCCTGTTTTATTTAGTTATTTCCCCCCAGAATTCGAAGATCTCTCTAAGATAGTTTTATTGTACATCTGTAATTATTATTATTTTATTTTATTTTTTTTTTTTTTTCCTAACACAGCCCTGCCTATTCTGTTCTTCACGCTCTTCCTTTCTGATGCACTTCGTAGTCTGAGATTGTTCTTCCCTGAAGTTCTTCAGGAAACTGTGGGCAAAGATTTTTAGCACTGGAACATGATAGAGCTTTGGGGTTGTTGGAATTCATTGATTTCAGTAGACAAAGGTATAAAGTGGTGAATTTACAAAGGAAAAATCTAATACTTGAGATAAATAAGGAACAAGTGGGTAGTAGTGCAGTGGGATGTGATAGCATAATCATGCTATAATATTTTTTTTTTCTTTTTTTTTAAATTGTGTAGCCCTCCCAGCTGAAACATAAGTTATGTCAGCCTTGGGGTCTGTGTGGATCGGCTGAGGTCTCACCTAGGGTTCTGTCTTGACTACTAAAGGGAAAGAAAGCAGAGAAGTTAAAGATTGCCCTGAAAACAGGAAAAGAAAGAGCTTTTGAAAATGAAAGCAATACAGAGAAATTGAAAGGAACTACCCTGTCTAGAACAGAAAAGGCTTTAAAAGTGCACAGAATTTCCAATAAGTAGGGGGTTTTCTAGAAGGAGAGGATGATGTTTAACTTACAGTTCAAGAAGAATTTACCTTAATCAGCAAAAGGGCAGATGTAGGAGTGGTCTTAAGGGTGTCTTCCTACATGTCTTGTGCATGTAGCCACAGGTTCAGTTTGTTGATCCAGGTTATAATTTTTTTTTTTTTAATGTGTTCATTTTTGCCAGCTAATATCGAGGGGAAGGAGATGGATGAGAAAGGTGGCAGAGTTGTGCTTTTCAGCATCAGTCTGCACAAATTAGACAGATTTAAAGAACCCCTTTCAAAGCATAAAGATAAAAGCACAGAAGAGGTTGGAGAGATCATGTGATCCCTGTCATTTGAGGTTTTAGCAGGTTAGTCAAACTTTTTAGGGATCATCCAAGTACATGTCGTACAGCTGGAGCTGGCAATTGAGTGAAGTTAGTACATGGCAGTCAGATTATGGGTGCAGCAAAAATTCTTCCAGTGTTAGATTTATTCTCTTGAAATTTGCATTCTTTGCTTAAGCAAACTTGATGTCTAGAAAATGGATACCTAATAAGAGCAAGTAAATACTTAATTGTGGTTTTAAAAAGCTACTAGTCTGAAGCAGTGTCCTCTTAATTAAATAATAAAGTTAAAGTCATCGAAATAAAAAAATCTGAAGAGCTCAAGTTTAATAAAATTGTTAAAACCAGGTTTATTTCTATCCATGATTGATAGCATTGTCTGGTTTAGTTTTAAGTATATTGTTATTTTGTTGGGAAATTTGTAAAACAATATTATAGACCTTCTTGTCAGGAAGTCTTCATCCATATTAATACAGAATTAGATTTCACTTGGCTCTTGTGAGCGGCTTTTTTTCCCTTCTCTCCACAAAACATGGCCACAGTGTCCCTCAATAATGAGCTATGAATTAGCACCCGTGCTGTTCTCTTCATGTCCTGCAGACACTGGTAGATTTTTATGATGTTCACTGCGTTAGGATATATGCTGTGAATGATACATGCTTCAGACTGTGGCGTGTCTAAGGATGACATGCGTTTTAAAATAAAAATACAAAAAGAAGAAAACTAACATGGAATTATTTCCGTAAAGTATATGAACAACACACTAAAGAAAGAAAAACTCTTACTCATTTTTTATTCTCAGTAGGCTGCAGTCTTTTGCTCTGTGCCTTTTTGGATATTTGAGTAGTTCTTGCTGCCTGTTCTACAGGCGAGCACAACACAGCCTGCAAGTCATGATTAAAAGCTCTGCCTACGCATGTCAAAATTTAGCTTTATTAGGTTGACAAGGAGGTTTTAGATACGTCTTTCTGTGTGAATGCTTTTTTTTTCCTTAGTATAAACTTCTGTAACACTGAAATAGCTCATTTGAGATGGCAGATAATTGCAAGTGTTCAAATTAATGGCTCTTTAGCTGAACTGAAGTAAGTGGCTGAGTAACCTGCTGTGGTTCCAAAATGAGAACAGTGAAAGTGATTTGTAGAATAGTATTTGTATTTTCTATACCTGAACTTTCCCTTTTCTATAGGCTTGTGTGCAGTTTTCCTGTGGCTCTCGGGTGGATCCATTACCAGTCAATACCTGAGTGTTGTCGGTGACCAACTTCTCCAATGTGCTGCAGAGTCTTGTCACTAAGGGTGTGTGTTTTGGTTAGCCTTCTCTTGAGTAAATTGCTTACTTGATTGTATGGAAAAAAAAAAAAGTGTTGTCTCACATCTTGTTTTCTTATATCTGCTGTGATATGCTAAGCTAGGCCCCTTTTTCACTTCCCTTACAGAGATTACAAAAAGGGGTGTGTGTGTTGTTTTTTTTTTTTCCTTCTTTCCTGAATACTAGAGGAGAATTAAAGGTTTCAAGGTTGAATGGAGAAAGACTGGCTGTTTGTGGTGGAAGCACGAGAGTCCCTTGACACCTCACAGCAGTCTGGGTTCCCTCTGAGGTGAAAACCTGGAAAATTGAGGCTGTTTAGGATTTCCAGACTTTCTTGATATGGAGTTACAAACTGTTCTTTGGAATGGGTCACATCTCTGAGAGTTTCTTGGCTGTTCAGTTTCTATAACCAGTTTTGCTGTAAATGAAGAAAGGATAAACTTGGGCACATGAAATCTCAGAGAAGACAAAATCCTGGATGGTGCCTGGGGGGTGTGCACAGTGGAGCAAGGTTTGCATTGGGGGACTTCTCTACAAATCCTACTTCTGTAGTTAATCGTCATGGGACACCTGTATAGCGTAATGATCTTAGGTAGAGTGAAGTATTTATGGGTTGAATGTCCTCTGATGTGAGAAGTTATGACAGGATGGTGGTGGTCTGTTTCCGTTCTGGGTTTTGACCTGGAGGTGGAAATAAGTAAAAGATCCATGAAAAGCTAATAATCTTCAATAGGCAGCAAGGATATGTGAGATGAGAAATCCAATGCTATAAAAACAAGGTAAGAGGAAGTAAACCCTTGTATTTTGTTTGCTCTGCAACTTTTTTAGTATCTTATACTGGACCTTGAAATAGTTCTTCTTTCCTAACATTCCAGACATGGGTTACTTTCACAGATTTTCAAATCATAACTTCTATTTAGTATAAATATTCCAGCACTGTCATGTTCTTGCAGTTAATATTTCAATTGGATGTCTTGTCTTGGCCTTTCATGGGTTCCAGTCTTCAGGAAAACATTCTCTTTTGGGATGAATTTTCTCTATGTTGTGTCATCCCTGAAGTAGTTTTTCAGTATGGAAAGCATGAACAAAATAATTTCTTAATGGAATATGGAAAAAATACTCTTACAGGATTTTAAGAGTGTGTTTTGCTTGCCAGTAGCTGAAGTGGTTAGAGAGGGAGGGTGAAATGCCTAATTCTTAACATGGAAAAAGGAGTTGTGCTAGATTGAGAATTGTGGTCTAATGCTTTTAAGCATATAGTGTGTGTGTGTGTATGTGTGTGTGTGTGTATATTGTGGTCTAATGCTTTTAAGTATATATGTATATATATATATTTTTTTTTTTTTTCATAACTGCAAATAAATTCTGAAGACCCATGACGACTTGTGGTGTCTCTTAAATGGTTTTAATACATCACAGTCTGTGTTGTAGCACTGAATGTACAGGGTGCACCACATAGCTAGTATTAATAGGAATTCAGTTAGGAATCTATCTCTTCCTATACACATACATAATGGAATCCATATATATGTGCATGTATATATATAAAGAATCAGATTATATTTTATTTGAATATATGTCAGAAGCCATGCAAGATGCATGGCACCTTCCAGTCCTTCTGTTTCTGCTTTTCTTTTCTCCTGCATCTCACTTATGGTTTATATATAAATACATATAAAAAATTTCTGAGTATAGGGCATCCATGGGCTGAATCTGTAAAGTTGATGATGTATGAACCACCTTCTCTGTTCAGCAGAGCTCCTACTCGTGTGTGCATGGGAAGCTTGTGCAGTTGTGGAAACCAGTGTAGTCCCTGGTAGTGATGTGGGATTGTGGGTGTGCTTGGGTGGGACAGGGCAGGTTTCCTTCTTGTTTCTCGATCGTTGTTTAGTGCCTCACTTGAAGGTTCTGCCGGGAAAGTATGTTGGTTGCATGTGTGGTGCACGTTGGCTCATTTAAATTAGTTGAAAATAGTTTTTGTGCATTCAGAAGTACTGTGCTAGTTCCTTAGTGGTAATCCAGCCTCTGTATAATTTTATCGGCACATATAAGAAACTTTGCAGTTGGTCTTTTAGTTCGTGCAATTTAAAAGTTTCAACATGATATTTCAACATTTAGTTTCATCATTGCAGACTTTCTTTGGGAAATGCAAAAAGCCTTTGACGATTTCAAAGAAACTTTTAAATTTTACTTTAATTTTGGACTGACGTTAATTTAAAGACTTTAAGGAGAAAACATTAAATTCAAAGGCAAAATAATTAAAAACATATTTCAGTTTGCCCCCAATGAAATTAATAAGTTCTTTTCTGCTCTGCATAGAAGAAGGAATCATTATTGCTTTAATTCATAATTTTTCATTTGTTTTAGTCACTGAAATAAAGATACTTAGGTGTAGTAATCTAACAAAAATCATCCTTGGGTAGACGCTTGAAAATAGCAATTTGATTGCAAACTTGTTAGTGTCCATAGCAAGATTCTTGTAACCATCATCTGTCCTTTCCAAGTGCTAGTGCTGATGTATTTCTTGCTTGCTTTCTTGTTTTTGTTTTTATTTTTTTTAAATCAGTTGTCAAGAGAGACAACTGATTTGTGGTCAAGAGAGATCATATCCAAAATTGAAAAAGTCATAATTTAATCCACTGACTTAATGTAGAGTATAACGTAATTCAGTTATTTTTGTTCTGATCATGAGTTTGCATTTTTAAGACTAGACATGGAAAAACTCTAGATTAATTTAGTTTTTGGTTTTTTTTTTTTTTTTTCCCTGGGATTTCCTTTTTTCTCTTTATTATTCTCTTGTGGTCATTGCAAGCGTTTGCAGCTGTGCACAGGATGTGTTTTGGCATATGCAGTCTGTAGAGAGCAAGATGCAGACAGGAGGTTGTCTTTTGATACTTTGTCTTGATTGTACCCTGCTATCAATGATTGAATCCAAATGTTACTGCATCAACTAAAGAATTATCTCTTTCTTATCTGTTTTTTTTCAGTATTAGCATTTTATTTGTCATGACTTGCCTTAAATTTATCATGCTGTTTATCATCTGCAAGAGCTTTCACAATATGACTGCTTGCATATTTGCAGTCAGACTTCAGAACCTCTGTGATCTTATTAAATGAGACCTGCTTTTTGTATTAAACAAAATCTGGTGGTATGTTTTTGTCCACAGCTTAGTGAGGCGTTTTTTTCTACAAGACAACTGTTTCTAATTGGAAGCCATCATATGTTAGAAGCATGGTGTAACATGATAAATATTTAACCTGGTGTTTTAATGCAAGCCTATTCTTCATGAAAAGCATTTGCTTACCTGCTGAAATGCTGAAGTGGCAAGCACTGTACTGGGCAGACTGGAAGTGTGCTGAGACAGTCTCCCGCTGTGCTTGCCGTGTGCTCCTTCTGTCCTGTCCCTGCTCTCTCTGTTTGGTTTAATCTTTCCCTCTGCTCAGATTGGTGCGACGAGGGAGACAGTGTAGCAGCTATTGCTTCAAAACTGGAGCTCTCAAGTGCTGAAATTGTGCGAATAGTAAGCAGAAATGCTAAACTCTTTTAAAAATGTAGCATAACTTTACAGTTTTAGCTACTGTATTGCATTTGTTTGGGAAAACTTCCAAGTCAGGTTTATATCGGCTATGGCTCTTTCTGCATCGTAGGACTCGGATTTCCCTATTTCACTTCTTCAAGTGCAAGTTTTTTTTTCCTTGGAAATTATGTATTTGTTGATTCAATTGATCTCTCCTTCTTTTATCTGTTGAAAATTATGTACAGTTAATATATTCTCTTGGGTTTTTTCTTCCTTATAAATGTATGTGCAAAGTTCAGCTTACTTTGGGCAAATGATTTAGAAAGTTGCCAAAATAATCCCCCCTCCCCCCCTCATAGTAAGCAAATTATATTATTAAGTAATTATTCATGTGAGCTCCCAGACTTTTGAGACATTCTTTCCTTGTTACGTGCAAATACCACGTGGAGTAGTCAGGCTGTGGAAAATGCTTAGAAAACTTGCATAATAATTAAGTACAAATTTATAAAAAACCTAGTAGTATAGGTTAGTATTGTGTGGGTGTGGTGTAACACAGAGGCACTGTTAAGACACTTGTTAAAATGAATTAGTTCAGAAGTCCCAAAGGAAGCAGTAAGTAAAAAGAGAGCATTCTGCTTTTGCCAACACAAACTACTTTCATTATACAAAGATAATATCCAAAGCCGTTTGCTCCTCTTACTTTGAGGAAAATGTAGTCAAAGAAAAGCTAACTTTATTTTCTGTGTTAAGATACATGTCAGCATTAAATATTTGGAAAGGATTTTACAAATATAAATAAAATTGAGTAGGATTACAAATCTAGATGGTAATCTCATCAGAATGCCTGAATTGGATTTTGTTAGTCTTAAACACTTAAGTATGGGCTGATTTTTCAAACACGTTTTTCATGAGTCAGTCATAAGCTGGTGTCTTTTGGTAATAAATGCATCTTATCTTGGTTACTTTTATGAGAAAATAACTTTTCTACAGTCAAGATATCAGTCCTGTTGTTTTGGTTTTGTAAATATATATATATAATTTATTTATTTATTTACATTTTGATGCAAGTAACTGTAGAACAAATCTGAAAGTAGATTCTGGCTGATGTAAAATCTGTCACCTGGAGACTCTTGCTACGCCATGTGTGAATTTATTCTGAATGCTGTGTAGCACAAGCTGCTCTTGCCTCCATGTTCCTTAGTCACACACCTGGAGGGTTCTGGTCTGTCTATTTGTGGCCATGACTTTGTGGATTTTCACTCCTCGTTTTAGCTAGATTTTACTAGCAAGCCTTGTCTTTGCTTTGAGTTGTAGATGTAGTTGCTGATAAAAAGCAGTGCTGGATAAATATTCTAAACAAATATAGATACTTTTGAGCGGATTTTTTTCCTATTTAGTAAATAAATGTTTGTTAGAAGCATTTCTCTTTCAAGCAGCTTTTGAGCTCACTTTTTAAATTGCATACCACTTCAATCTACTTATGGTTTGTTTTACTGTGACAGTTACAGTACGTGACAAAGAAGTATGTGTTGTCAAGGTGAAATTTCTTGTTCAAGTGGACTGATATTTTTTGGAGGAAATATTGTAAGAAAATACTTTCAGATACACAACAATGCAGTTAATTCCAAGGCCAAGGTTGCAGACTGCCAGCTCTGTAACATATCTGGTGTCTAGGGGTCCCGTATGTCTTTGAAATATCTCCTTTTAACATCCCTTGATGTATCTCATCTACAGCTTAAAAAGATTCTTCATCTCAGAGCACTTCTAATCTTTGAGTGCTTTTTCCATTTATAGAGCTAATTCTTTGGCTTTCGCTATTGATTACTTAAAACACTTTTGATCAACAAGTGTTTTAAGATTTGACAGAAGCAGTTGCTAATTAAAAATGCAAACTAGTGGTGTGTAAAAGGTAGTATATATATTTTAGCTAAAGATATAAAAATATGAAAGGCATGACTCATTTAAAAGTCTTTTGCTGTCTTGTGTTTTATCAAGGACGTTTGAAAAGAGAGAGTAAACTAATTTATTAATACAAGTCCCATTTTCCTAATTTAATCAGTTCCTTCAGGGACTTCTGCTGCTGCTGCTTAACAAATTTGCACCTGATGCTAGAGCTGGGATCTTTTTTAGAAGAGGCAGGAGGACTTTCACTGTAATTTTTCCTTATTATTTCTCTTTATGGAGATTTGAAAAGTCAATACTCCCTAGACTTTTCAGTCTCATCTGGTGTACAAGAAGGATGATAGAAGAAAAGCAACAAATAAAACCATGAAGGCTTGTTCAGGCTTTTCAGCCATATGAGGCTCTACATATGAAGGCTACGGGCTCATCCACATCTGAGGAGTTTTCCACTTTTTAAAGCAGTTTTATTATCAAGAAACTCTATCTGTCTTCAATTCTGTCTCTGCAGAATTTGTCCTGTTAAAATACGAAAGAACATTAAGCACTTTTTGATGAAGTGTTTAATGGGCAGACCATCAGTGAGGAGCTAGGTACTGAAGAGCAGAATCCCTTTCCATTCTGTTTAAAAACTAGAATTTTTGATATTTGATTTATTTCATGCCTTTTTGAATATATTAAGATCTGTGTCTCCTCCTTAGAATCTTCCCACTTTCTGAGCTTTTCTGTAGTGCCTTCTACAAACTGCTCACTTGATTACAGTTTCTCTAGAGTTAAGGTAACTTAGCCAGCAATGAATTTTGCTGCTGTGTGCACACCTGCAACAAAGAATTTACAGGCTTCAGTGAACTTACCTTGCATCTGCACCATCTTGCACGCCACACACAGTGGCCTGCTGTGAAACTATGAAATTGTGAAATTGTAAAATCATCTTTCTTGGTTTTGTGTCTTGAGCCATTCATGTTAAGGTTATCTACTTAATAGTAATTTAAAGATATAAGTAATGCTTGGAATTTCAGAAATTGAAATATTAAAGTACTCTTTTGTACAGTAATTTCAACTATTTTTCTGTAAAATTTCTTACACAGCGAAGTGTCAAGCTGTGATGGAGGAGATCTACATAAACAAAGTTCACTTTAGCAAGCAGATTAATGTACAAATATTGTAATGGTCCTTGCTGGTGTTCAAACGCTATGTATTGAGAATTTACTACTGTGGGGTCTTGAGGGAGCTGGGGTTATGAGATTGGATTTAAATGGCGAGATGGTTTGCAAGTGAAGGCTAGTGAAGGCAATTAGTGTGCAAAGGCAGCAGACTTCATAAGATTCTTCACTGTTCTTTCTTCTACATAATTGAGGCCTCTGTTTTTGCAGTTTCTCTTTGCTCTTGGTTGATGCAAAGAAATGACTGCATGCAGCCTTTTTCTCAGTTAAATTCTTTGGATTAGACCCACGAAGGAGCTTCAGAAAGCTGTGGAGTGAAATCCAGGTTGGTGCATTTGGCTGCTCAGCATGGGATTTGGAGATGCTGGCCTGTAAGTGGGAATTGTCTAAGCAGGACACCAGAAATGTCAGGATACATTTAAAATTTCCAGGTTGTGGGCGTCTGATTTCAAACTGTGGGAAAAGTATTTAATGAAATAATGACTCCCAGACCTGAAACTCCTGGACTCTGGTATCAGTTTTGCATTCAGAAATTAGCGGGGATTGCTTCTTTTAAACCACTAATCTGTTACTGTTTCTTTTAAGTGGCCAGTATGCTGTTGTGTGCAGCTGTTAATGTGTGGTGATAATTTCTAACTCCCATTGGCACAATATTGCTTGGAAAACTTAAAACTTCTTCCAGGAAGCAGTGCTGTAACATGCCTGTAAGATATCACTATCCATACCTGTACGGTCCTGGAATAAAATAATTAAGCAGTCTTTGGAGTAAGGACCGAAACTCTAACATTACCTCTTCTAGGATGTGTGTTCTGGTTACCAGGCAATCATCTTACTTTCTGTCTTTGGCTATCTGTTCTTGGGGTCTTTTCCATGTGGTTCCAGGAAGGAAATGCAGAGCACTCTTGCCTCAAGAGAGTTTATAAGCAAATGGCAAGAGACTCTGATGGGAAATTGGCTCTAAACATGTTTGGATGCAAGAGGATATGCAGTACAGATCTCCTGCTGCCTGAGAAAGCGTGCCGCATTGTTCAGTTAGAGAAACCTTGCTGGGCTTGGTGGTCTACAGCAAAGGAGAATTTTAGGACTTACACCCAAGCTAACACGGACGCTGTGTGGGTTCCTGTACTTAGGAAGCCCATTGCATCTGCAAGGTAACGTACAAGGCGATGAATGCATTGCATTTTGAGTGAGAGCTTGCACAGAAAGATTGCTGTGGCTCAGATGGTGGACAGTAATTCAGAACTGTCATGGAGAGACAGCAATTTCATGAACAAAAACAACCAAAAAAGCCCTCTGCAAAAATTATCTATATGTATTTGGTTTTTTGAACTTTATGCACCTTGAAGGTAAACCAGAAAGAGACCATTTTGATTTCAGCCTAGTCCTGACTTTCTTTCCAGAGTTTCAGGTTTGTTACTCCTATGCCCATTACTCTTCCTTCTTCACAGAAAAGTGGTTCTTCTTTGTTTGTTTGTTTTTTAAAGTTGCATTGTGTCTTTTCAGTGGGACTAGCATTGGAGATACGTCTTATTCCTGTTTCTGTGTGCATTAAAAAAAAAAAGTGTTCTATGCATGAAATTGCTTTTAGTCCAGATCATTAGGAGTAGCTGAGGGGTAGGCTGTAGCCAGGATTTGCTGTACAGAAGTTGAAGATTAAGTAACATTTGTCCTCTAGTGCTCTACTCTGCTTGTACTTGGCTAACTTGCTCTTTGCATGGAGCTGTCAGAAAAATGATAAGGATACAACTCATGTTGGGCCACCCCATTTCTGTTGTACTTCTCAGAGCAGCTAAACAAATGGCATTGCCCGTGAAGGAGTTCTTTCCTGTTCTTCACCCTTTTGTTAAATTTCAGTTGTGCTAGAACTGGGGTGTATATCTTGGCAGAATATATACAGAATGACATTTGCTGTGGACAGGAAAGAAGTGGAGCAAAGGCGCATGGTCATGGTTTGTGGTTTGCAGACAGAGGTTCTGTTAATGACATTCTCATTAGAAGTTCTTACCGTAAGTGCTGTTTCCTTTTGGCCTTAAAACTGTCTGCATGACTAATCAGTAACCAACCTTCAAGTGACATTGCTTTCATGTCTTAGCCTCAAAAATGTCTATTGTAGGTGAGAGAACACATACAAGAAATCCCAATAGTGCAGTTCAGAACACTGTGGAGAGCCTCCTGGCCATCCTTCCAGAGATCTCTCGGGCAGATCAGTACAGAGGTGCTTTGCAGTTTAAGGTGGATGTGACTCAAGATATTTCTCCACTGATAGTCCAGATGTCAATTAGTAGTTAGCTTAGAAGGAACCTTCAGTAGTTGCTACCCTCACCCCTTTAGTGGTATGAATGTCCCCTACAAAAAATTTTGTTTATCACAGCGTTACATCTCCGTAGGTCAGAGGATGGCGCGTAAGACCCCTCAACCTTTTGGAGAAGACGAGGCAGAGAAGTCACTCAGAATATCAACACCCTATATATGTATATTGGTAGATAGTGTGGAGGGAAGTGTATGTATGTGCTTCTCTACCTATCTGCACGCACATATGTATCAAGACGTTGTGGGCTGTTTTTGGATACTTTGTAGATTATTTTCTAAAGTAAATTTGAAGGTCATGATTATCCAACAATTTTTTGCCATGTTTGGTTTTTTGTTTCTTTTCTTTTTTTCCCTGCTTTTCTAATTAAATGAGCTAATAGGCCTACAGAAACACTTCAGGTAGCAGAATGTGGAGAAATAAAATAAAACATCTGAGTGATGAAGGTTGAATTCAGGTTTTCACCTATGGGATTTTGTAAATCAGTTCTGTGTTACGGATTTTAATAGCAATCTGCTTGTACTTTTGTACTCATCTGTATAGTGCTTTGCTCTCTTACTGCTGAGTGCCCCAGATTCAGTGTGAGGAAGCTGAGTTAATGTCTCATTAAATGATATATGCCTGCCTGTATCCGTGGATGTCCCTCCTGCTGCTCTTCAGTGCTATGTAGCAAGCAAGAGGAGCTGTGATTTACTGGAAGACTGCGATCCAGTATTGGTGCTGCCTTATGATATCTTTAATATCAGGATTTTCTTCAGTAGTGGCAGTGATTGCTGCTGTGAAGAAGACAGGGTGTGCCTTGTTCCCCTCTGAATCATATTATTAGTCAGACACACTTCACTCTGTACGAACTGCTTGTGGAAACTGTATACATTTGAAATCTAGTTTGCCCATGGTATCCTTTTTTCCATGCAATTTAAATATTTACTTTGGATGATAGTGATCTGATCAGTCTGAATAAAGCCTCATCTTTGTAAAAGTGAATTTCTAAAAACCCCCACTGGTATTAGATTGTGCATTTGGAGAACTGAAGATTTTTATCAACTTTTATTAATTTTTTTTTAACTTACCTTTTTTTTGTCTCATGTACCACATTTTAAAACTCTGAACTGCAAAAGGCTATCGGCTCCATGCTCGCATGCACTGGAGGAGCCGGTCTGAGGTGCAGAAGGCAGCAGTGGGTCCCTTCCCTGACTGATGGGCAAGCGGTGATGGCATTCTCGATGTGGCAAGAAGTCTTGTAGAGTTATGTGTTGGAGACTACATTGAAGACTTATGACTGTAATGCTTTAGTATTCAAAGACCAGAAGCCATGGGGTTTTTTTGGTGGGTGGTTTTTTTTTTTTTAACCTTTTATTGGAAAGCCTAAAAAGGGACTTTTTTTTTTTTTTCTTTTCGAGTCAGAAGACTTCTTGCTGAGTAGACCCTAGTATTTTTAGATATGCTGATTTTATGTATGAATACGGTCTTTTTATGTAAAATGCATCTTTCATTTGACTTTTTTTCTTTCAGTCTGCTGGCCGTGTATGTGTGCTGGGCAGTCTCCCACACCACAAGCAGCTAAACAGCCTGTTACCTGCAACAGTTTAGCTTTTGTTTTCTTCGAAATACTCAGTTTAATAATCAAACAGTTTGGGTTTTCTTACTTGTTAAGACACTTCTGATCTAACTGTAGGTTTATGTAGCTTCCAGACTCCAAAGTTCCTCCGTAGATTTAGCTTTAAAATCTGGTTTTCTTATTAATTTTCCTGCGGAACTAAAAACCTCTTAAAAATATAGATACAGTCAACAGTTTTATTCTGCAAGACAGGTTATAGACGCTTCAGATTGTGGAATTCTTGGTATTTCTTTTAGAAACTAGAAAATTCATAAAATTTATAAAACTTTTTAACTTGAATCTGCAAAATCTGAGTTGCATGTCCTGAGTTCAGGCACATACAGTGCACAATGGTGATCTCTTAATGAGGTGTGAATTTCTGTCTGGTATTTAGTTTTTTTTTTTCCCCATTATTTATCTTATTTTGCCTGTGAAGTTTTATTTTTCAGTAAACATTTCCAGTTGATCAATATGAAGTCAGCTTTTTTTTTGTGTGTGGTTACTCCCAACTGTTGCAGTGTGTTACAGACAAGAGTTTACAGCTTTAAAAGTACTTCTCTTGCAAAGCATTTTGGTGTTGGGTGATGTCCTGTGCTAACCACTCTGTTATTTAGAGAGAAATATATCTTCCTTTTGAGGGTACGTTTCTCTTGGCCCAGCATTAATGTGAGCAAGTAATGTCAGCGATAGAAATTGTGTAGGTGTTAGCAGGCACGTGAGCAAGTTGTGAACCGCTGCATCAGTAACATCATAGCAAAAACCTACTGCAGCAGCACTCCTCTTCTACCCTGTAAAAACCACCCTCTCACTGTATTTGTTGTCAGACATTCTGCTCTGTTACTGACAAATTATGGATTGTTAAAGTTAGTATGGCTTTATACTGCCTAAGATATTCCAGGTTTGTATCCAAGTGCTGAAAATTGTAGAGGTGCTACAACAGTGTTTCATGCTTTTGCTGATGGTGCTTATTTAGCTCATACAGCTGTCTGGCTGTGTAAAGAAAATGAGAACTTTGTCATGTCTGTGTTTGTTAAAAACTTCTGCGTAGGCTGTAACTGTTGTAGACGAAAATGCACACTGCATTCATGTTTTAGAATTTGCCTATGCTGTTGTTAACTCTTTTGTAACAACATTCCTAGCAGCTGGAAAGTTTTGGTACTGTGAGCTTTGTAGTTATTTTTCATGAATACATTGGTAATTTCTTCAATTTTCTTACCTCATGACAATGAAAATTATGTATATATCCATAGCACTTTATGGAAATTGGGTGGGTGAAGGTGTGGAGTTTTTTCTCTTGCTTTCCTTAGTCATATTAAACACATTTTAAAGGCTATTTTCCATTTCTTAAATGAAACTTCTTTTGCTAGCACTGTCATTATCAGCTGTCAGTACTTGCCACCTATGAGAGTACATCCTGGGAAGCACCCAATTGGGAATCCATGGGCAAGGGAATTTTTTCCCCTGTAGTTAGCATTTACAAAAACACTTCTAATGTTTGGATGAAAATATTTCCATAGAAGTGTGAACTGGTGAGCAGGGAAGAACTACTCTGAATTTAAATTATACTCCTAAGCATTGGTAAATTGAATTACATACTATGTGTTCTGTAGTAAAACTTTTACTAAAGTAGAAGTTAGCAGTGATGCTTGATTTGTGATAGGGAGCATTGTTTTATCTTTTGATAAGAGAAGTTCTCTGTTTTGTTTTTTTGGGTTTTTTTTAAAGGAAATTTAGTGGGTTTTTCCGATGTTGGAAGAGAGATGTTCTTTAAAAAAGGGAAATATTTTTGGTATTTCTGATATTCAATATTATAACCTAACCTTTTTTGCCTCAATAGGTATACAAAGCTCGGATATGCTGGTAATACTGAACCCCAGTTCATTATTCCTTCATGTAAGTATTTGTTACTTGTGTATGAATGCTGAAGTTACACTTAGAGTTTCTATAATGTGCTATGTAAAAAAAAAAAAAGCAGTTAAAAATTAGCAACTTGAAAAGACCTCTGGGTAATGACAGAGTGATAGTATGGCTCTGTTCTGTTTTGCTATGGATGCTCAGTTTAGAAAGATACATTCATTAAAATGGTATACTCCTATTTGAAGTGAAGTTAATTTATTGGAAATTGAGATCATATTAAAATACAGCAACATGACTATATTTACTTTTTAGAAGGTTCTTCCTCCATTAGTGATTTATCAGGTAAAACTTTGATTGTAACTAGGAAAAAAAAATTGGATGTTTTGATATCTTTAGGGTTTAAAATGTTATACTTCCCAGATATTTGTCAATATTACAGCTGTGTTACTTAATTTACTGTGTTTTGCAAATAGAACAAGAAAACATTTTGCTTTTTTTTCCGCTATGTAAAATTGCTTATTTATTTGCTCCCTGTCTTCTAAACTGTTTCTCCCCCTTGAAGTGATGCAACTCCACATTAGAGCGTGGAACTCAATCAGCTTCCTTTAGAAATGCTTCATGTCTTGACCTTCTACACCACTTTGAATTTTGTCATTGTTCATCTGTGCCAAAGTAATCATGTATTACATCCTGGTAGAAAGAAATAATTAGTACACCCAGTTTTCCCTGTAAATGCAACAGGAAAAGAGCTAGAACTAATAATACTTAGGCATAGTCACTGTAAAGTAGAACTTGGTAGTTCAGGCTCTATGTTTAATTTTTCTGGAAAACATGCTTCAAAAAGGAATTTTTATGAGAAGCTAAGGTTAATTCACTTAACGCGTTCTTCTGTTTTCATACAAGTGAAAGAATCCTTTCCATCTCTTCTGTGTTGGCCTCTGATACGTAGTTCTTGATTTGTTGATTTTTCCAAATGAATTTCATGCGATGTATCTCAGTGGCATATAAAATATACTATGCCGTTTTGTTTTTCACACAAAAACTAGTTTTAACATTAGATTTAAAAAGTTACTGAACCATTGGGACAAAACTTGTGTTGC
This sequence comes from Tetrax tetrax, assembly GCA_009806455.1. NCBI lineage: Eukaryota > Metazoa > Chordata > Aves > Otidiformes > Otididae > Tetrax > Tetrax tetrax. The sequence continues at coordinate 110,376 of WHYT01014585.1, forward strand.
TCTTTAAACTTCATAGCAGTTTCTAAATTAAAAATGGGCAAATGGTTATTTAATTTCAGATAAATGCAGTTTAAATACTTTTTCTGCATCTTCAGATTTGTTTTATTTGATTTTAAAATCACTTTATTTTCCAAAAAAGTGTAAGAGATATCATGACACTTTTAAACAAATTCTGTGAATGAAATGACCTGTCAGATCATTAAACAGAGAAATTTATACATGAGGGATGCTATTAAAGTAGAAAAGAAAAAGAGGAAATGAGATTTTTTTTTTTTTTTTTTTTGACAGCTTTTTGATATAGTGTGGTATATTTAAAGAAGAAAAAAAAAAGACGCTCTAGTCTAGATGATCCTGCAGCGGAAAAGGTCATTGACTGCAATTCTCTTAATGAAAAAGGCATTTTTCTCATTTGTACTGTAATCCAAGTTAGATAATTACGCTAACTGCACGAGTTTGCATTAGTCCTCTGCCTCAAATAAAATGAAATAGCACTGGTGTAATCCACATTAGAGAAATGAAAATAGAGTATAGCAGTACCTAGTTTCAAAGTAAAACATTAAAAAAACCCTGAATATCTTTAAAGCACTTTGGTGTCTTTCACTTGCTTAATATTATCCCCAGTGGAAAAATGGTTTGGTTTCCCCTTTGACTTCCAGCAGTGGTGGTTGTGTGTTATCAGTTTGGTTCTCTAGAAAAAAATGTTTGCTGTTAAACAGGTTCAAGCAGCATTCCTTCTGCCTTATTCACTTGTTGCTTATCTTATTCACTCCTGCTCTTAACAAACTTTTATCTCCCACTACTCTCTTAAGCTGTGTTCCTGATTTAATTCTGAATGTGCTTCTGTAGTGATGACAAATGCTTGCTTGAAAAATGAAGTAAATGAGAATATATTGGGCCAATTTTTTTGAAGAGACTTGGGTTCACTGTTTTCTTCCCTGACTGCTTTTTAGATGTTACAGATCATTGATTTGGCTTGACTTTTACTCACTTTAGTCTTTTTTTTTCCTGCTGTATGTTAAACTAGCAGTCAACTTCTTTCCATTACCCAGTAGTTCTTTTGCTGTGTCATCTATTTCAGTTTACCCATGATAGTTTACATGTTAGATAGTCCTTTCTTTATCTTTAAAAAAAACCCATGAGTAGTGGTTAAGCGCAAAAAATGGATTTGATGCAAGTACATCCTCTTTTTTTTCTAAAAGCTCTTAATTCTTGTGCCAAGCAAACCAAAGGCAAATGTGCTGAGATGCTGCTGGAGTGCTGCCCATCTTCAGACACCGCAGTAGTCTAGCTCTAGTTTCAGCAAGATTTATTTTCCTGTTTGTATTTTCAGGGTATGATTCTTGATTCAGTTTGTTTCCTTCTCATTTCTAACTTTAAAAACCAGGACTGAGCAGGCTAGCCTGAAGATCAGCAAAATATTGAGAGCTCCAATCTTGTTTTAGGCTTGTAACAGGATGAAACCTCTTTGACTTGAAAGTTTCTGTAATCCCGTGCAAGCGATGGTATTTTACTTCAAAATTCTTGAAGATAACATACATCTGAACAGAAAGATATCCCAAAATGTGTGAACTCTGTATTGATGACCTGAAAAATATTTGGCAAAATGCTGCTTTTAACTTGCAGCAAACGCTGGCCTTGCGACATCTGCTTCCCCATGATTTTAGCTTCTACTTCCTACCTCCTCCCCATGCTTTCAGCTTCCTCCAGCCTTTTGCTTCCTCTCTGCTCTCCTGTAAGCTGCTGCAGAAGTTACAGTATGATTCAGTTTTCTTCCTGAAGAGCTCAAAATAATGTCTTCTGGTTTATCCTGTTCAGTCTTTCACAACATTTAACTTTGGCTGTACAGCTCTGCTTTTGTTGCTCTTTATGGCAAGAGAAGAGAAGGATGGGGAGCGTCAGTGAAGTAACGGCGCTGTACCCTGGCGTGCTGTTGGTTTCCAAATTCTGTAGCTGTGCTGCCCTGTTGCGTGGGCTTGAGCCTGCAGTAGCTGTTTTCAAAACATTTTTAATCGTAGTTGTGAGCAAACCGAAGGTGAGAATTAGCAAAATAATTCTACTTTTGAAAAAGCTGTTGGATCACGACTTTTGAATATTTGAGGCTGATGTTAATGCTTCTCACATATATGAATTTCCTCATTTGTGTGAAGGATTGTGTTTAAAGGCAATTAGTAAAACTTGAAAAGATACGGCAGGTATTGCTGGCACTGCAGCCCTGTTAGCCGGGAGGCTGATGCAGAAGATGAGGGAAGGGAACACCTGTGTTCCTGAGATATCTAATCGCTCATCCATCTTTCTAGGATTCTGTGTTTAGTCTTAGCCAGTATTTTTCTGATAAAAACTTTTTTTCTTTATTTATGATGAGTAATTATCCTGGAAGGAGTAAATTGCCTAGATACGAACTCGGAACTTTTGCCAGTTATTCCTTGAAGTGAAGGAAGAGATTTATAGTATTTCTTAAATGAAATTCTCTATCCTGTTATTGACAGTAAGAGAGGAGTAGGGTTTAAAGGAAGAAATTAAGCATAGAGTTTGTTAAAATCTGTTTTAAAGCATCCAAAGGTGCATCATGTGGCCATGCAAATTCCTTTCCTTTTAAAAATACTCTTTTTATTTCTGTCCAATTTTATTTTTCTGTATGCCTTTACGTTTTCTCCTACTTCTTCCTTCCTGACTTCTTTTTGTACATGTTTTTTGCTTATTTACTTGCTATTTAGTCTCTTTTGTGTGCCTTATCTCATTTTCATATTTATGTCCAGAAATCAAATTGATGCAAGTGAGGTAAAACATCCATTTATATAATGGCAATGTGTTTTCTTTCTTGGTCTTTATATGACTTCTATAGCTGCATTCCTTTTTTTAATTATTATTAGGGGAGTGTGCAGAAAACTGGCCCACTTGTTGAATAAAATGAGATATGTAGAGATATCCTTAATGATTCCTTTTATATTTTCTCTCTGATTGCATGTTGAGTGTCTAACAATTAAATCTGTATTTAGATATTGGGGTTTTCATTTTTTTTTTTGTGTGTGTGTGTGTAGGATATGTGATCCATAATATTTTTTGTGTTCTCTGTTAAAGGTATTGCTATCAAAGAATCCGCGAAAGTGGTCGATCAAGCACAAAGGAGGGTTTTGAAAGGTGTTGATGATTTAGACTTCTTTATCGGGGATGAAGCAATAGAAAAACCAACTTACGCAACCAAGGTATTAAGAGAAACGTGTAAAATAGTTTTCCAATATTCTTTAGAAAACATCAGCTATAGAGTAAACAGCTTATGAATGCTTTTTGGTTAATTTTAATCTTATTTTCATATTAACTCTGTTAATGGAAAGTAAGGTTTGATATTAGTTTTGTTGACCTTCAGGAGCTTGTGGGAATTTGCAAAAAAGTATGTGAATAAATATTTCCTTTGAAGTGAAGGGAGGCTGGGAGAGTGTTAAGCGGAAATATCACATTCTTTCATGTTCCTTGGCATTTTCTGTCAGCAACGTCAGACTTGGAATGCTGGGCCAGGGAGGACCTTTGGTTTGTCCTCATACCACCATTCTGTTGTACTGACAAAAGCACAATGTGTTGCCTCTGCTGTTCAAGGTTGGAATCTGAATTTCAAGTAGATGTCAGATCGGAATAGGGAAAACCTAATGCAAAGTTTCTTGAACGTGTAGATCATACGCTGTTACTGCAGCTGAAAACACTGATTTCCCCTTCCCCTCCCCCTTTCTTTTGTTTACAATTATATTTTTATATTCTTGTGCAACAGTGGCCCATCCGCCATGGTATAGTTGAAGACTGGGACTTGATGGAGAGGTTTATGGAGCAAGTAATCTTTAAGTATCTAAGGGCAGAACCCGAGGATCATTATTTTCTTTTGGTAGGTAAAATTATGCCCTACTTATGAAATTGCGTATCACTGGTAAGAATGTTTGTGCTGACTTATGTAATAATTCTAAAATATGAATATGCTTATCTTGTAATTTATATTTACTTTAATTTTCCTGAAACTTTTGTGACCTGGCTTATCCCATGCAGGTTGTTTAATTTTCTAAAGATGTCAGAATGTCTGAACTGCAAACTTTTTTCTATCTTCTTCTCATTTCCCTCCAAATTGCATCTACTATGTCCCTTTTTTTTTTTT
>WHYT01014587.1:13788-58208 GCA_009806455.1 Tetrax tetrax
GCCAATCCCGGGGCCGGGGGCTCCCCCCCCCCCACTCCCCACTGCCGTAACGCTCCGAGTGCGGCGCACGCCAATCCTGCAGGCTGGGAAGCGGAGGGGGCTCCTCCCTGCCACCCTCCCCTCCTCACCGTAACTCTCCGAGTGCGGCGCCTGCGAATGCTGGGAGCTGAAGGCTGGGGGAGGGGGATTTCCTGCCCCCTCCCACTCTCCCCTTCAAATACCAGTCTCCACCCGCACTGGGGAAGCCACCAAGGGCTGCAGGAGGGGTCCTCAGTGCCCATCCTATCATATTCTGCCTCCCCGCATTGCCAGGCCCCCCATGCTGCACCCCCCAGGACAGCCAGCCTCACAGGCAGCCCCCAGCCCCACAGGCAGCACCCCCACAACTGCCCTTCCCCATCCCTAAATAGCCCCAGCTGGAACAGGGCTCATCCTTCCCAAATCACGGAAACCTGTGCCCAGGGCAGCCCTGGCAGCTGGGCACAGCACAAAATGGTGGTGGGGGGTCCTTATTCCCTATGTTGGGGGCTGCCACCCGCTCCCCAGCCCCCTGGCTCGGGGTGCCGCTCCCCCCAAGCTGGCCCCGCAGCGGGCAGATGGCCTTGGCGCCAGCACCGAGCTGGCTGCCGGTCGGTTCTCGCATGCGTTAAAAATAAAATAAATAATAGTAATAATAAAACCACCAGCTCTTTGTTTAATAACCCCCTCCCCATCTCCACGAAAGCCCAGATGGCTTCACCTCTCCGCGCTGCCGCCGCGCGCGGCACACGTTCCCCGCAGCCCAGCCGGCCCCGGCTGCAAACGCGGCCCACGCAACCCTCGCCGGGTGGGTTGTTATTTTTAATCCCCAGCCCCACTTTGCCGACGCGCACCGCTTTTTTTTTTTTCTGCCGTGGAGGATGGCAAACCACCCGCCGCGCAGGGGCGAAGCGCGGCGCCCGGCCCCACACCGTGCCGTGGTTCTCATCCTGGGGCGGGGGGCTGCGGTGTGGGCGGGGGGGCCGCTGGCGCTCCCGCAACACATTTCCAGCGCTAAACCCCAAACTTTGATCCGCCGGTAGCTCCATCAATGTTTCATGCAGCGAGGCCCCGGTAAAGCTCGGAAGACGAGCATTTTGAGGCCAAATTGGAATTTTTAATATTATGATATTCAAATAATTTTAATCCGCCCGACGCCTCCCCAGGCGCTGCTGATGAGGGGCGGCCTTCGGCGGCGGTTGGTTTCGACACAAAGCAAACAGCGGACGCCTTCAAAACATTGGGGGTGGCAAGGGCTGGGGACCAGAACAGGCAGGGAGGACGCGGCCTCGGCTCCCTGGGGAGCGATGTGTCTCCCTAATTTATTTTTTTTTAAGTGCTGTTTTGCGCTTGCTGAAGGATGAGGCTGGCCCAGCCGGGTTGGCTCGGATGGTGACAGCCTTTCGGGGGACTTTAGCCGCCGTCCCAGCGCGCGGTGGGTGCAACGGGTGCGCTGGGCGCGGTGGGTGCAGAGTTCACCAAGCCGCTGCCAAGCCCTGCCTGGCCTTGGCCGAAGCTCCCCATTCCCAATTTCTCCAGCCCCCCCACTGTCTGGGAGGGAGACCCCCCCAAAAAAAACTCATCCCAAAGCAGGATGAGCCTGCTTTTTTTGGGATCTGAGGGTGTGGATCTCCATGATGCCTGGGACGAGCTCTGGTTGGGGTCATCCATGCAATGAAAGTGAGGGGTCTCACAGAGCCCTGGGGACCATCCCCGCTCCCCACCGACGGTCTCCCCATCTTCGTAGTGGCTCGAGCGAGCGAGGCTTTTTCCAGCCCAATCTATTAACACGCCGTTAGCAGGAGAGGAGTTCATTTTTGCCATTTAACGTTTCACGGATAATTAATTATCCTTCGTCTTCCCAGCCACAAAAAGGAAGAGCAGGTAGAGGGGCTGTTCAAAGAAAAAAAAAAAAAAAAAAAGCAAGCTGAAACCCGGGGAAATTGGTGAATTATTTGTAACATCAAAGGCAAGGGAGGATGTGCTGATTTAACGGGGCGCCGCGCGACGCAGAGCCCCGGGCACGGCGGTGGTGCTGAGGCTGGGAGGTACTCGTTGCATTAGTGGGCCTGGGGAACAGCGTAGATGAGGGCCCTGGGGGGGGGCTTGGCCTTCACCTGCACTCCCAGCCTGCCTCCTCTCACATCCCCATCACCGGTACCTGCCTGTTCTTCCTCCGCATGCTGCCGCGGTGTCGCCATGACCCAGCTGGGCACCGCAGCTTGGGGAGGGGGCTGGAAATTCCCCCCGGTGTGGCGTGGGCCTCCCACGCTCCCCCGTGCTTCATCCATCACCAGAGGCGAGCGGCAAAATAAATAATGATATTTAACATTTCATAATAGCGACAATTACCCGGTAAATAATGCCTTTTACACCACGAAAGGCAGAGTAAATTAATTCCCCTAATTAGCTGTCAGGCGGCACGGGACAGAGGCAGCGGCAGGCAAAGCCGCCTCATCCCCCCCACCCAGGCGTCGCTGGGTGTCCCCAAACCCCAAATCACGCCCCAAAATTTTGCAGGCTTGCAAAATCCCCCTGCAGCCGGCGGGAAGCGGGGCTCTGCGCCGTATCCCGGCTGTGCCGGCGAGCCCTAAATCACGCTTATCTCCCGTTAAAAAAACTAACAACACCGAACGATAGCGACAAGCCGGTTTATGGCCGTAATAAATTGTGCTGGAGGGAAAAAAAAAAACCCACCAAACTGTTTGCCTTGAAGCAAGCTGGGGGGGTTCCCGTGGGCACAGAAATGGGAGCATTACGGAGCCCTGCGTCCCGCTGCGGACGGAGCCGGCGGTGACTGGTGAGAAGGGAAAGGGGGATTTATTGGGAAGAGTTTTCCATCGCAGCCATCCCATCCAATCGCTCTGGTCCCGCTGGCGGGGCTGGGGGGGCCCTGCTGCGGTGGGGGGTGATGGTGATGGGGTGCCCTGTGATCCCCATGGGGTTGGGGGGCCTGGTCCCAGTGGTCCCAGTGCCACGGGAAGTGGAGGGAGCTGTGTGCCGTGTGCGGAGCTAGGATATAAAAATCGGCAGCAGCACGGGGGCAGCTGGGGATGGAAGGGGCTGAATGCCCACCGCGTTGCCATCCCTGGCCTTGGCGGGGAACGGGGATGCTCCTGCCCAGCCAGCCCCGAGGGGTGGGAAGGATGCAGCGTCCCCACATGCCCCCCGCCATCAGCGCCAGGGCTGGAGGGTAGCCAAGCGTTCGTCACCCGCTCGGCTTGGCCGGACTCTGCCCCGTCCCTCCCCTTGGCTCAGCTCCAGCTGCCTGCAGGCCACCAGGACGAGGACTGGGACACAGACACGGGGACGAGGACGGACATGGCTGCTCCAAGCCAGCCCCACCGGGCCACCTACGACGCCATCGTCATCGGGGCCGGCATCCAGGGCTCCTTCGCCGCCTACCACCTGGCCCAGCGACACAGGGACACCCTCCTGCTGGAGCAGGTACCCACGTCCCGTCCCGCCGTGTCCCCAGCCCTGACCCACTGAGGTGGGCACCCGCAGACCCGGCTGCCCTCTGCCACGGCGCAGAGCGGAGCTGCTGCCGGCAACCCTGGTCCCCGGTGCCAGCACCCCCATGTCCCCAGTGCCAGCACCCCATTGTCCCCAGTGCCAGCAGTCCCATGGCCCCTGTGCCAAGATCCCCATGTCCCCAGTGCCAGGATGCCTGTGTCCCCAGGGCCAGCACCTCGTGTCCCCAGTGCCAGGATGCCTGTGTCTCCAGTGCCAGGACCCCCGTGTCCCCAGTGCCAGCACCCCATTGTCCCCAGTGCCAGCAGTCCCATGGTCCCTGTGCCAAGATCCCCGTGTCCCCAGTGCCAAGATCCCCATGTCCCCAGTACCAGCACGCCCGTGTCCTGCCGTTTCCCAGTGCCAGCACGTGCGGGCACGGCGATATCGGGGCGGGGGGTGGTGGTGGCTGCGGTCACCCCCACATCCCCCTCGCCCCGCAGTTCGTCCTGCCCCACTCGCGGGGCAGCTCGCACGGGCAGAGCCGCATCACCCGCAGCGCCTACTCCCGGGTGACCTACGCCCGCATGATGCCCGACTGCTTCCGCCTCTGGCAGCGGCTGGAGGCCGAGGCCGGCACCAGCCTCTACAGGTGACGGGGACGCAGCCCTGGCCGGGGCACGGTCCCCTCCTCGTGGGGCTGGGCTGGGGATTGCGGTGCGGGGCAGGATGAGGCGGGGGGGAGGCAGCTGCTGGCTGTGAGAAATTTCTGGGGCTTCCTGGAGAAAGTGCCATTAAGGAAATGAGCATCTAAACGATCCCCCGCTGCTGGGGTCAGGACTGGCGGCACTTGCTGTAATTTGGGGCGGGGGAGGAGGGGGGCAAGGGTGATGCTGGTACCCAGACCCTCCCCAGCACCACTCCACCCCCAATGCATGCACCCTTGCCCAGCATCCCACCGGGGTGCAGCCCATCCCAAGCATCACCGGTGCTGCTGTGCCTCAGTTTCCCCCAGGGACAAAACAAAGAGGGGGTCTGAGCCAGGCAGGAGGAAGAGGGGAGACCTGACGCGGCTGGTGGGGTGCAGGCAGACCGGACTGGTGTTGCTGGGGCCGGCGGGTAACCCGGAGCTGGATGGCTACCGGCGCAGCCTGGGTGCTGACCACTTTCTTGATGCCGCGGCGCTGGCCCGGCGCTTCCCCGGCCTCCGGCTCCATGGCGGCGAGGTGGCCGTGTGGGATGGCACCGGCGGAGTGCTCTTTGCTGACCGGGCGCTGCGGGCAGTGCAGGTGGGTGCTGCCGAGGGGACGGGGACAGGACGGGAATCCTCCGGCTCTGTGCCCGCGGCCACCTCCCATCCCCGTTCCCACCCAGGACGTCTTTCGCCGGTGCGGGGGCACCCTGCGGGATGGGGAGAAGGTGCTGCACATTGAACCCGGGGCCATGGTCACCGTCACCACCACCGCTGGGGTGTACCGAGCCCCCCGGCTCATCATCACAGCCGGACCCTGGACCGGTGCCCTCGTGGCACCCCTGGGCCTCCGCCTGCCGCTGCAGGTAAGGGTCAGCGGCATCGCAGGGCGATGCGGCCGTGGCCTGGGGGCTAACGCGGTGACCCCAGCCCCTGCGCATCGACGTCTGCTACTGGAGGGAGAAGGAGCCGAGGAGCCCCGGCGCAGACAGAGCTGATCCCTGCTTCTTGACCGTGGGGCTGAGCCAAGGCCCCCACGACATCTACGGGCTGCCCGCCCTCGAGTACCCAGGGCTGGTCAAGGTGAGCGGGGCACGGCGGTGCTGGTGGGGGGATCTCCCTTTGGCCAGCCCCCCCTGCCCTTGACCGGCTGCCCCCCCCAGGTGTGCTACCACCACGGCAGCCCCATCGACCCCGAGGAGCGGGACTCGGTTCCCCCGGATGCCGCTCGCCCCAACATTGCCCTCCTGAGCGACTTCATCAGCAGGTACCTGCCCGGGCTGGAGCCCCGGCCAGCCGTGGTGGAGACCTGCCTCTACACGGTGAGACCCCCCCACCGGGAGCGGGACCCAGCCGTGAGTCCCCACCCCAAGGTGGACCTTGCCATCCCTTCGCCCCTCCCCAACCTTGGGTCCAGTGTCCCTGACACCGTGACTCCCCCAGAACACCCCAGATGAAGACTTCATCCTGGACCGGCACCCCAAGTTCAGCAACATCGTCATTGGGGCCGGCTTCTCAGGTAGGCGAGGGCACCCGGCCCCCTCCTTGCGCCCCAGAGCTGGCCGTGGGGGTGGCTGTGCCCCCTGCAGCCCCCCTCTCCTCCCCGCAGGCCATGGGTTCAAGCTGGCACCGGTGGTGGGGAAGCTGCTGTGCGAGCTGAGCCTGGGCGAGGAGCCGTCCCACAGCACGGCCCCCTTTGCCATCACCCGCTTCCCCGGCGTGCTCCAGGCCGCGTTGTAGGTGCGGGGCCCCGGCCGTGCCTGTACGGCACCGCACTGTCCTGCAGCTGTGTCCCTGCATCCCAGTGCGCCAGCATCCCCACATCCCCATCTATCTGCATCTTCCTGCGTCCTGGTGTCCCGATATGCTGCACCCCAGCACCACTCCACCCCCAAAGCTCAGCTACCCTGCATCCGCACACCTCCGTACTGCACCATCCCAGCACCCAGCATCCTGGCAGCCCTCTGTCCCAGCACCCCTGCATCCCCACATCCCAGCACCCCTGCATCCCTGTATCCCTCCACCCTACATCCCCACAATCCTGTATCCCCACATCCCAGCACCCTGGAATGCTCATACCCCTGCATCCCAACACCACTCCATCCCCACATCCCACATCCCAGTATCCCTCCATTGCCACGTCCCAGCACCCCTGCATCGCTGTACCCCTGCACCCTGCATCCCCACAACCCCGCATCCCCCCATCCCAGCATCCTGGTACCCTGCGCCCCAACACCCCAGCACCCTGGTACCCTGCACCCCCACATCCCTGCATCCCCACATCCCTGCATCCTGTCATCCCCCCGTGCCGCACGGTGCCAAACCGCCTCTGCCGAGCACCCGCTCCCCGGAAACGAATTAAGGAGCTTTGTCAGCCTCATGAAGATGGAGCTGGAACAGCGTGGAGAGACACACTCGCTTAGGAGTCAAGTTAAATGTTTTAATGTTAAATGTGCCATTTTATTATCATTAGATCGCTCCCACTTAATGAAAGCGCATTAGCGCAGTGTGGCTTTATGGCAACGAGCACCGAGCTCGGCCTATTTGTTTCCAAGAGATGGTAGGGAAAGGGATCAAACCACCCAGTTTGCTGGGATCCCAGGGGTGCAGGGGGCCCCCGGGGCTGGGGGAGGTGGGGCTGGGGGCAGCACCTGGCACGGGCCGTTGGGTGCCGGAGCCAAGGCCAAGCGTGCGCCGCACAGGCAGCCAGCAACGCACATCATCGTCTCCTCCGCGTTAAATAATTAACGCCGGCAGGCAGAGGGCTCCCATCCCCACTGCTCATCTGCATATTTATGAAGATTGATCAATGATTCAGTGCCAGCACCCACAATGGCCATCTCCCCCTTACCCCTCCCCATCACCCATGGGTGCAGTGGGCTGGAGGAAGGTGCCAGGCTCGGCCTCTCCGTGTAGCCCTGGATCCTTGCCGGGGCTGGATCCATCCCTCCAGCCCTCACCACCATGCAAACACCCCCCCGAAACAGGGCGACCCCCCACCCTGGTACGCGGAGCAGCGGCAGGCAGCATCACCAGCCAGAAATGATGTTTATTTTCATTCTGAAAGTAAAGGGGATGGGGGGGGGGACGCACAGCTAGGCTAGTGCAAAACAACCAGGCAGGGGTGGGGGGCCGGGGGGGGTGACAACAACCCGGGGGGTGCATGGGACCCCATTCCCGTGTCCCCTTCCCAGTTGTGGGGCGGCTGCTCCCCAGGGCCCGGCCAGCGAGAGACGTCTTTGGCTCAACTAAAAGGGGCTTAAAAGGATGGGGGGTGCCCGGTGTGGGAGCGGGGGGGAGTTTAATTTATAAAACAAGGAGCCAGCAGGCACTGAGGAACAAACCCAGGGTGCTGGAGCTGCCGGCTCTGCCGCCGAGGACAGACGAGGGGTGAGAGGATTCGGGCAGCATGGGGGGCCGCAGCCAGCGATCCGGCCCCCGGCCGGGGCTGGGGGGTGGCCGCACGTCGTGTCCCCCTCCCTGGTGCAGAAGATATACCGGCTGCCCAGGGCGGCCCCACAAAGGAGCTGAGCGTTTCTGGGGCGATGGCAAAAGGGTGGTGGGGGGGGCTAGGCGGGGGTCTCGGCGGGCCGGCTCTCCGTTTCGCTGGCGCTTGGGGAGCTGCGGGAGGAGAGGCGTGTGCTTTCCGCGGCGTCCCGCTCCTCGTCCCATCTGTCGTAGGCGAAGGGGTGCCGGGAACCTGGGGGGCTGCGCGGGAGAGAGCGGGATTAGTCGGGGGGACAGAGGGGACTCAGCGTGCTGGCACGCTGGCAGCCAGCTGGACGGAGCCTCCCTGGCCACCATTTTTGTTATTTCTGAGATATGTGGGGCACGTTCCGCCGCGACTGACTCCTCATTGGGCTGAGCTGAGCCCCTGCCCGGCACCACGCGCTCAGAAAACGGCACGCGGATGCAAACGCTGGCGCTCACGGGTGTCACCGCTTGAGGGTCCCGCTCACGAGGGTCCCTCGCACCACGGCTGGGTGCTGGGGGTGTTTCTCCCCCTTTCCCACCCTGTGATGCCTTCCCTGGCCCTGGGACAGGCAGCAGGCAGCTCAACAGCGACCACATTTCCAAAAAAGCTTTTTTCCCCTCTTCCAGCCCTTCTCCTGTTCAAGCTGTCAGAAAGGATTGAACCCGCTCCGAAATCGCTGCTGGCGAGTCCCGGCACACCCTCTCCCCTGCCATCAGACAGGCTGCAGAGCCCCAACACCCGCAGGATGAGGCCGTTCGCGCTCCAGTTCCCTGTCACAGCCACCCTACGTGGCGCTGGGCAGCAGGACGCGGCCGCCCTGACAAAGACCCCCGAGCCCCAACCGCCCACCCCAGCTCCCCACCCCACGGGCGCTGCTCACACACTGCAGCGGGTGCGTGTTAGTACCCGTCCCGCTCCTCCCCACCGCCGCATCCCCGGAGCGGTGAATCCCCCAGGGATGCTGCATCGCCCGGCAAAGCCTGAAATTTCCTGAAGGAATAAATTCAGCCACGTCCTGGCTGGGGAGGCAGGAAGGGTTTAGCGCTTCCCGGTGTCCTGCAGCTGCTAATCCCAAACATGCGTCCTGGCAGCGCGGGGGGCTGCCAGTCCCACCACGGCCACGCCAGGGATGCTCCCGGTGGCTGGAGATCCATTGGGGATGCCCTGTGGCACCCCAAAAGCAGGGCTGGCTGTGGGGTGCCCTGTCCCGGGGTGCCCGTCGGAGGCGGGCTCCGTGCCCGGAGCCGGGCGAGGGTTAGGGCGAGCGGTTAGTGGCACACGGGGAGGTTCATGCTGCACGGCACACACCACTCCCACCTCCTGCCTCAGTCACTCTCGGGCCGGTACAGGTACTTCATCATCAGGTTGTCCACCTGCTTCTTCCGCTGCTTCTCCTCCTTCTTGCCCCGGCTGGGGCGTCCCGGCTCCTCGCCCCCCGCTGCCCGCGGGCCCTTCTTGACGCTGGAGGTGCTGCGGTAGGAGCCAGTGGAGCCGGAAGAGGAATCAGAAGAGGAATCGGAGGAATCCGAGTCGGATGACGACTGCTGCTTCTTCTTCTTCTTCTTGGATTTCTTCTTGGCCTTCTTGGCGTGCTTCTTGGCACTCTTCTTCTTCCGCTCCTCCTCTTCCTCGGAGGAGCCCGAGCTGCTGCGGCGCCGGCTGGTGCGCCGGGAGAAATCGAGGGCGGACGCGGAGCGACGGAGGTTGCCGCTGGGGCGGTCAGCGGCGCCCAGGGGGGCCGCGCTCCGCACGCTCCGCACGCTCCGTCTGTCGTCACCTGAGTCGGCCTCGGGGCTGGAGCAGCCCCCGGCCCGCGGCGGGCGGTAGCTCAAAACCTCCTGGATGGCAGCTTCCAGGTCAGGGTCGAGGTAGGAGCGGTGCCCCACGGGGCCGGCATCCCTGGGACCCCCTTCCTCGGAGGCGGCGCTGCGGGGCCGGGGGGGCACGGAGAAGCTGCGCCCCAGGAGGGGCTGCCCACGGGACCCCTCGTCTGCCTCGTCCAGGCGGCTGCGGGCCAGGGAGAGCCGCGACTCGGGGCGACCCTCAGGTCCCCCGCGCCGGCTCCGCAAGCTCCCGGGGCTGGAGAGGGCGAAGCTCAGCACTGAGCACCCCTCGTCCCCCTCGTCCCCGTCCTCCAGCCCGCGCCAGGAGGCAGAGGAGGCCCGGCTCACCGGGGCGGAGGCGACGGAGGCTTTGTCGACATCGGCAGTCGAGAGGGACCAACGCTTGCCCAGCCCTTGCCGAGCCCGGCCGCTGGCGTCGGCGAAGGCGCGGGCGATGACAGCCGCCCGGTCCTCGGGCTCGCCGCTTCGGGCCGCCCTGCGAGCGGGGCGCTCGGGAGAAGGCGGTCGCTCGCTGAGCGCGCTGAAGAGCGTTTGCTCGTCCCCGCGGCCGCCTATGGAGTCCTTGAGGCCCGGCCGCTTCCTATAGCTGAGGCAGCTCAACACTGACACCGGTCGCTCCTCGCCCTCGGGACCGTCCGGCGGGACTGACCTGTGCCGGCGGCACCGCGGCCCCGCGCACGCACCGGGGAGACAAGAGAGAGATGGAGATGAGCGGGAGAGGGGGGGTTACAGCACGGCGGCGAGGCAGCCTCAGTAATTTGCGTCAGCGGGAAACGGCATCGCGGAAAAATGTCATGTAAATGGGAGAATTGTTCTAGCCTGGCACTTTGATTCCCCTTTAAAGTGTTGCGTTCAATTTATTTCATTGTCGGCTACCTGGAGCCGCTGTGTTTGATTCCCTACTTCAGAAAATGTGGAATTATCTCCAATAACAAAATGCTTTACATCTGCACCGCTGAATAAATTAAACCAATTAAGAAAAACCGGCCTAGATCTTTCCCCCCCTGCTCAGCGGGAGGAGGGAGCCCCCTGGGACTCCCAGAGCCCTGCTAGGAAATTGGGTTTGGATAAAAGCAATCTGCGCTCTGCAGGCGAGCGCTCTCCCCGGGGAGCGGGGCTGCGTGCCCCGGCCCCATGCTGGCCCCACGCCGCAGGGGCACCTGGCCATGTCCCCCGTTCCCCCCCCAGGGCTGCCGGTGTTGGTGGAGAGGCGTGGGGAGAGATGGGGTGGAGCTGCTGCGGAGGGGAGGGTGAAGGGGGGATCCAGCCCCAGCACGGGGGGACAATGCGCAAGGCTAGGACCCACCACTGTGACCCCCCCAGAGGCAGATGGGGTGGGGGCTGCAGATGCCCAGTGCCTCCAGGGTCCCTGTGGGTGGGATGCTGGGGAGTGGGGGTCCCTCTGCACATGGAGACGTGTGTCCCCAATGGAGACCAAGCCACCCACCAGCATTAGCCCTTCTCTGGCCGGCCACGCAAGCACCGGGTAGCAGCGCAGCACCCAGAGCGCCACGGGTGCCCACCCCACACCCCGGCGTCCCCCGGCACAGCCCTGCACCCACCTGCTGCCCTTCAGGCTGCCGTCATCCGAGAGTGCTTTGGAGGAGCCTTTGTTCTTGGAGAGCCAGGACTTCACCCCATCCACGCGCTCCTCCAGCTCTGAGTCCACGTCCGAGTCGCCGTCGCTGCCGGAGGAGCGGGTCGGGGCGGGAGAAAGCAAAAGGTGAGCGTGGGGCGGCGAGATTTTGGGTGCTGGGGAGGCCAAATTGCGCTGGCAGGCACCCAACTGCCCCAGCACCCACTGCCTGTGCAACCCTGGCGTGGGTGAAACCCCATCCTATGGTCCTGCTCCATCTCCCCACGTGCGTACGTTTCAGCCTGCATGCTAGGGGCTCCCCGAAGCACAGCCCTGCTGCGCACCCCCTGTACCCCCAAACTGCACCCCTGCCTGGCAAAGGGGCTCCTGCACCCTCTGCCCAGCATTCCCCCCTGCCCCTGCACAGCTCTGGGGCTGGAATGGTAAGACAGCGGGGCCGGCATCGGGGCAGTGAGGGGCAGCAGGCAGAGCACGGGTCCAGAAATACGGGAGATTTCCAGCTCCGGGGCCGGGAAGGAAATAAGTGGGTTCATTTTATAGGCCGTCGTCGAGTGCAAAATTACAGGGAGGAAGAGCGATGCTGATGGCCTTGGGTAAACAGGAGTTTAGCAAGCAGAACAGAAACGACTCTGGCAAGGCGGGCGTGGGAGCGCAGCGAGTAGATTTACAGCCCTGCCGTGCCAGAGAGCCCCTGATTTACGTCCTGGCATAAAAAAAAAGCCCTATCTGGCTTAAACCATCTAATTTATAAGGGCCATTCGTAACCATATTGATTGCCTTTAGAAAGAGGGTGCCGTACGCGTTGCAAAATCCATTCCTCCACGTTAAAAGCATCCCTGCATAAATCTCCCTTAATACCTAACTGCTTACTGCTTTCATTAGGGTTACGGCAGCACCGGCGGGATCTATAAGGAAATCGAAGCGGCATGGCCCCCTCTCTCCTCACCCCGCCGTCGGCTAGCGAGAGGCGAGGGCTCCCACCGAGCCGCTGCCGGGGAAGGGATAGATCATACGAGCTTAAACGGCCGTTTTATCCTCCCGGCTTTGGGCTTATTCCCTGCCAGGGGACAGTGGCAGACGGGCTGGGATAGACCCTGAATATGAATCTTCCTCGTTAAATTCAAAGCAACGAGCCGCACTCCATCACGCATGTCTCCCTCCCCTGCAATACATCCAGGCAGCGCTCAGCTTGGGGGAAAAAAATACACAACAACAACAACAAAAAACCCCAATGAGCCCCGTAAACAAACTCTGGGGGCAGCTGAGGTTTTATAACTGGCGGAATTAAAACTCCACGTCAAACACAATTTACGTCCGGGCGAGCGTGCCGTTAGTTAAGCGCGACCCGGGTCGCCAGGGAGCGACCGCGGCAGGGGATATTAATTGTGCGTGGCAGCGGGGTCGTCACCGCTCCACGCCGATACGTTGGCCGTGGTGGAGCATCGCCCCCCCCCGCCGCCCCGGTCCGGGGGCTCATCCCCGTCCCCTGCGTGGGATGTGGTTATGTGCCGTGCGGTGGGTGCTGTTAGGGCATGCGGAGGTGGGCCAGCGGCATGCGGGGCCCCGGCCCGCGGGGGTGAGGTGGGGGTTAGGGGAGGGGGGGAAGGAAAGAGGAGCTCCTCACAGTTTACTCTTTCTTTTCTGATACTTTGCCACCATGTCCTGCAAACTGGGAAGGGTTGGAGGGGGGTCGGAGGAGGGAGAAACACAACAGAAAGGAAATCAAATTAAAGCAAAAAAAAATATAAAAGACCAAATGGATGGGGAACGAACGGGGAGGGGGTAAATTAAAGGTGGGGAAAGGCCAGGGGAGGGACTGCCCTGCACCCCTGGCATGGGCTGCACCCAGCTGGATCCCAGCATCCTGGGCTGGATCCCAGCATCCCAGGTCGGACTGGATCCCTGTGTCCTGAGCTGGGTTGGATCCCAGACCTCAGCATCTCAGACCTCCTGCCAGCCTGCGCTGCCCTGGCTCCTGGGGCTCCCGGGCGGTTTTCAGCCGGCCAGCACGGCCACGGCTGCATCTCAGGAACCTCCGCAAGCAGGCGAAGTTGTGCGGGGGTTGCGGGTGGAGGGAGGGTCGGATGCGCCGATGCATGGGCTGATGCACGTGTGCACAACGCACGGGTGGACGGATGCACGGGTGCACGGACAGGTGCACGTGTGCACGATGTAGGGACGGACGGATGCATGTGTGCAGGATGCACGGATGGATGGATTGACAGACAGCATCCCGCCAGGGCCAGGCAGCGCTCAGGGGTCCCGGTGGCATTTCGGAAGTGGTGAGGAGAAGCGGTGAGCCCCAGTGACGTGCCCTGTGCGGGGAGCTGGGTCCAGGCACCCTCACCTGTTGATGAGGTCCTCGTTGCTGTCGCTCTCCATCTCATCCTCGATGGCCGCCTGCAGGTCCCCGATGCGCTTGAAGGCCAGCTTCAGGTCCGACTGCAGGCTCTGGTTGGCGGCTTCCAGGCTCTCCAGGTCCATCTCCTGCGGGGAGGAAGCGGGGTGAGCTGGGTACCCTGGGGAAAGCCCCTCCTGTCCCCCTGTCCAGCCCCATCGCGGGCGCCTCACCAGCTCGTGCTTCTTGCGGCTGGCCTCCGCCTCCTTCTTGGCCAGCTCGCCCATCTCCTCCTTAACGTCGCGAAGCTGCCGCTGCAGCCGCTTGTTCTGCTCCTTCTCCCGGTTCTCAGCGGCCGCCCGCTGATCCCGTTCCTCCGTCAGCTTCTCCATGTTCTCCTTCAGCCGCGTGGCCAGGCTCTGTGGACCGGCGGGCGCGGGGTCACCCCAGATCCCCCCCATGGATCACTCACCCTGGAGCAACACCCACTAAAGGCGCATGTGAGGATGGATCCCATCCCCGTGAATTTACGCAAGGAGATGGAGGAGAACCCTCCTCGACCAGGGCCAGGGAAGGGGCAGAACAACCGTGGGGGCTTTGCTGAATTGGAAAAATAGATTTAACTGTGTGTGAAGTAATTACAGCGTGTAACGCGGGGAAAAAATAGCTCCTATTCTCCTCCAGCCGCCGAGCCAGCCACTGCATATTTATGGCCTCGGCAGAGAGAGCGTGGAAGGAAAATAACAGCCAGGAAAATATTAAGAGGAGAGCTAAGCTGCTCCGCTCCCCCAACAGAGCTGCAAAGGCAGAATATAAAGCAGGCTGCGTTTAGCGGGGCCGGGAGAGTCTATAATTTCCCTAAGTCAATGCAGGGAAGGAGCAGCACTTTGCCGGGCTGGGTGGTGGATTACTGTTATCGACGCTCGCAGGGAGCTTTCCCTGCGGGAACGGGCTGCCGGCTGGGGAGGGCTGCGGTGTGGGGGGTCCTGGGCAGGGGATATTGGGGATGCGCTCAGCAGACCCCCCATGCAGCTTCGTGTCACCATCCCGCTGCATCTCGGTCCCAGCCGGAGCGGAGGGAGAGCCCAGCGCTTACCTCCAGGCGCTTGACCTGCGTCCGCTCGAACTCCAGCCTGGTCTCCAGCTCACGGATCTTGGCCTCTTGCCGGCTCACCAGCGACTTGTCCACCATGGATTGCTCCAGGAACTCCAGCTGGCTCTGCAGGCCTTGCAGCTGCGGGGGAGAGGACAGTCTCAGCCTCGATCGCCACCTCCCCGGCCCCCCGCCATGCCGTCCCAGAGCGGAGCCGCTGGCCACGCTGCTCCCATCCCAGCGGAGAGCTCCCCGTGGGACTGCTCTGCGCCCCTCAGGGTGGGCAGCGGGTCTCCGGCTGCACCCCTGTCTCCCCGCCTTCACTCGAGGTCCATGCCCATGCCCTGGTGCCATGATGCTCCCCACCTTCTCCTGCAGCTCCTGCTTCTCCTTGTTGACCTCCTCCAGCTGCGCCTGGAGGTCGTTCATCTGCGCCAGGTCCCGGGATGCCTGTGGGATGCACCGGGGCTGTCAGCAGGGACCCCACTGCGCCAGCTCTGAGAGGGGCGTTACAGGGTGGCAGGGGTGCCACAGGTGTGGCTCCCCCCTCACCTGGGCCACGGCTGCCTTGTGCTTCTTCATCAGCTCGTTCATGTCCTCCTGGTCCTCCTCCAGCCGACTCTGCACCTCATTCTTCTCCCGCTGCAGCCGGCTCAGCTGCTCCTCCAACTGCAGGGAGCCGCCTGTGTCTCCCGCTGCACCCCGGGAACGGAGCACCCACCCCCCAAAAATGACGCCGACCGGCGTGGGGTCATGCTGCCAGTGTGCGCTGTGCTGGTGGGGGTGTCCCCCCGGGCGCAGGTGGGGCATGGTCCCATCACGGTGCATCGCACCCCAAAACCGCTTACCGCTGCCTTGGCCTTGGCGAGGTCGTCGATCTGCAGGTGAAGGTCTTCGATCTCCACCTCCATCGACTTGCGGGCCTTGACGGCGGCCGCGCAGGTGAACTCCGACTCCTCCAGCTGCGGGGACACGGCTCAGCGCCCGGCTAGGGGACAGGGACACCCCGTTGTCCCTCAAGGGCTGCAGTTTTGGGGGGGATCTGGATGCACACCTGGTTCTTGAGCTGGGCGATCTCCCTCTTGCTGGGTGCGTTGTTCTTCAGGTGGTCCAGCATGATCTGCGCATCGGCCAGCAGCGCCTTCGTCCTCTTCAGGTCCCGGCGCAGGCGCTTCTCCGTCTCAAAGTCCCGCTGGTTGGCCTGCGGCAGGGTGGACCGTGCCAGGGCACCACACCGGCGGGGCACCCATGCCACCACGGCCACCTCGGAGTCCCTGAAGCAAGGCACGAACCCGGCTGTCCCGCTCCCTACCTGCTCACTGACAGCGGATAACTTGCTCTCCAGCTCCCGTTTCTCTCTCAGCACCTTCTGCTTGTCCTCATACTCTTCCTCCAGCTGCACCTCCATCTGCTTCAGCTGGGGGACAGCCCGGGCAGCCGGTCAGGGTGGCAGGAAGGGGTCAGGACTCCCCACTTTGTGCGTCCCCACATACTGGGGACACTGGGTGACCCCACCGACCGGGTGTTTGTGCAACCAGAGGCGCAAAGCCTGGCTTGTGCTGGCCCGAGTGGCAGAGGGACCGGTTGGACCTGCGTGGCCAGTGGAGCCAGGCTGTGGCTGGCCGCACGGAAGCCAAGCGCTGCTGACGGTGCCCAGCTGGCAGTTCTTGGCACCCAGGTGGGGCATGGGGACGCCTCCTGGTCCCACCTCGGGCAGAGGGGCTGCAGCTGAGCCCTACCTTCTTCTGGCACGACTGCCGAATCTCCTCCACCTCCTCGTCACGGCTCTCCACCTCCTTGGCGTGGGTCTGCCGCAGCCGCTCCATCTCCATCTCCAGCCGCAGTTTGGCCTGCAAATGGGGGGGACATGGTTAGAGCAAAGGGGACATGGGGACCCCCCACACTCCTCCCCGGGCGCTGCTCACCCAAAAAACCCCCCGGTCCGAGGCCGGCTGGGCTGCCTGCCCCACAGCAACCTGTCGGGCCATGGCACAGAGGATCAGGAGCTGCGTCGGCAGCCGCAGTGCCTGGCCCGACGCCGGGCTGAGGACGACCGCCTCCGCTTCCCGGGCAAGCCCGGCCCAGGTAATAACAGCCCTGCACGAAACCACCCCACCCAGAAACCTCACCCCTCCCCGCCGTACCTGCTCCAGCATCTGGATGGTCCCAGCCTGCTCGTCCAGTTCCTCCTCCTGGTCTTTGACCTTCGCCTCCAGGTCCCGCAGCTGCTTCTTCACCTTGGCCAGGGATGCCTCATCCTTTGACTCCTGGGAGGAGATGTCCTGCAGCTCGGCCTCCAGCGCCTCTGCCTTCTGCGTCAGCCCCGCGATGTCTGAGTCCTTGTCCTGCCGAGAGAGGGGATCCCCGTGAGCCGGGGGCACTCGCTCGTTGGGGGCTGGGGACGGGACCGGGGGCTGCTCACCTCCAGCAGCTGTTTGAGGCCGAAGACCTCGGCCACCAGCACATCCTTCTCACGGCTCAGCTTCTCCCGCTGCAGCCTCTCCCGCTGCGCCTCCTCGTGCGCCTGTGAGAGCTCGCTGTCGAACCTGTGTGGGGAGAGCGGGGTGGGAGCTCAGTGCCCTGGGACGAGTACTGGGAACAGGTCACCGGCACTGCGCTGAGCATCCCCATTCCAGGGCAGCAGGCACCGGGAAGGGCAGCGTGCCGTCGGGCGCTCGTTTGAAACGTGCTGTTGACGAGCCTTTAATTGCCAGCATGGTGGCACGGAGACAAGTGGAGAAACTCCTCCCAATGCCCACGCTCAGTGGCTAATGGAGAGCGTAGCCCCACCAGCCGCCCCGCGGGGCCCGTGTGTGCCGGCAGCAGCTGTGGCTGCTAATGGTAGGATCTTGGCTACACAGAGCTACTTGAGGACACCACACCCTCCAAGCAGGACATGGAGGGGCTGCAGGACACGGAGGGGCTGCAGGTCACGGCAGGGTCTCCAGTGGAGACAGGCTCTTGGCACAGTTTGGCTCCTCCAGCTGCAGCCCCTGCCAGCTGCCGTGGTCCCTCCCGGGATGGCACTGGTCCCATCCCCGGAGGGGACACGAGCCCCCGGCAGACCTGCCCTGCCCGCTCTGCGCAGCCTGCAGCCGAGCAGCAGCCGGGCAGCCTCTCCTGGTGCCCCTGGGATGGGATCAGCCAGGTTTGCTCTGAAATCGCTGCCTTTGGGGCTTGGAAAACAACTCTGTGCTTGAGTTTGTGACCTGCGTTAAACACCTCGGCAGCTAATCCCCATTTTTCCTCGCGCTGGGTAATAAACAGCTGCATTAGCAGAGACTCCAATCCGCGGAAATTGAAATTAATTAGATTGGATTCTCTCGCTGTATTTGTGTGTGATCATTACCATAATGAGATGAAAGCGTCCCTGCTGCTTAATAACGTTAGCAAACTTCGGGGCTGCGAGAGGGGATGGGATGAGAGCGAGTGCCAAGCAGAGCCACAGAGCGCGAGCAGCCTCCACCATGGGTCACAGACCCACAAGGGGATCACTCTGCTCTGGGCCCCCCAAAAGGGCATCTGGGTCCCCCTACAATGAACGCATCCAACCCAGGCAGCCCCATTCCGCTGGTGACACCTCAGCCAAGTGGGAGCTGGTGAAGTGCCCAAATCCCCGCTAAAATGGTAATGCCACTTCGCAAGAGGCTCGCCGCATGGCGAGGACGCCGTCCCCTCCCTGCATCCCCACCCCCTTCCATCGCCAGCGCGCGGTCCCCACCTCCGCTGCTTCTTCTCCAAGTCGTGGTTGCGTCCTTGCTGTCCCTCGAGGTGCAGCTTGGTGTCCTGCAGCTCGGCGGCCAGGCGCTGGCACTTCTTCTTCAGCTGCTGCAGCGCCCGCTGGCTCTCCTCGCTGTCTGCCTGCAGGTCCGTCAGCTGCGCGCACGAGCGGGCAGGGCGGTCAGGGCTCCGGGAAGCCACCATGTCCCCGCTGCCCTGGCCACGCGCTCCCTCAGCTCTGCCCACCCCCTGCCCCATTCTCCGTGCCAGAGGAATCCCTGAGTCCGAGCCCCACTCACCCTGCGCTCCAGCTGCCTCTTGCCCTGCTGCTCCACCTCCAGCTTGTCCTCCAGCTCCTGCTGCAGCCGTTTCTTGGTGAAGTCGATCTCCCGCACCGCCCGCTCGTATTTCAGACGCCATTCGCCGCCTGCACGGGGAAACGGGGTCACCGAGGGGCTGCGTGGGGCAGTACGAGGACGAGGAGAGGGGGGCACGGTGCCGTGAGCACAGGGCAGCCCAGGGTGTGCCGGCAACAAGCACCCTGGGGTGCGGGACGGTACCTGAATCATCATCGTCAAGCTCCCCGTTGAGCTCGGCCGCCCGGATGAGCCGAGCCTCCATCACCTCCATCTCCATCGACTCCATCTGCTTCTTCAGAGCATCGTACTTGGCCTGGGAGGGGACACGGCGGCGGTGAGCACCGGGGAGGTGCCGGGAGACGCCGCGAGGCCCGGGAGAGGCGCGTGTACCTGCAGGTCCTTCATCTCCTTCTCAGCCCGCAGCCTCTCGGCCGTCTCGGCGTCCAGCAGCTGGGAGGCCGACTCGCCGGTGTTTCGCTCGTCCGTCAGCTCCGACGTCAGCTCTGTGATCTGGGGTTGGGGGGGGAACGGGACCGTGGGCCGAGGCAGGCACTAAGGTGGGACGGCACAGCACTGCACCCCATCCCGGAGCCGGTAAGGACCTACCCTGCTCTCCAGGCGATCGCTGTTGAGCCGGAGCTCGTTACGCTCCTTTTCCACCTTCTCAAGTTTGCTCTTCAGCTGTTGGATCTCTTCCTGCAACAGAGCAGGCGGTGAGGGAGGAGGCAGGCGCAAGGGGAAGAGGTTGGCAGGCAGGAGCCTGGCAGGTCTCCGCACTCCCCTCAGCTCCCCCCTCACGAAAGCTGGGTGGGCAGGGTGGGGGCTCCCCAGGCGAGGGCCGCTTTCCCCTGCCAAGGGCTGAGCTGGGACTTTCCCCAACCCGCCCTGCCGCCGCGCCGGCTCCAACCCCATAAATGGTGTCGAAACACCGAGCAGCCAGAGAGGGGTCCCTGCACCCCCTGGGAGAGGGGATGGGAGCAAACCCACCCGCTGGCAGCTCACCAAAGGGTCTGGGTGCGCCCAGCTCAGGCCGGGAGGGAGGGGGCCCACTGGGATGCCCAGGGACCACCAGCCAGCAGCGGGGAGGCGTGCACTGCTGCCAGCTTCAGGCACATCTTTCCCTCCCCTCCTCTGGTCCCAGAAAAGGCTGGGGGTGCAGGAGGGGGCCCAGGTGACCCCGTGCCCAGGCACCCATCCTCAGTGGGTCGGGATGAAAGCTGAGCCAGGCAGCGGCTGCGTGCCGGGCGGGTTCGGCAGGGGCACGAGTGTCTGGTTGCCAGAGCGGTGTGGAGCCCCCGCGCACGCCTCTCGGCACTCGGTTTCATTTCCATTCTCCACGCCTTGTAATGGGGCTCCCGCAACAGCCGGCCCTCGGGATGCTCACGACGCGCTGATTTGCAAATTAGGGAGCAATTCCAGCCTGGCGATGGTGGGGCGCGGGGCAGCCGAGGTCCTGCGTCCCACCCCATCATGGGCTCCTGCATCCCACCCCACTGGGGGATTCTGCATCCCATCCCACCACGGGATCCTGCATCCCACCCCACCATGGGGTCCTGCATCCCAGGACCAATGCTCCCCCGAGCCCACCCTGCCCCATCCAGCCCCCCGCTGCCTCCCGGCGCAGAGATACGCACGTCTTTGCCACGGATCTGGTCCTCGGTGAGCTGCACCTCGATGAGGGGCCGGACGGTGGTGAAGAGCTTCCACCAGGGCCAGCCCTTCACCCCCTTGTTCTTCTTGATGTTCTTCTGCACGCAGCGGATGGCCAAATCCTGGATCTGCACGGGGTACGGTGTCAGCACGGGGTGCCGCCGGAGGGGCAAAGTGGGCGCTCAGCACCCCTGCCGGCACCCCGGCACGCCCCCCTTCGTTAGCATTTGCGCTAATTGCGCCTGGCTTATCTACTGTGTGATTCTCTCCAGCCCCTACGAACGCTAATCTCGCAGAAGGCGATGCGCCGCCAAGTTGCTTATTTTATGCCCTCTTTAAAATAAAAGCAGGAGCAGATACGCCGCTTCATCCTGTCGCAGTGATGCCCAGCACCCTCCTCGCCGGTTCCCCCGGGCCCCCCGGTTCCCCCTGGCCCCCCACGGCTGAGCAGGCGCAGGGGGGGAGGCGGGAGGAGGAGGCGCTGGCCCAGGCGGCGGCAGAAAGGCTGCACTGCCCATTTTAGGCGAAATTGTGCGGCGGCGGAGCGGGGAGGGGAGAGCCGCTGGGACGAACCTTCCTCTTCTTGAATTGCTGCCGTGCCAGGAAGCCCCTGCACGCCGCCTGGAAGAGGGTGATGTTCCTGCTGGTCTGCGCGTCCCGCTGCTCCTCCAACCTGGCCAGCGATCCGGCCCGGAAAAACACCTGCGGGAGGGGATTGGGGCGAGATGCCAACGGGTGCCGGCATCCCTCCGGCCACGCTGTGCCTCCCGCCCGCTGCACCGTCCGGTGGACACGCGGCTCTCCCCTCTGCAGTCCTGTCCCGCTGTGGGGGTTTTATTCCCCAGGCACAAGGAATGTCGTGGGTGGGAGAGAACAGTGCCGCCCTTGTGCTGCCGCGCTGCGCTGTGCCACGTCGTGCCGCCCACTGCTGCCCCGTGCCGCCGCCGGCACCCACGGCCGGTGTCGGACATCATACCCGGCTCAAGCCCATGTGGTAGCTGCTCTTCTCCAGGTCCAGTGACTCCAGGAGCTCCTCCACTGCCTGCGGGGAGGGAGAGGTGTCAAGGGCCAGGCTGGTGGCACCCCAGGGTGCAGGGAACCCCTGGAGTGCAGGGGACCCCTGACCACCAGCCCTGGCATGGGGCATGTACCCGTTTCTCGTCCACCACGATGTAGTTGCGCCCGTGCTTCTTGGTCAGGTGTGGTGCCAGGACGTCGAAGCGCCGCCTGAACTCCGCAAACACCATGTGGTCGGGGTACCCTGCGGGGAGCAAGGGAGAGCGGGGCTGGGGGGCAGCCGGGATGCCGGGGGGATGGCCAGGCACAGCCCTGTGTGTCCTAAATCCCTGGGCCCCATCTTTTCAGACAGCTGACAGGGTCACCCCGCGTGGCTTTTGCTCCCTCCAGGGCCAGGCACAGCCGTAGCGCCCCGACCCTGCCCAGGAGGTTTTCTTTGGCCGTGTCCTCCAGCAATTTTGGCTGGGATCTGGGGAGAATGCGGCCAGATCCCTCCTTGGGGGGAGCGCAGGGACACGTGTGTCGCCTTTGCAAACAAACAGGCCCCGCTCTGCCTTCGCTCTGAGCCGCAGCCAACTCCTGCATCACGCTCACAGCGCTGAGCTTCCACGTCTTAATTAACGACGGGGTATTGACGGGACGCTGACCCTGGCAAGGCCGGCTGGCCGCGACCATTGATCCGGGAGGTGTGCGGGACGCATCGATTCCCGATTGATGCAGGAAGGGTCCGGCCTCCAGGCAATCAAACCGCGGCTGGGCGGCCGGCCGCGCACATTGATAAATGCTTTGCTGAGCACGACCCGGAGTCCCTTGCACCGACGGGACAGGGGCTGGCCGCCAGCGGGAGAGCTGCCAGGAGCCGGCGGCACCAGTGGAGACAGCCAATTAAGGCCATGCCTGTCCCCAGCACAGATAACGGCCCCGCGGGGGGAAGGGACGGCTGGCAGCCGCGGGGTTCAGAGCAAGGGCATGTGGCAAAGGAGTTCCCCGGGGGCGCTTTCGCTCCCCAGCGAGGGGATACAGCTGGGACCCCCACGGCATCCATCCCCGCAGCGGGATGCACGCCACAGCCCCGGCATCGCCTCGCTGCGCGCCGACGGTGTGGCTCACCTTGGCGGTACATGCGAAGGGCGTCGAGCAGGCGGGAGCCGCGCAGCTGGGCACGCAGGAGGGGCACGTCCAGCTGCATGAGCCCAGCCTCGCAGTGCTCCGGTGGCAGCTCCAGCTCGCTGCCGCTCACCCGCCGGCACGGCAGAGCCCGGGGCTCCCCGCCGCCCGCCACCACCTTGGGCAGGAAGCAGTGGACGAAGTGGAGCTTGGACTTCTTGATGCTGTCGATGAGGGCATCCTGCGGGCATGGGAGAGCAGGGTGAGACACGCAGCGGTGCCCAAGCCAGACCCAGGGACCCCACCTTGGCACCCCCTCACTCACCACTTGCAGCTTGACCTGGATGCAGAGGGATTTCTTCTTGACGGCGGCCACGCCGGTGGTGAAGGTCTTGCGCATGCTGGTGGCCCGGCGCAGGGCCAGCTGGGACCCCCCCTCCAGCCCCGCCACTGAGCCCGACAGCACCAGCGCCGACCCACCGCGGCCGGCAAACAGGCTGCTGATGACCTTCCTGCGGGGCACGGAGGGGATGTCACCCCCGAAAATCACCTCTCCCTGCCACTGCACCCCCCTCCACACGCCAGGACCCCACTCACTTCTGTGACTCCTGCAGCAGGACGGAGGCGTTTTGGGAGGCCGGGTTGTGCTTGACGTGGTTGAGCCAGCCCGTGGCGTCGTATTCCACCCAGTTTGTCCCCGAGCTGTGGCCCAGAAGGAAGTGTCGGGGCTTGTCACTGGGCAGCAGCGGGTTGTGCCCTGCGGGGAGACACGGCACCGCTGGGCACAGCCCCAGGGACCGGCGCTTTGCCGAAACACGGCCCCGCGGTGCCAGGCCCCCCCTGACCTTTCTTGTTCCCTTCTTGGGGGCCGTAGTAGGAGAAGAGCCGCTCCAGCAAGGTGTCCTCATTGCCGCCCGGCTGCAGCGCCTCCTCCTCCAGCAGCCACAGCAGCCCCCGCGCCTCGTCCGTGCGGGCCAGCGACCGGACCTGCGGGCGACACCGCGCTTGCACCCGGGCCGGCACGCTGGCATCTCCCAGGGCAGGGGTGGGTGGACACCGGACACAGCGTGCGACCTCGGCCGCCGTCAGCAGCAAGGCAAAGCAGCACCGCGCAAGAGAGCCCCTGCTTAACAGAGACCCAGAAGGGAAAGAGTCCACGTGTAACGCTCCAGGCAGCGAGATGCTCGCTGGGGTGGAAAACGCTGTTTGGGCACCTGTGGGATGAAACCCAGCGCAGGGCTGGTGCTAGCAGCTCCCCCCACCTCCCCCTTCCCCCACTCTCTGCAGGCTCCTCCAGCATGACTGGAGCACCCCAGGGACTGAGGCACCCTGGGGACCTGCGCACCCTGAGGACCAGAGCACCCCAGGGACTGGAGAACCCTGGGGACCTGTGCACCTTGGGGACCCCAGCACCTTGGAGACCAGAGCATCCTGGGGAGCAGAGCACCTCAAGGACCAGAGCACCCTGGGGACGGG
Organism: Tetrax tetrax; assembly: GCA_009806455.1. Classification (NCBI taxonomy): domain Eukaryota; kingdom Metazoa; phylum Chordata; class Aves; order Otidiformes; family Otididae; genus Tetrax; species Tetrax tetrax. The sequence goes on from WHYT01014587.1 coordinate 37,627, forward strand.
TTGCACCAGGGATGCGGGCTGCAAACACGCTTGCGGCTGCGCTCTCACGGCCAAGCATTCGGGACAGCCCCCTCTCTTTCCCCTGACTACCGCCAACGGGCCAGGAAAGCCACCCGGCCGCTGCCTCACGCTCCAAACCGCCGTAACGCAGCCGCGCGGAAGCGTAGTGGGTGCTTACCAGTGCCTGGTGCGAGGGCTGGTCTACAGCGGCTACGGAGCCAGAGGAGCCGGGCTCGGCGTCAGCCAGGGCAAGCTCTATGTTCTCCTGGGGAGAGAGGTGCAGTCCGTGCCTGCGCGGAACGGGAGCCGCGCCAGGGATCCGGCAGCCGGGCAGGGTGTTGGTCCCAATGGGGTCTACGCAGGGCTTTCCCAGCATCCCACCGCCCCACCGTGCTGGGAAGGGGCGATGCTGGGTGGTGGGTTGAGAGGGAATGGGGCCCCTTGGGCTGTCGGTGCCGAGATGGAGCAGCGGCAGCGATCTTCCCTACCACCATCACCCACAGCCACCTCATCACCTCCCACCCCAGCACGCTCGCAGGCAGCGCTGCCCAGTTGGGACTGGAGCTGCTGGCAAAGGTGGGAGCCCCGGGGAAAGCGCTGCTGTGAGCATTGTGTCAGAGCTGCTTTGGTTGGAGTAACCACAGGGTCAAAAATCAGGGAGTGGAGAACGCAGGAGATGCTTGTGCAGAGAGGGGGCCGGAGGAGGCAACGGCAGCCCCGGGCATCCCCGGTACCTCCTTGTAGCGCTCCAGCTCGCGGGCGAAGGTGCGCTGGTGGAAGAGGAGCTGCAGGCGCTCCTGGGCGTAGTTGTGGCAGAGCTCCTCGAAGGTGGCCCCCCGGCTCTGCCCCGCCAGCTCGGGGTTTTGCGCTCCGGGGGTGTCCACCACCGTCACCGAGCATACTGAGTGCTGGCTCGACTTCAGCGCCCTGAGAGGGGGGACAAAGGCACACAGCGGGGTGAGGAGATGCTGCCAGACCCCCCCTAGTTCTCCCTAATCCAGCCCTCCAGCACATACCTGTTGAGAAGGGAGATGAGGAGGGTGAAGAGCTCAGAGTACAAGCCAGCTGCCATGCCCTCCAGGCACTCCAGCGCCGTCAGCTTGGGACCTGGCCGAGGGAATTGTGAGCATCCCCAGCCCGGAGTCCCCCTGGGACCACCCGCCATCCCCACTGCCCCTCACCCTACCCGTGCCACCGTCGCCCAGGGGGGTCTCGTCGGGGCCCTGCCGGAAGGAGGTGGATCGCTGCAGGCTGCCCTTGGGCTGGTGCTTGAAGATGGAGGAGGAGAGCTCTTCCAGGCTGCAGCCCAGCAGGTAGGCGGCTTTCTGAGCCCACTCGTGCCGTGCAAACTGCTTCCTCCCAGCTGAAGGGTGGAGAAGGGGGCTCAGCACTGGCCGGGGCATCCTCCCAAATGGAGGGGGTCTCCAGTCGGACCTGGGATGGTCCCCCAGAGTCGGCTGGGGATGCTGCGCACAGCGGGAGCATGGGGCTAGCGCAGGAGAGCCGGGAAGCGTGTTTTGGGGTCTGATTAGAGGAGACGGGGGTGAACGGCTTTGTGCCTCTGCAGGGCTGAGCCCAGAGCTTCGCCGTGGGGCGAGGAGCATGGGTGACCCCTCACCACCGCTGCCCAGGGACCCCAGCGCCTTGTGACGGCGTGGGGCTCTGAGCCACCCCAGCGTGGGGACACATCCCTGCTCGGCCACGCGCACCGAGCGGCCCCGCCGCAACGCAGCAGGACAGACCGCGGCCGCCGGACACAAGCACACGGATGGCAGGGGGGAGCAGGGGAGGTGGGAGCAGGTTAATGGTGACACGCCGGGACAGGACAGCGGGAAGGCGGTGGCACGTGGGATGGGGAAGCCAGAGACACGCGCGGAGAACAAGACTTTACCTTCGCTGGCGTCTGCATTGCAAAAGGGCAGCATGCACCATGCGAACAGAGACAGGGGTTAGAAACAACGCCACGCGACAGCGCGGACACGCGGCACGGGGACGCCCTCCCGCCCAAACACGCCCGCATGCACGCACCGTCACGCCAAGCGCACGCCGAGCCCGGCTTCCCCCCAGACACTGCCACAGCACGACACTAAACCCATCGTGGGGGCCCTTCCCACGCCATCCCAGCCGCTCCGTGGGCATTGGCAAAGAGCAGCTCAGCTCTGCCCCAGAGCATGGGGAGCTCCAGGAGCCATCACCAGATCCAGCCCACTGCAAGGGGCCAAGGAAACAGGGGCTGGCGTGGCTGAGCTGGCTCTGAGCATCTCCGGTGCCCTCAGGATGCAGGGAAGGCTCCAGGAGCAGCACAGAGCTGGGGCTGGGATGCTCGCCCCAAGCAGGATGCAGGGATGCTCCCCCCAAGCAGGATCTGGGGTTCCCCCCCAGCAGACCCCCACGAAGAGGCTCCCAAGTCACCCAAGCAGCCCATCTGCAGCGGGGCCCTGCTTCCCTCCGGTGCATCGCAGCACGCCATGGGCCAGCACTGCACCCCACCGCGCCCCTGCGACCCCTCCGGGCTCTCCCTCCCCATCCCTGAACTCATCTTGTTTTAGCCTGGGGCTGCAAAATCCTTCAGTGCAGCTCCAGGTGCCCATTTCGGGCGTGCCGTGCCCAGGCCCTCCCGCCAGCGTGCAGCACCACGGGGCTTCCAGCATCGCAAAGGGAAGGCAAAAGCCCAAACTGGGGAGATGAGCACCCCACAAAGCCAAATTCACCACCCTCAGGGATGGAGAGCGAAGCCGGTACCCGTCAGAGCAAGCTCTGCAGCCCACGGCGAGCCCTGGGAGCTGGGGCAGCCCCCCACACCACCAAAGGTGCCAAGAGGATGTGGGGGGATCCCTGACAGGCAACAGCCAAATTTGAGGCTGCCAGGACCCAGTCAGGCATCAGGGCTGGTCCCAGCACACCAGCGGCACCCTGAGCCCCCATTTCAGCCCCAAAACCGGCACCGCGTGGCACCACCGCGGCAGAGCCCCCCACGGCTCCCATTACCGGCTCCGTCCGCCAGCAGCTCTGCAGGGAGGATGGGGGGAGAGGTGTTATGTTGGGGACACACAAGAACCCCGCCCCCCCTCCCTCAGCCCCAGCCAGGCCCCACGGCTCCCCGAGGCAGTGGGGGCCAGCTAGGGGCTGGGGGCTGTGAGATTCCCACCGGGCAGTGGGACCACCCGGACCAAAGGGGCAAAGATGTGTGTCCCAGAGCACCCAGGGTGGCAGGGCACTGTCCCTCAGCTGACATGGCCCCAAAACATCTGAGGTGCCAGCAATCCCTCCAGGACCCCGTGCAGCCATCAGCCCTGGCTCATTAATGCCCCCCAGCCCTGAGCAGCTCGTTACCTTTGGTGGCCCCGGCGGCTCCCAGATGGTAAATGGCCCCCAGGATAAGCCAGAAGGCTTTCTGCTCATCGCCGGAGATGCCCATCACCTTCATAGCAGCCTGGAGCTTGTTGAACTGCTGGGTCGCCTTCTGCTTTTCCTCCGGCTGCAGGGAGCAATGGGAACCATCAGCGTAGGAGCCCGGCTCTGCCTCCCCCTGCACCCAAACGGGCCAGGGACTCTCATCCCCCCGCCGTGCAGCCCCCCACCCAGCCCCATAACAGCGACCTTGGAGAGGGGCGCGATGCCGAAGACATTGTTCTCTGCCAGCTGGTTGAAGTGAAGCTCAGTCCTGTGGGGATTAAACTGGGATTGGTCCCATGTGGGAGACCCTGGAGACCCATCCCGGGCTGGGGGCCCTCGCCCCCCCAGCTCACCGCAGGGCGCTGTCGGAGCAGGCCAGCAGGTAGTAGAAGACGTTGAAGGTGGCTTCATTGGCCGGGCGTCTGGCGACACGCAGCTTCTCCAGCAGCAGTGTCTGGTGGAGGTGGGAGGGTTGGGAACCATCCCCGAGCGCCCCGCTCCCACCAAGACCCCCAGCCCACCCCGGCCTCGTCCTTGCTGCCAGCCCAGGCTCCCTGCGGAGACACGAGGGTCTACCAGCCCACCGCAGGGCATCGTATGGATGCAAACATCACCCAAGCAACCCGTGTGCATCTCCTCTCCTGAGGTGTCTGCTACTACAGGAGCACAACGCGGCTCTGTTGAATTTTAAGGGCTCTGCTGTTATCACGCCGCAAGCTCGGCAGGGCAGCCGGCGGGGGTCTGCGGCGGAACTCACAGGCCAGCGCGTGGCTGGGAAGAAACACCCCAGTGAGGACGGACCAGCTCTCGTGCCAAGGGGGGCCACCCCGGCCCCCTCACCTGTACGGAGGCGGATGCCACCTGCCCAGCCTGGTCGAAGTCCAGAGAGATGATCTGGGAGAAGCGGGTGGCGTTGCCGTTCATGCCGGTGCTGCTATTGCCAAAAGCCTCCAGGATGGTGTGGAGAGCCTGCCACTTCTCCGCTGCGGGAAGAGAAGCGGGGCGGTGGGGTGCAGGGGCTGCGTGGCGGGCGGCCGGAGCCGGCACCGCTGGCCGGGCAAGCGCTGCTGCTCCTGTGCCGTGCTCTGCACCGCGGCAGCCCTCGACAGCACGGTAAAGGGACCGGCGTGAGAAGGTGAAAGCGCGCTGTGCGGCGTGTGTCCAGCTGCCACCGGGTGCCGGCGGCTGCGGGGGGCTGTGACTGCAAAGCAAGGGGCGTGCACAGCTGGCACGGGGACCCCACACCCCGTTGAGGACTCACCGGAGAAGACCTTGCCAGTGCTGCCAGCGATGGTGGCGAGGTACTGGACGAGGTGCTGGCAGTTGGTGGTTTTGCCGCTGCCACTGGCGCCCAGCAGCACGATGGCCTGGTCCTGGCGGTTCATCAGCATGCTGCGGTACGCGGCCTGGGCCACCGCGTAAATGTGCGGGGACGTGTCCTCCCTGCGGCACCCTTTGAACATGTGCATGACCTGGGGAGGGGAGGAGGTGGGCCAGGGTCAGCACCCCGCCAGCCGCACCGGCTCCCTCCGCGCGGTGCCACGGCTCCCAGCCGCCCGTCCCCTCCCCGGCAGCGGGGTCACCTTCTCAGAGTACATGGAGGGAGAGCTCAGCGGGTTGATGATGACCATGGCGGGGCCGGCGTAGGTGTGCAGGAGGTTGCCGCCGTAGCGCTGCCGCAGTGTGTGCAGCACGCTGGACTCGTTGAGGTAGAGGAGGCTGGCGAGGTCTTCCACGCGGTCGCAGGAGGGGGGGTTCGCCTGGCAGCGAGGTGAGGGGGGGAATCAGGTGTGGAACGGGGGTCTGCCCCGCTGTCCCCCACGCTGTGGCCCTACCTTCTCCACGTCATCCTCCTCCACCTCCAGGATGGCTCCGTCGTAGTCCAGCTTCACCTTGACCTTGCCTTCGGGCAGGGGGCTGCCCTCCTCTGGCCGCAGCTGGCTGCCTGCGAGGGGCACAGGGCACTCAGCAGGGACACGTTGGCAGCCCCCCGGGGACACCGCGGCCAGGCTGGGGGGGCTCGCTGTGCCACGGGGAGGACAGGGCGCACCGTGTCCTGGCCGCGCTGGGCTGACCCTTCACTCACCCAAGGAGAAGCCATCCCTGTGCACCAGCCACACCTTCTCGGTCTCATACCAGGCCTCCTCGGCCGCTATCTGCTCCTCTGTCTTGGCCTGCGAGACAGCGGGACATGGGGTGGTCACGGTCACCTACCCCCTGCATCTCATCCCCTCCCCACATCCTTTGAGCCACTTGGCCACGAGGCCACATTCCGGGTGGCCGCAGCCACCTTCCGCAAGCCCCAAGCCCTCCCAGCACATGTCCCCGGCTTGCCTGCTGTCCCCAGGGACCCCAGAGGGCTCGGGGTCCACCAGAGACCACCACGGCCCTGCCACGGCTCGGGGCAGACGTGAAGCCACAGTGGCCCATGAGCACATGCACCACGGCCACCTTGGGCCAGCCTGGAGGAGCCGAGCTCCCAAACCGCAGCCCAGAGAGCGGGCACCCATGCCAGGCACGTGCTGGGATGCAGGGACACGGGGCATGCTGTGGGGATACGGGACATGCTGCAGGGACACGGGGCAGGGACACCACGGGGGGACACAGGACACGGCACAGGAATGGCACGGTACTGCAGCACGGGAAATGCTGGGCCGGCACGGCGGGAATGTCCCCACCATCCGGGAGCAGGGCGAGTCCCAAAGCCAAACCTGAGCTGCTGCAAGGACGGGGCCAAGGAGGGCTGGCGGGGCATCGTCCGCTTGACCCTGGCGAGGCCGAGAGACGGGGGTGAAGGCGAGAAGGGCAAATCTCTGCCCCACAGACAGCTCAGAACGTGGCGGGGGGACGCGAGCGGGGGCAAAGCGCCACCGTGCCAAACCCCGTGAGTGCTCCTGGGGAGGGCCACCGCTGTGGCCAGTGGAGCAGCAGGTCCAGCAGAGAGCTGGGGACACATGGAGTCGGGACGGACATCAGCCACGAGGCCATACCACCAAATTCCCTGGGACTGGGGGCTGCCGTGCTAAACCACCGCAAGCCTGGCCAGCGCTGCATGCTGCAGCTGCTCCGGCACGAGCCACGCACCCTGCCTACACCAGCTGCTCTCTCCTCTCCGTCCTGCTCCGCACCCCTGCCCACCCCAGCCTGCCACCCTCCCGGGACGCCCGGCTCCCCGGCACGGCCTCGCTGGGCAGAGACAGTGCGGGACGGGGAAAGCCTTACGCTCCAGCATGAGGCGCGGGCGCAGATGCCAGCCCAGCGGCAGACAGAGGATGGTGGGGGGTCACTGGCGGAGGCAGGGGGCTCCTGAGGATGGGGGTACGGTACCTGGCTGGGCGCCGAGGCGGAGGCGGCGGGGTCCAGCTAACGGCAGCGAGGAAAGAGGAGAGAAAGGAGAAGAGAGGGGGTGAGAGGCAGAGAGAAGCAGCAGCACCGCGATGCGCCATGGGGCCCCGGCACGGCCACAACCCTCACGGCACCACCTGGGCATCATCCCAGCCACGGGGATGCTGCCAGTGGGGGCTGCTGGGTGTCACAGCTCCCCACAGCCGGACGCACTGGTCCGGGCAGTGACCCCAAATCCATCAGCAGCCCCGGTCATCATTCCCCTGCTGCCAGTGTCACCCAGAGAGGGACCGCGGGGCTGGTGGCCGGGCACAGGGGTACGATCACCCTCTGCAGAGCACACGGCACGGCCAGCACAGCCGCACGCTGCCCACACGTCCCCATCCCCAGGCAGGCGGCACGCGAGCGCCAACGCCCCTGGAATTACAGAAGCGGTGAAGATCCTCTCCAGCCGGCGCTGCGCCTCCTCCGACGGGCTCAGCCGGGACGCGGGGCTGGGGCCAGCCTGGAGGCAGAGCACCGTTAGCATCAGGCTGGCTGCCCCACGGCCCCCGCCGGCACCGCAGCCCCCCACCAGCCCCGTGCTCACGGCACGCAGGCGCCAGAGGGGCTATCCCAGTGGCTTCCCTGGCCCCGCAGCTCGCCGGTGCCCGGCGTGGGTACGGGGGTGAAGGCTGGCGCAGACCCGCGGGTGCCGAGGCCGGCACAGCCGGGGTACCAGCGATACCCCGCAATGCCCTAGGACCCGGTCTCAGCTCCCACACACCTGCTGGGGAGGTGCTGGGGTGGTTTTCGCAAGGGTCGATCGCTTCTCACCAGGCGGCAGCTTCTTCTCCACACGAGCCGTGAGGGGAGACAAGGGGGAACATGACTGGGAGGCCACAGCGCACACAACTGCCCCGAAAAGTGACCCCCACCCGGCACTGCACATCCCAAAACCACTGCAAACCATGCGGGTGAGCTCACACCATGCCGCGTCGGTCGGCACAACCCCGCCGCCGTGTTAGAGCATCCCCGCTGTGCACACACCGATACCTTGTGCCTCTCCAGGGCGGTGGGTTTTGGAGCGGACGCCTTTGCTGGCTCCGCTTTCCCTCTCGAAGGCTGCACCGGCGGCTCCGGTTTGGCTTCAGTGGCTGGGGACAGGGACGGCTTGGCGTCCCCCCCAGCCGGCTCAGGGGACTTCTCCTCGCGCCTGTCCCCCAGCCGGAGCCGTGGCCGGTGCTCTTTGGTTTTGCCCTTTGCCATGAGGGTTTTGAGCCCCGCTGAGATCTCATCCTTGGGCTCCGGCTTGGCGGGGGCCGCCATCGCAGCAGGGGGAGGCGGCGCAGCGGGGGGAGCGGGGATGGCGGGACGGCCTGTCTCCTCTTTCCTGGGAGGCGGCACTGGCTCCGGAGATTTGGCATCTCGCCCCGGCTCCTTGGCAGCGCCGGCATCCTCCCCCGGCAGGACTTTGCGGACCACCTTGCGCACCACCCGGACCACCCTGCGGCGGGACAGCCCCTGGCCGTCATCGCCCTGCGCCTCGGCAGCCGGACCCTCTAGCCCGTTCACGGCTGCCCCGTTCAGCACCGGCTCTGGGCTCTTCCCTTGCCCGGGGGGCTGCTCGGGGCTCTTCGGGGGCTCAGGATTCAGGGGTGCAGACGCCACATCCTTCGGGCTCTCTGACTGCAGCCACAACACAGCGGTGTGAGCGGAGGTCCGGTGGTGCGGTGCTTGCCACCGCAAGCACCCGCTGCTCAGGATGCGGTGGTGCCCGGGGCATTGCGCCCTCCCATGGGAGCACAGCTCCTGGCCAGACCCCCGGCACCGATGGATGCAGCACCCAGCCCCCTTCCCCAGCCAACCTACAGCCCCCACCGGACCCTAGGGCAGGGAGTAGTGGTCTGCCAGTACAGGGGTAAAACACAGCGCTCAGGGCACCGATAACGCGCAAGATTTCCTCCACCGACGGCTTTGGTGAGCAGCATGGGAGCTGCGCTGCAACCGTGGGGTGGGCACCGACCTGCCGGGGCGCGCAAGGCAGGGCCGAGCCCCGGGGAGGTGGAGGGGAGAGATCGCCGCACACCCACAGCCAGGCATCCCTGCCGAAAACACCCGCCGCCCTCCTCACGCTGCCCCAGAGCAGCTCCCCAGAGACCAGGATGGGTGTTTGGGGAGATGCTGAGCCCACGACCCTCCACGATGGACCCTCCATGATGTTCCCAAGCCATGGCACGGGGTCTGTCCCCACCAAAGGCAAGCCCCATCCCAGACAAAGCTCTGTCCCGCCCGTTCCCTGCGACACTTACAGCCCCATCCTCCTTCCCGGGTCTTTTCACAGCTAAGGATTTGTCCTCGTCCTTGACCTGAGGGTCAGACAAACAAGAGGAACACGTTTCAGCCTGCCGCAGGGCCTCGCTGCCAGAAAAGGCACGGGGACCCAAAAAAGCCACAGGGAGCATCACTCCATTCCAGGGGGGCAGAGGGGCATGGAACAGCCCCAATTCACAGCTCGTTGTAGCCCCAGGGACAAGGATATGTGTCCTTTCGGGCAAAAAAAAAGCGAGGGGAAGCGCAGAGGTGCGCCCCGGTTACAGCAAACCCCAAAGGTGGGAGAGGAGAGCGCTCTGCCCGCCTGGCCGGGCCCCCTCCTCGCACGCAGGCGGGGAGGCAGCTGGTACACAGAGCCCCGCCGGGGCTCTGCCCTGCTGCACGTCACCCCGCCCAGCGTCACAGCACGTTTTAAGTGTCACTCACAGCACGTTTTAAGTGTCACCAGCTCATCTCTGCGGCAGCCGCACCACGGGACGTGCCAGCTGCCCGCCGAGCAGGGTGACTGGGTGGGCAACCAAACCCTCCCCTGCCCTGCGTCGTATCTCTGAGATCCGGGGCTCGGCCGCGGCCCAGTGCTCCCCAGCTCGCCGTGGCGCAGCGCCCAGCAAGCACTCGGGGCTGGCCGGCGGCACGGGTGCACGCGGCCGAGGCGGCTCACGCAGTGTTAGGGGCTGCACCGGCCACGCGCAAAAGCAGTCATTAGTGACGGCGTTAGTAATCACATGCGTGGCCGCGTCGGTGACCGCAGCCGTGCTCTCCCCGGTGCTCTCTGTTTGCTCAGCATGGCAGAAGGCTGGGAGCGCCGCTCCGAACGCGGCACTGGGCAAAGCGGAGGAGCTGGTCGGTGGCATGCGGCAGCGTGACTCAAATTTGGGGTGTGGGCAAACGCGCGAGAGACTTCCCTTCTGCTCCCAGAATGCAAACCGGGATGAAAACGCCATGGTGATGTCTCATGGAGCCGCAGCCCTGGCTGGGGAGAGAGGGAGAGGTGAGACGGGCCAAGGCCGACACGTGGGACACCGAACTGCAGCACGAGCACGCACCCTTCCCCACCAGCCCTGGGAGCCCGGAATCCCGAGGAGCAGGGGTCTGGGCCCATTTGGCTCCGCTCAGCGTACGAACAGGCAGAGCCTAGAGAAAGGGCTCTGGGGACAAGCAGGTGGCCAGGCTGAGACCTGACAAAACTCATTGTGCAAAAAAAAAGCCCCTTTAGTCAGGCCGCAGGACCGTGCCCCAGTTTTCCCCCTGGGCGGGCCAGCTCGCTGCGTTAAGCAAATGCCAGTGTGAGGGAAGGGATATTTTCTGCCCCGGGCGCCCCGCTCACCCTGACAGCAGGGTTTTATTCTGAGCCTGACCCCGTGCCAGCAGCCAGGCAGCCCCGGCAGGACCCACTGCCCCGGGAGGCACTGCACCCTGAAACCCAGGGCGGGTCGCAGCCGGGGCCGTCGGGGAGAACTCCCCCTCCCAGGGCTGGAGACGGTGCAGAGGAGCACTCGGCCGCCAAACCAATCCTCCCGTTGCGGGGTGCGTCACCCTGTCCCCAAGGGGTTTCCTCTCTGTCCCGTCCCCCCCCCCGCCCCGTCACCTCAGTGCGAAACGCCGGCACCCGGAGCACAGGCTGGGAACGGGGGTCTAGAGACGAACCCGCCCATGGGTCAGAGCCCCCAAACCCTCCACGCAGACTGGCACCACCCCAAAGGTCCCCAGAGAGCACCGGTGTCGGGGTCCCTGGGGAGCTGCACGAAACAGACCCCGGCCGCCAAAGCGCCCCAGGCCTGGCCCCCACGTGCCCCCTTCATGCTCCCGGGTGCCGCGTCGGCTGTGCCGGGGGTCCCCACCTTACCGCAGGATCGGGGCGAGCTGGGAGTGGGGTTTCCGGCGGGGCGAGCGCAGCGCAGCGTGGTGGGAGAGGCACTAGCGGGGCGGCAGCCGGCGGCGCGGGGACAGCTGGGCTGATAGGGCCACCCTAAAAATAGCCAAGGAATGCGAGGGCCCCGCCGGCGCGCGCAGCAGCCGGAGGGAGCGCCGGGGAGGACACGCGGGCAGCGGGGCCTCGTCACCACCAACACCACCGCTGCCGCCGTCGCCGCCACTGCCGGAGGAAGTGATGTGGGCTCGCGGCAGCCCAACGCCGCGGGGGGAACTGCCTGGCCTCCATCCCGCCAGCCGTCCCGGGGGAAGTGGGGAAAAGATGTCCCTGAGCCAAGCGTGGCCATGGGGAGCCACGGAGGGTCCCGTGCCGTGAGGGACAGGGTTGCCCGCTCGCGGGGTCCATGATGGGGTGACCGGCATTGTGCTGGGTAGCACAGCCCTGACACCACTTGTTCCTCCCTTCGCTTTGCCGTGAGCACAACGGCCCCCAAAAACACTCCTGGGGACAACAGCCCCCTGTCCCGAGGTGAAGGCCAGCACCGCGGATGGGTGCCGGCCTGGCAGTCCCCCGGCACGGCGTGGCAGCCCACGGCGAAGCCGTTTTTGCGGTAAAGTTGCCTTGGGAGGTGCAAGATCTCCCTGGAAACAGCAGGAGCGGGACGGTGAGCAAGGGGCCGGGGGCCTCCCGGCGCGGTGCCTGCCGGGAAGAGGCCGGTGGCAGGGAGCCAGGCACGCCGGCGGCGCGGAGGAGTGGCGGTCACCACCTGAGCACGGGCACAGCAGGGACCCCAGCCTGCGCCTCAGCAGGTCCCTGCCCGACCATGGAGATGCAGAAGTGCCCCGAGCCAAAATCCACTCCTGAGGAAGCAGCGGGTCCCGGTCCGACCGGGAAGGCTGTGCCGATAGTGGGCTGGAAATCCCCGTGCCGGGGACGCCAGCACCGGGCCACATCCCTCCTGGTCCACATTAACACCAAATTTCGCAGCGCTGTCCTAGGGCTGGCACCTCACGGCAGCCCCGGCCCCTCTCCGCACCGCAAACGGCAAACACCCATAGTAGGGCTGGCACGATGCAGTGAGTATGCCCGCGGTGACACCGCCGTCCCCAGGTAGCGCTGGCACCAGTCGCCGGGTTATTAGCAAAAAAGTCGCTGTCCCGTCCCATGACAGCGGGAACGAGCAGCTTTGCCTGCAAATCGGAGTAGAGTCCAAGTTACCGGTGCAGCACCCTGCAGCTGCGCTGGGTTTGGCGACAGCACCCGCACGCAGGGCCAGCCACACGAACCAAACCCACCCAGACCCGGACAACACAACGGGGTCCTGCCATCCCAGGGGGTCCCCAGCATCCCTGGAGCAGGGCATGGAGCCACTGGGAAAGAGCCTGGCTCCATCTCCACCGGGACGCCCAGCCTGGCCATTCGGCAATGGCAACATTTCTGCCTGGTCAGCAGATTCCTCTCATTTCTCCGCTGGGAACTTCAGCGGGGATGCATCAGCCCCAGAGCTGAGCCCAACAAGTCCCCTTCCCAGGGCCCCTGGGACCCCCACACCAGGGCACCCTGGCGGCACCTTCCCCACGGCGAAGCCAAAAGAAGAGCGAAACCAAGAACTTCCCGTGGAGGAAGTGTGGAAAAATGAAGGAAGCGCCGCCGGCATGATGAGAGTCCCACAGCCCCCACCCTGCGTCACCCCTGCCTCCCCACATCCCCATTCCGGTGGGACACGGCGCACGGCAAAGAGCCAGCACCCAGCCACGCCGTGGCACGGTGGCCTTGCACCCTGGGGCCAGCGACGTGCGGGGACCAGGGTGCCCGCGGCCAGCACGGCGCACAGGGTCTGCCAGCGCAGCCGCCGAATGCCTGTGGTCCCGCCGAAGCGCTGGAGCGGTTGGAGGCGTTTCTGGAATATTTCTGCCGGGTCGGCGCATGCCTAGGCCCCGCCAAAGGAATTTCGCTGGTAAATAAATAAATACAAGCGCGGAGCAGAGCCAGCCCAGCTGCCCCGTGCCGGGAGCAAGGCTGGGACACGGGGGGGGTGGTTTCACCCCATCCCTGATGCCCAGCCACGCCGTGCTGCCAGCACCCCGCAGCACCAAGGGCGCCCTGCGACACGGTGGGTGCTGCCCCAGCCCGGCTGCGGCGAGGGTCCGCGGGGACGAGGGCAGCTCAGCATGGCCCCCGCCGAGGGGGTTAAACCCCCTCAGTACGGAGGGAGCCCGGCACCATCCCTGCTCCAGCTGGGGAGGGGCTTCCAGAGCAACAGCCCAAAATATGTCTATAATTTCCTGTTTCAAAAAAGATCATTTTTATTTAAATTAGGACCAGAAACATTCCAGGGAGCTTAGCTGGGCCTGGGGGAGAGTCGGGCCTCCCTGCACACCAGCACCTTGCATGGCCCAGCTGGGCGAGGGACTGCCGGCCGCACCCTGCACCGCAGCCTCGCTTCCCCAGCACCGGCCAAGCCACGACACGTCCCCCCAGTTCACCCCTGCACCGCACAGGACGGGGACAGCATCCTGTGCTGGGGGTGCCCGTGCTGCAGTGGCACCCATAGACGCCAAGGACATGGTCACTGCCACCCCTCTGGCCGCTTTCCTCCGGCTGACGCCATCTCACCGCGCCAGGACCCGGCGCGAGGCCGTACGCTGCAGCCCCCAGGCACCAGTGTCTCCTCTTCCCCCTTCCCAGCCGTAGCGCCGCACTCTTGGTGGGCACAAGCGTTACGCCGGTGCCCGTGTGCTGGCACAGAATAGGCACTGGCGTGGTGTGGCAAGGGCAGCAGCCACGTACCCCATCCCCACGGAGTTATCCGGCCAGGGCTTATCCCAGCGGCACAGCCGGCATTGCCCAGTGACGCCTGCTGGGCTCTGGGTAGGAGGTGCCGGAAAACCAGCACTCCTGGAAAACCAGCGCTCCAGCTTGGCACAGACTCCACCCCGCAGTGCCAGCGCCTGCTTGGGGAACACACGGAACCCCATGGCCACTGCCACGGCCACCCTTGCTCCATCCCGGCCACCACTCCGTGGGACGGGGCCTCGCTGCGCTCAGCATGGCTCTTCCCAGTACAACCTCCTCTCCCTAAGCAAGGCTTAAAAACACACTAAATGAGCCCAGTTACAAGCTAAACCAACACCATGCTGCTGCACCCCCTGCCACCACGAAGGGGGTCCAGCCCTGCAGGCTGTCAGCATTTGGGGGGCCTCCGCCGGGACGCCGGCCGGCCAGGGCGCCCGTTAGCCTGTGGCAGGGTCAGCAGAGCCGGGCGGCTGGCGCAAGAGATGTGGGTCAGCCAGCCATTAAGTTTCTATTTATACAACACCAGCCGCACGCGCAGGGCTGCGCACACCGTCGGCAGCTCTGGTCCCCCGGCACACCACCCACCGCAGTCCCCAGGGAGGAGTCCCGGGTGGGGGAGGCCGAGGTGGGCAGCGTGGCAGGCAGCACCCCTCCTGCAAGCAGGGTGAGGGATTTCCCAGCAAAGCTGCTTTCCCTGCTGGACCGTGCTCTCTCAGCGAAGGGATGCGGATGAATCTCCCAGGTGACGCAGAGCCGGGCTCTCCCGGAGCCGCTGCCAGACCAAACCCGACAACACACAGAGCGTTTTGGGGAGCGAAACCCGCCAGTGCCAGTTCACAAGCCCTGATGCAAACTTGTCCTTGCAATTGCTCTGCATCACCCCTGCATCCCAGCACAGCCTCCCGCTCCTCCCCGCACATTGCTCCCGGCCGGAGCAGCTCCAGCACCCACCAGTTTGTACGGGCCCTGCCAACCCAACCGCTTGCTGCGAGGATGCTGGCGGCCGGCAGAAGCCCAGAGTATCGTCCCCCACGACGGAGACAGCGTTACTCACATCCCAGGCAGCACGGCGTGTCCCCTGGCCGCCCCGCAGCCAGCAGCGGCTCAGCTCGCTCAGCTCCAGGATGGGCTGCACCTTCAGCTGCACCGTCTCCCCCGACTGCCGGATCATCTCCACGATCTCATCCCGGGATTTGTTCTCCACGTTTCGCCCGTTGATCTCCACCAGCCGGTCACCCGGCACCAAACCCAACGCCAAGTCTTTGGTGCCGGCTCCGGGTTCGGCGAAGTGCACGACGCGCCGGTACACCTGCCCGTCCGGGGCCCGGTCCAGCATGGTGGTACGGCGTAGGGAGAAGCCAAAATCGCCGGTGTTGCGCCTCTGCAGCTCCAGCTGCCGTGGGGCGGGGGGCTGCGGGGGCACCACGGCAGGCAGCCGCAGCTCAGCAGGGAACCTCTTGCCGATGAGCTCCGGCACCCTGGCACGCAGGGAGGCGGCAGGAGGGGTGTGGGGGTGTCCCGGGGGGACCACTTGCTTTGCGAGTTGGGTCTCCAGCGTCCGCACCTCCACCTGCGGAGAGGGGGCTGCCGAGTGCTCCGAGGGGGTAGACGTCTCTGAAGTGCTCTCGTCCCGGCTCTTCTGGGAGAAGGAGAAGCGTTTGACGATCATCTGTGAGTTCTGCTTGGCCAACGAGCCGAACTTGGCCGCCCGCTGCAGCACCGAGCCCTTGAAGTTGGCGTCGTCCACCTTGAGGTCATCGCTGGAGCTGGCCGTGCTCAGGTGGCCCGAGTCCAAGATGACGCTGCCCCGGTTACTGTCGGAGTCAATGTCCGTGAGATGCAAGTCAGAGCCGCTGGCCACCTTGATGGGGATGGGGTTGGAGATCTCCAGGCGCGTCTTGGAGTCCCGCTTGGAGGCACGGTTGAGGTTGAAGAAGCCCCGGCGCATGCTCATCTCCTCCAGGCTCTTGAGCTCGGCTGCTGACATCCGCTCCTTCTTCTCCTTCTTTTCCTTCTTCTCCTTTCGGGCCCCATCCTTCTCTTTGTCCTTCTTCATCAGGTTGAACATGGTGGAGGGGGGCTCAGGGTGCGCTCACCCCTGCGGCAGGGCGCTGGGTCGGGGCGCTGGTCACGGTGCAGCCGCCTGCCTGCAGAAGGACAGACAGGCAAGGGTGCAATCAGACAGCGGCACAGCCGGCACCCACCCCACCGCCCCTCACTGCACCCTACGGCTCACGCCCAGCCCCACGCCACGTCCCAGCGTCCCCACCCTCCCTGGGGTCTGCAGCACCGTGGGATTCTGAGACCGGTCACTGTGTCCTGACTGGCCACCAAGCCCCAGGGACGCAGCAAGGGTGGCCCCGCACCCCCACGGATGCCCTGAAAGAAGCCCAGCAGCTTGGCACCCCTGCGCACCCCCATGCCAGCACCGGGGCTGACTGCGGGCGAGACCCCCAGCATCTCCAGCAGCTCGGGAGCCGTTTCCCAGCAGCACGGCCGCGCAGGGGAGGAAGGTTTCCCGGTCGCATTTGCTGGCATGGACGCTCCTCAGGTAAAACCGCCCGTCCCCACTGGTTGCGGCACCCCAGGCGTCCTGCCCGCTGCTTCAAAAGCCCCTTGTCGAAGAAACAGAGGCCTCTCTGCCACCCGACCCGGCCCTGGCCACCGCAAAGCCGTGGGGGACAGCCACAGGCAGCGTCCCCACCGGGGAGGGAGCTGGAAACACGGCCGCTTTAATAAACAGGAACCTGTAAAATCACATCCCTCCCAAACACTGATAAGTGTCTAATTTTAGCCAGGGCGACGCAGAAACTCGTGACGCTGCCGGTGACCTCCAGAAACAGTCGCTCTTTCATTCAGGCGTTCCATGCAGGGCGGGGAAGCACCCAGCCGGCGGCAAAACCGCGGCCCGGCAGAAACCCCTGCCCCCTCGAAAAACCCTGCATGCACCCAGTGCCCAGGGGCACCCACACCCTCACCCCACATGGGGCTGCTATGGGACCTGTCTGCCCCCAGGGTAACCGGTGCCCAGCAGCCCCTCCAAAACCTCCATCGAGCGCTTGGGCTGCAGATAAACAACTCCAAACCGGAGCAGCCGGCCGGCAGCGCCGCGCGGGACGGGCTGACAGCTATATATAACGGGGCAGGAAACCGCGCAGGAACTGAACCTCGGCACAAAGGACAACAGGAAAACTCCCCGCGCTCGAAGCATCTGCTTTAGAGCTCTCCGATGGGTGCGTGGACGAGGTTTGGGCAACCCGTGGGGACAGGCGGCGCTGCCCATGCTGTCAGTGCAGGCTCTGTGGGCACCCTGAGCGTGGATGCCGTGCCATGCCATGCCACGCTAAGCTGCATCTTGTCTCCAGCGCAGCATCAGAGCCGCATCACCACCACTGCCTGGGCCACCTTCCTACGGGGGCATGCGGTCCCCATGGCTCCTGAACGCACCCAGAAGGACACGGGGAACCTGGCTTCCCCTTGGCAAAGCCACACGGGTTCAGGGGACGGCAGGGGACTGCCCGAATCTCGACCCTTGAGGCCAGGGCAGCAGCACATGTGCCCAGGAGAAGCCTGGCCGCAGGGCAGGCGAGGGCAGGGCTCTGCAAGCCGCCGCGCGGTGCCAGCCCCAGGCACGCGATACAGTCGAAGCGTCGAGAGGAAGCAGCCGGAGGGACAAGGTCGGGCACGAAGAGTGGCCAGATGGCTGCGTTCGTCTGCTCCGAGCCTCCCGTCCACGGACAGAGGGGCTGCCATGGCTCTGCCCGCAACGCTCAGCACCGTTCCCCTGCAACACCCGCAGCCAGGACCTGTGCTGGGCAGGACCCCAAAATATGTCAAAACAAGCCAGCTCCTTTCTCTTCTCCCAGCAACACCGCCTGTGGGGTGACCAGTGACCTGAGCCCGGGGACGGTGCGGCTCCTTCTCCTGACCCGCCGCAGGTGCTGCCGGCAAAGGGTCCCATGGCCACGCCAGCTCCTCCGCAGCGGTGCCGGGGCCTCAGCGCAGACAATGGCAGGGAGGGAGCCACCGTCCCCTCCGCCGTGACATGTGCCACCAGTACCCCAGCCACCTGGGCATCCCTAAAGCAGTGCTGCCACAAAAAGCTGCACCCCCAGGACTACCCCGTGCTCACCCCACAGCAGGGAGGGGGCCGCCGGGACCCCTTTCCAGGTTGGGATCGGGGACAATCGAGAGCAGAGCTCCTCGGTGGGCAGGTGCTGGTGAGAGCCGAGGCGCTGGGAGGCAGGCGGCCGGCGCGCTCTTTGTCCTCGGCGGTTTCTCTCCCCCGCACACACGCTCCCTCCCAGCCTTTGTACGCTCAACAAAAAGGGGGAACAAGCGTTACCAGCTGCATCGCTAATCAGGCAGTGCCGGCAGCCAGCACCCGGGCCGCGTGTGCCCCACGCAAGCAGAAGGGGGGGCAGGGGGGGGACAGGAGCTTCATGGGCTGGGGCGAAGACCCCAGCATCACCAGTGTCCCCGGCCCACGTGGGATGCCATCACAGTTTGCTCCCTGTTCTCCCGTCAGCAACACGCGTGCACCGGGGATGCCGGCTGGGTGCAGCCCGATGCCGCGAGCAGGAGGCGGCTGCTGAGCGTCTCCTCGCTCCTGAATCAGACCCAACGCGCCTCCCCTGACTCAGCCCGGGCTCGCACCGGGATTACCCATCGCCAGGCGTATTCGGGGCAGCGGCATGCGTGAGCCATGACAGGGAAAAGGGAGAGGCACCCGTGGGCGCCGGCTGTGCCCAGCGATCGCACGCAAGGACGCTGCCGTGACACCTGGGCTGGCAGAGGAACAGTGGATGTCACCTTGGAAGGGCCGGGTGGCAAAAAGGGACACTCAGCTCGAGGCCCCCAATCCCAAAAGCGCTCCCTGAGACCCCAAGCAGGAGCTGGGGAGGGGATATACCCCCTCACCTGCCCACCATGGCCAGAAGCCCTCGCGTCCCTGCCAGGGCGCCGAGGAAGTTTCAGCAGGGAGGAAGGCGTTCACTGAAACTCCGGGCCACTCCTTCCCTCCCCGAGACGCAATCTCGTCCGACACGCTCCCTGCGCAGGGACCTGCAGCGCAAGTTTCCCGGTCGCCTGCCCTCCCCGCTCTACTCCTCGCCGCGATGCCGGCAGTTGGGCCGCACTCGCCCACCGCTTCGGCACAGGAGCTGGTGGCTGCCACCTCCTCGGGCACAGCGCGTTGGGGTACCCCACGCCCCAGCTGTGCCCGGCCCCGCAGGGACGATGCCATGCCAGGGTGCTGCCGGCAGCGATGCCCAGCAGCTGGCCCGGCTCTCACGCAGGGGAGAAGGGCCTGACCTGCGCGATGGCTCCTTGCCGGACGCGAGTTTTCCACAGAACAAGGAAATTCAGGGGTTTTCCAAATCCCTCTGCACTGCCTGTCCTTACGGACAATACTGGGATGCGTCAGGAGGAAAACACTCCCGGATTTACCCGAGTCACAGCCAGGATGTGCCGCCTGGTCGGCTCCAAAGCTGGACTTGGGATCCTCCTGTTGTGGGAACATCATCTCCAGCAGCAAAGGATCCAGCCTGGTTTCGAAGCGTCACCCCGGGCCGGCGGCAGAGGCCAAGAGGGTACACGGGGTGCATGCATGGGGTGCAGGCACCTGCCTCGCCCCAAAGCCGAGCAATAAACCAGCCCAAGAGTCCTTACAAAACAGAGGTGGCGGGGCGGTGGTGGCTGCCAGGCGGGAACAAAAGCGGGAGGCAATTAGTGACCGGTGTGGGGAGGACAGATGGGTCACAGGTCCGGCGTCATCGGGCACGCACCTCCCCCACTGCCCGCTTCTGGCCCCCAAATTTGCAGCCTGACCCGCCCCGGACAGCTCAGCCCTCAGCAAAGGTGAAAGGCTGAGCCACGGCTCGTCAGCGGGCAAAGTTCAAGGCTGGCGCAAGCGCTGTGGGAACGTTCGGTTCTCAGCTGGGACGTGGCGGTGGGTGCTGCCGGGTGGGGGTCGGGGGTGCGGGAACATCGGCTGCCGCCTGCCCTCGCACACCCGTCGCCAGCCCACGCTTTTCTGTAATTGCCCTAAGTTTAGCTCCAGCGCTCGCTGACCAGACAATTTGCATCTCACAGCCTCGCTGGAAACCACACTATTTCTGGACGTGCGTCCCAGCCCTCGCCCGCCGCTCTATATATTTATTCCTCCCCGGGCAAATTAACGCGCAGGCAGGCGCTGCGGCAGCCGCAGGCCCCGCAAACCCCCGCCTTGCCCCCACAACGCAAAGCCACCCGCCAGCCTTCTGTCACCCCAAAAAGGGACGCAGGTGCCAGTGCCACCGGCCATGGCGGTGACGCCGTTAACAGTGAGCAAGCCTAACGGCTTCGGACGCAATTCCTGGGAAAGGTCCAGGCCAGCGGCTTCTCCCTGGAAGCGGGGCCAGCCCTGAGGAGCCCTGCTATGGGCAGTGGGGCACCCAGGGCTGGGGGAACCAAGACGGTCACCCCGCAGGGACAGGCCGGCTGTGTCCCCCCCACCCAGAGTGCACACACACCGCACGGGCACGGCTGGCTCCCCACAGCACCCAGCTAGCACCAGGGGGGCGCACGCCCCTCCAGCACCCCTCAAACACGCGTGTGGTAAACACACAGGTGCTGTCATGCAATGGGGACGGGGCGGGGGGCACGCACAAACACCTTCTGGGGGTGCGCACAAGGTGACAGCGTGGGGCTGGCACACACGCACACGCATGATGCGTGCACACACACAGGCATGCACGTGCACGGTGCATGCACACTCTGGCATGCACACACATGATGCATGCACACACACGATGCACGCACACACACGATGCAAGGGGGATGCACGAGCAAGACCACAGCGGCCCACGCGTGCACACAC
>WHYT01014588.1:3566-22709 GCA_009806455.1 Tetrax tetrax
GTTTCAGCCCTTGAGTGCATCTATGAAATTTGAACATAAAGTACAGCAAATTGGAAATGCATGTAAATTTTACTTTTTGAGAAAAATATAGGTGTAGTGGTAGCTTTTTCTCTTCTGAGAGAATATAGGGAATTTGAATCATTATTATCTAACTTAAGAGAAAGTTCAGAAAATTACTTATGGGCGTATTGTATTCCTTAACCAAGTCTGATTTCATATGAAGTATTTTTCCTTTGAGCAAAGCATAAATAAGCAGCAATTTTGTCACATTTTCCAGAACTACTGGAAAAGCTCAAGAAGCTATAAACTACAGAGAAGCAATAAAACAGTAATAAAATTGTTAACATTATCTATAATTAAACAGATTAACAGCTCACATTCTTGTATTTGTTTTGTTTGTTTGGTTGGGTTTTTTTCAGCAAAGCATTTACCATTTATTTAGGAAATTACAGCTACCAGTATTGCAAGAAGATAGTGCTAAGATACTTTAGTGACCTTAAGAGGTTTTGGGGTTTTTTCCTCTGTATGCAAATTTTTTAAAGACTCTTATAATTTACTTTTGCTTTGCATAGAATGTGTCACTGGAAATTCTTTGTTTCTTTATTTAAATCATTTACACATGGTCCATAAACAGACAAACCTGTAATTTTTTCAAATTGTTGTCTAGTCGAATGTATTACTTAAGCAGAGATAGGCTATTGCATTTCTCTCAGTTAAATTATTAATTTTTTTTTTTTTAATGAACTTGTTAAAATTGAAAGACTTAGTTTTCAACAGTGACACCTAGCTTAGTATTCATCTTTGGTGTTTTGCTTCTCTCTCTTCACACCAGCGAAAATACTCTTTGCTTCTGCAGTGTGATCAAGATGCCAGATATTTCATACCGGAATTAACAAGAAGTTCACATTTTGTTAAGGCTGCTTGGAGTGTAAAAACACTTGCACAGATCTAGGCTTCACTAGTCATTTTCCTAAACTGTTCTTAGTCAACCCATGAACTTTTCTTACACATCAAAGCTTATTTCCAACTGGGCATTAAAATCAGTTTAAGCCATAACAGATCCTACCTGATGTGGGGCACTGTCTGCACCATTTCTAGTACCTTATTGAACTTCTTTTCCATTTCTTTGTCGGTAGTTTGTGAATGTATGTGATATGAAATATAAGCATTTGAATTTCCCCTCCCAACTTTTATAGGCTTCAGAAGTTAAAGCGTGACTATGTAACTGTCTGTTTATTATTGCTATGTCTATTGCAAGTAAATATTTTAAATAATATTTTAAATATTTTTTAATCATGTAGTCCACAGCATTTTAGAAATCTTGTTAATTTATTCTCTTCAGAATATTTTCTGCATTTTGCCTTACTGTTTTTCCCCTTCCTTTTTTGTCTTAGTTACATTAGCTCAGCTGCTCTTCCCTCTTGCTCATTGCTTTGATCCAATGTGCTGCAACTGCAGCCCTATCTCCAGAACACTGACAGATGCGAACACCTTCTCCCCGTTTATACAGCCCTTACTGCTTAACCCTTAGTGCAAAGCACTATGCAGAGTTTATGAACGTGAGGGAATTATGTCATCAGATATCACGATGCCTAAGATCAACAGGTGACTTGGGTGCTGTAGTCGAGAGACAGAGGTAGAGACCTACTGTGCACACTATCAGTGATTAGAAGGGCAATCTCTTTTGAAGGAAGCTGGCATTCGGTAACCTGTGTTCACAGTCCTGTTTGAGATGCTAAATGCTGTGTAATAGAGTGCTGTTATGAAATGGTTTAATCAATGAGCCAAAAAACCAAAACGAATCTGTAGTCCCATCCAGCAGTTGCTATGGGAAAAACAATTTACGAAGGAGTTCATGTAAATACTAAATATATTTCTAATTTAAGGTAAGCGACTTACCATTTTCACAGATGGATAATCACCTTAATGGCAAAAATGATATAATGATACCAGGCCACAGAGGCGACTGTATTCAACCTTACCAGAATATTTTCATCTCAACTCAAAACTTTAATTGCAAATGTTTATCCTCATTTGCTCACTGGTGCTTTTTTAAATCCATTTTATGACAATCAGTAAACACTTATTAAAAATTAATGGTGATCTCAGAGCAGGTCAGCTGGCTTTTGGCTGACCCTGAGATGACTGACAAGTGGCAGCATATGTTAGGTTTCTAGATCTAGCAGGAGGAGAAAGTGAACGTTTAATTTCCGTGATGATTTGTGGGGCCCAGATTTTTTTCAGGCATTCTGTTGACAGAAAGTGTCAAATATATAAGCTTTGAAGAATTTTCTTTAGATGTATTTATGTTGCAATGTAATATGACAGTGCCTTTTACGATATACCCCTTTGGGTGGTGTAAGTTTACCTATAACTAAGAAATATATTAATTTCATTGTGCCATCAACTTCTCTATACTTCTTTTTTTTTTTCTTTTGGTAGGAAGCTTTTTTTTTTCTTTCTACTGACTCATTTATAATGACCAACATAAAATAATTGTTATTTACTTGTATCTACAAATATCATTCTTGTCTGCAAGGACTAATAATGGCTCTGTGATTCTGTAGCTTGATATTAACATCTTTTCCTCACCTTGTGAACCATGCTGATATTGTTATTTTCTGTAATGCAGTGATGTTTAGTCTAAGTTTCAGGGCTCTTTTGTGGTGCGAATTCTCAAAAATCAATTTAAAAGATAGTCCTTACACCAGAAGGCTTAAGCACATGCTAAAAACATGTCTGACAGGCAGAGTCAATGATCGCAGCAGAGAGAAAACCTAGTGAAAACACTGCCTTATTTTTATTATTCAAATAGAATGTGATGAGTTACCAGCTTGTTCTTTATTGTCTGGTAGTTTTACATGAACATTACAGTAAGTGCAATCTGAACAGAAATTTTATTTACTGCACAGGAATGACTGCACAGGCTGTTTCTATGAGGATGTCTTTTATATAGGGGGTGCAGTGGAAACAAAGATACAAGTGATGAAATCAAAATGGACAATCAGATGATTAAATATATATAAGCATAAATAAGACAAAAATTAAAAACCAAAAGAGAAATTTTAGTGATCACCAGAAATAAGGAATTATGACTTGGACGGCATGATAAAATAGGTCTTAGTAATGTGATTTTGATTGACTGAAGTTACTCAGTGAAAGGGAGTTTGCAGCTAGAAAAGAGCTGAGGATTTAGATCAGAGAGATAAGAAACATCACATGTAAAATAAAGCAAGAGGGGAACATAAGGAAGGAGAAATGAAGACAAAAGTAACCATTTCTTTAATTTTGGGGAAGGCAAACACATGAAATGTATAGAGTAAAATTAAGTACTTACTGCTCTGAGGAAATGTGAACATGTTACCTGTGAAAGAAAGGAGTGACTGTCTTCTTTAATCTCTGCTATGTTCAGAAATTAAAAATACAGCTTTGTTAAGAGTATAGCATAGTTCAGGTAGAAAGAGACCTTAGGAGATCCTAGTCCAACCTGTAGCTCAAATCAGAGTCAGTTATTAATTCAGATTATTATGTTAATAGTTCACATTAAAAATTGTTTATAAAATAGTTTATAATAATCTGACATCCGAAGATGAGACCTAGCCCTACTCCTATCACAGTCCAGAGAATCTATTCCATCATGTATGTGGCGTTCCTCTGGATGTGCTGGCATGTAACAACTAGCAGACATTACACTGATCTTTTAATCATTCAATTTTCTTGTATAAAGGATGTAAGAACTGACAAGCAAATTCTTTTAGTCAGACTGGATTGTTGTGTATCAAGGTATGCAAGACGCAAGATTCTTGAGCTCCAAAAGAAAGTCAACAAGGCATCAGAGGCTGACTCTGTTTTATCTATCAGGTTCACTAGCTGTGAAGGAACTAGGAAATGGCATGTCATATCTTCTTCTCCACCTTCCTTCTGCATCTACAAAATGCTTAAATTACTTAAAATGTATTTAGACTGAGTAACAACCAAGACATGATGGAGAGAGAGAGAGACGGAAATATGGGAACAGTCAAGGAACAAATGAGGCATGCTAGTCAAAGCAAGACAGCGTGAGATGGATGGCAAAGTTCAAGGGAACAATGGGTGTCCTATATTGGTCAGTGTGATAGGAATTGGCCTCAGATAGTTGCAACCTACTATTGTCAAGTTTTTTTTGTCTATATCATATAATGTGGAAAATAGTTTTGAAGGACAAAATGGTATCTTCATAGTACATGGCAGACTACAGGGTGGGAACAGGCTATGTCAAAGTTTTACTGATCTTGCAGAAAGATCTCTGCAAGATTCATCCATGTAACTAAAACTCTTACTCAGTCTCTTTGTACTGAACCCTTTCACTGAACCCTGCCACATCAAACATAGCAAAACTTCAATGACTCTCTTTGCACCCTTTATAGCACATCTGATGTATTGAAAAGATATCTCTTCCCAATTCCAGTGAAGTCACACATTGTTTATAACACAAGATCTATTTTAGTGTGGTGAAAATCTTTCCATTGGGCAACTCCTTGGGTGTTATTCAGTTGGTTTTGATTGTGTGTACTTGGCTTACACATCTTTGAGGATATTTTCACAGTTCTTTATTCTAAAAGCTATACTGTATTTCCATGACATCCATTATCACAGGGGTTTGATAGAATCCTCCCATATTTGTTTTTTGAAAAGTGTATCCCATTTGTAAAGCCAACCACTATTCCACGGACAGACGTTCTCTGTCCTCTGTAAGCAGGTGACTGGTGCACCACCTTCTTACTTGAGGAAATTTTTTTGGTCAAAAAATCCTCACCAGCTCTTTAAAGTAATCTGGCTACAGGTTTTCATAATTTCTTGTAGAAATAGATCTTAAAAACCTTCAGTTATAGCTTAATTCTCTTTGTTGTTAGAACTGCAGCAGTTGGTTGCCCATTCATACAGGCCTGAGTTTCCCAGCCTCATTGATGATGAGTTTAAAGGTCTCGTCACGTTAGCAGACAGATTCACTGAGAAATGGGAGCATATTCACGAGTAGATTGTTTTGCATAGTGAAAGAACAAAAGGTGTGACAGCAGCTCATGACATTTTAAAAACTAACTCCTCTTTCCACAAATAACCAACCAAAGAGAAAGAGGCTCTTTCAGTTAAGCCTCCATACTAAGATCTAAATCCTTTTTTTACGATAAATAAATACATTTACAGAGTAATCAGATGATTTTAAAATGCTGTAACGCGAAGAATTTCTGTTTGTATCCAGTTTATCTTTATTAGAGTAATCATCCAGCAGAATCACAAAAAGGTTTTTTTTCCAGTCTCAGCTAAGCCTCAGAATACCTTATAAAGCTCTTTACACTTCTGTGTATCTCAACTTCCCCTTGTTTAATATAGAATGATAGTCCTCCACTGAGACACACTTGTAAGGTTCACTGCTGTTTGTTAGATGGTTTTGATGACAATCACTGTAACGTAGCACAATCAAAATCGTATGAAAATTTAAAATTATGCAGCTTTTTGTTGGAGACAAACACTTGACAAAATTGAGAATGTCCCTGCTACATGGCATTGGTATCCTATTGCTAAAATACGTATTGAAGTATAAAAAGGATAGAATGCAAATAGTATCTAAATGATTGATTAACACTTCTAAAAAGAAAATTAGTTTTTCTTTTAACTAATGACTGAAAATCTCTTAAACCAAAGAATGATTCACTTTAAATGTCATGGTATAAAAATTCAAACAATAAATTCAACTGTAAATGAAATTCCACATGCATGAAAGTCCACATGCTTTTCTCCTTCTGATGAAGAAGAAACTGCTCTTTATGTGAATAGCAGTCATTAACACTGAACTCTTTCTTTATTTGCTCTTTGGCAGAGGAACTGTAGTTTTCTTCTGTGTGTTTCACTTCTGGGGTTTGTGGTTTAGTTTGTTTTTTGCTATTTTGAATGGGACTACAAAGAGTCTTTATTTGATGGTCTGCCTATAGTAAAGCAATACACCAAATTAACACCACTGAGTTTATAAAATGCGTTTTCTTCATGTAATAGTGCAATTTGGGATGGGCAGCAACTCAGGAACCAATGACTAAAAGCATAAAATCCAAAGAATTCTAAATGAATAATTTTTCTTGATGCTCAGAAGATGGCTATAGTGTATTTTTTTGCCACTGAAGCATATTTGAGATGTGAGAAACATTAACAATGAGGAGGGCTTTAGGTCAGGATCACTCTGCATCATAGATGGCATTATCTGCTGATTTAGCTGAGCTGAAAACTGCTGAAAAATAATCCTTTTTGTGCCCTTGTCAGTGGCTTTGGCCTAGAGTAATAGAAAATCAGCTTTACCTGAGTCAGATAATCATTACAAAATGAATTTTGTTCTTGACTCACAGAAATAATTAGGAGAAAAATATATTTGATAGATGTGATGAATATTATTCTAAGTTCAAGCTTACTGAGATGTATAAAATACTAAGTGCTGCTGGTAATTGAGCAACTCTATGCAACTGTAAATTAGCTGCTTGAATTGAAAATAGATGATTATGGAAAGCACTTTTTCCCCCTAGAAAACTTGCTGTTCTCCTTTTCCTTAGCATTCACAAGGGGCATTCAGTTAATCATACTGAGGTCTCTCCCTTAGTGCTGCAGTAGCTGATTACCCAGCAGGAGGTGCAGTTCCAGCAGGGTAAGTCAGAATGGTGTTGGTCGTTCCCTGGGGAGGGACATCCTGTAAAAACACCAAGGTTGAGAACTGTCATATTCACAGCAGTAGGTGCATTTTCCTCAGAAATTAATGGAGCAAGCTGGGCAAAAATGTTTTTAAACTACATCTTCCCTAGAGTAAGATGCAAATTCAAAGCTCTTTTGAAGCATTGGAATGAAAGTTGAAGATAAGACTTTTTAGTTTTTGACATTGATGATATAGGCAACACTAGCACTAAGAATGTTAAACTGAAATGGAGGATAAGTGGGGCAGATGTTATTCAAGCAACTCTCAATTGCAGTCCTAAATATTTCAGAGCTAGGTTAACTCAGGTGCTTGAAATTATGGTTGTTATTATTGCAGAATACCTGTCATAGATTTCCTTCCGTCAATCTTTTATTAATTGATGCTACATTTTTTTTCCTGAAACAAGAGGATTGAAAGTAATCTTGCCAACTAGACTCCCAGCCAACAAAAGAGGGTTTGAAAAGAAGTGACACTTGAAGATGGAGTTTTTTCAGCAGCAGTCTGTGTGCCATTCAGCAGCAAGCAGCAATTCTAGGCTGCTTTACTGTAGGCAATGCAGCACAAAGAGATTGTGATCTGTTTACGGACAGATTTTATAGAAACACTGAGCACCTTGTTTGCTTGGTCCTCTTGAACAAAGGCGTAAGAAAGGCCTGTTTATAATACAGTTTCTACAGATTTCTTACTAATAAAGCAAGATAAATCCTGAAGGAATGTCTCTAATAGGTTATGTAAAGCCTGTACAATCTCGTTGCAAGTTCCTTCTCCCATGTATTTTCAGCTCCTATGGTCTTGTCCTCTTTTCTTTGCTCCAGCTCAGTGTTACTTTTTGGTCCTTCCCATTTGATTGCTGTGTAAGCTCTTATGCTGTGTCTGTTACGACTGGCTTATAAGGACATGAACGGCCATACCTGAACTCCACATAGCCTGACATACTGTCTGTCTGGTCAATACCAGAGCTAGCTAACAGTTGGAAGGTGGAGGGGGGAGCAGGGGAGAGAGAAGAAAAAAGAAAAGGGGGGAAAAAAAATTCTCTATGAATTTCTTTTTAGTCTGGAGTAATATCTACCTCAAGGACTTCCTGATCTAGAAGTGATATTTCTGTCTAAGAATGTTCCATTAAGTTTACACAGTCAGTCTTCATTCCTTCTTTAACCAACAGGCCCTGCAAATCCTAACTGGCAATCCACGCCCTAAAACAGAATTTAAAATCTTACTGAAAATGTGTAGAGACACAAAGCTTGCAAGACGTAATTTGGATTTTATTTATGCAGATTTTTATTGCATCTGCCCAGTAATTACTATTAAGTAAATACTATTACAAATTCAAATCTGTAGTTAAACTTATGACCTTTAAAGTCATTCCAGTATACTCTATAAGTCATTAAACGTCATAAAATATTACCCTCAGAAGTGGGTCACCATATCTGTAGGAACATTTCCATCTGTCTTTTTATTTAATGCGTACACATATCTGATAAACCATAAATGAAACCCTCAGTATCAGATATCTTTTTAAAATAGCTTTTATCTCCTATTTTTGCTTGGGTATACCTAATACGTTTTCATATCCATAAGTAAAATATGGTCTGATATTTCTAGAAAACGAGGACAGGCATATGAGATGACAAATGTGAGAGGTGACGTCAATTAGGAGTTCTGTGTCACCAAACAGTATATAAATACTGGTCTCATATCTCCAAAAGTCAAGTGACAAGGCCTTCATTGTTCTTTAATAGGACCCAGTTGTTCATGAACATATGGGAAGCTAGCTTATTAATAAAATTTTTCTTCCCTAGTCATCTTAATTCTGCCAGATTGTAAATTATGCAGCCAGAGTGAATTAGAGTTAACTCTCTATTTCCAGACATTTTGAGAGATTTGTTCTATAAAGAAATTAACCAAGGAGGTTTCTAGCTTCTCTCCGGACATTTTCCTAGGTAAATTTCTTGCATACTTCCAGCAATGTGCTTAAGGATAAATATCATTTAAAACCCCATGTGAATTAACAGGAGATTGATATGTTGAAACAAAAAGGATGTCAGTAAGGAGGAGCTCTCAAGTATCTAATCAACCCACTCGCACAGGGAGACAGGTCCAAGTCAAAACTCTAGACTGAAAATTCCCCAGGCTCTGGCCTGCTGGACTTCGCAACGCAGACCTGAGCTAAATTGTTCAGTCTGAGGTAATTTCTTTTAACACCTTCAAATTAATTCTAATTTCAGTTGTAAAATAAATGTTGTATTAAAGTCTGCACACGCTAAATATGCACATTTGCACTGATTCTTATGGTAAAGGAGTATACCCTCTCTGACAGCAACGCCCTTTAATAGATTGCAGTGTTTAAATTTAGATATTTGAGGCTCCCACTAGACAACAAGTTATTAAAACATCTGCCTTTCCATAAGCCATTCTGTTCTCTGCCATTCCACATGTCCTTTTCTACTTCACCAGGCAAAATTGCCCAATCTAAATTTCAGCTCAAGTGTTTGATGGCTTTCATGCTGAGCTCAAACTGTTAGTGCTTCCCTGAGAGAATAGAATTGAAACGGGATTTAATCTAAAATAACAAAATAGAATAAAGGTTTTACATATAAATAAGTAATGCCCTGTATATTTTTATGCACACTTTTCTTTTCTAGATTTTGCATGCAGTGAAGTTAAATGTTAAAATGCATAGACAACCAAAAGCTGACAGAAAAGAACGTCAGTACGTGTTGCCTGTGTGCTCAATTAATGCCTGTCCTAAAGTATATTTTAATTCAAATCCATAATAATGGTTACTACAAAATATATTGTAAAAAATAGTATTTCTATTGCTACCTTTGTCTCAGACTGGTAGGTTTGGGCTTTTTTTTTAAGAGCAGTATTTTCAAATATTCGAAAGCTATTACAAACATGCTGTCTAGTATTTTTGGTAACGATAGTCGAGGTTTTATATGCTCGCTGTTCATGAACGATTCATATATGGAACTAGATTTTTTTCATAGAATGTGAACAATTCACTTTATCATAATAAAACAAAATTATGAACTACCTGTTAGCAGTAGATATTGCCATAATTAATGATGGGGTACTAAAAATATTCTGGACTTCTGCAGTAAAAAATTACGGGATTGATTCCCACTGCTAACTAAAATAATGTGCTTGATAAATGAAACAGAGCAGGGTTAAGCTGTTGTCACTTACCTTGCCATTTTTTCCACACCTAGATAAAAGATAATTAATCACAGCTTCTCAGATAATAAAGGTCTTAGTTTTATTATCACCCTTGTAGCAATGAATGCTTACCACATACTAGGGAGCAGCATAACCAGCAGCTTGAGGGAGGTTATTATTCCTCTGCATTCAGGACTTGTGTCCAGTTCTGTCCCCCAGCTGCAAGAGAGAATAACAAACTGAATATGGTGTACAAGGGGAAGCTGAGGAAAGTGAGTTTTTCAGATTGCAGAAGACAAGGCTAAGAGAGGATCTATACTGTTTTCAGCTATATCATAGTGGAGAACATGGAGGTGCATCTCAGAAACTCATAGTAAAAGGACAAGAGGTAATAGTCAGCAGCAAAGGCAGTTCCAACTGATGTAAATCATTTTTTTTTCACCAGCCGAGATGGGCTAGGCTGTGGAACAGGTTGCCTCAGATATTCAAAACAGGACTGGAGAAAGTCTTGGGAAACGTTTTATAACTTTGGAGTAGGGGATTGGGCTAGGCGACTTCCAGAGATGCCTTCCAACATAAACTATTCTCAGATTGTGTTCTGTGATTCATCCTACAAATAAATTGCTAAGAAAAGTCTTTGAAATTCAAAATTTTTGCTCCAGGATTCACACCATTAAGAATGTCTTCAGCTACTGATTCCCTTTTTTAACTCCATGCTTCTGTTCTGCCGTCTATACGCTGTAAACAATTTATCTTCATTGTATTTAGGCTGTACAATTCTAATTTTATTATTTGAGACCCAGATATCATGGATGTCATACAGTAATACAAAGGCAAACTTCAAACATTGCATAAGGCACTCGTTTTGCCAGGTATTAAATATGGGCATAATTTTAGGAAAGCAAATGTTTGCCTGTGTCCTATATGACCTGATGACTGTATATATATAGGTTTGAGCATTTGGCTACTAAACTTCTTACGATTTTAAGTTTCCCATAACACTCAGACTTGAGCTGAAACTTGTGTGTGAAATAGCCAGCCTTCTATTTAAGTGGATGAATTACAGATCTGAACACTGGAATTCCAAATAGCTATAACCTTAGAAAGAGTAAAATAAAATAAAATCTTCAATTTAATTCCATTGTTCTATAAGACAGGATAAAATCGTAAATTCTTCACCATGTAAAGTGGCAGAGTGTTTTCACAAGAGGCTGACACTTGTTGACAGTGAAATGCCATCAAACTCTGAACTGCAGAAGATTAAAATTCAAATCTTAGCTAAAATTTGCTGTCTAAAAGTTTCCCATTTTACCAGAAGACTGTTTTCAAAATGTTTTACATTAAAACACTGATCAAAGTACAAGCCTATGTCATGACCATTTCATTAATTGTTAGCTAATCAGACTGTTTAACCATACTTTTTAATGGAAAATAAATTTTACAGAACACAAACTATCTCAAGCAGAACAACTGTGCCCCAGAAATTTCTGTAACTTCCTAACTTCATTGAAATTCCAGAACTGGAAATGTGAAGTCCCTTGCAGTTTAGAGTAAAATCCAAGTCATTCCGGCTGTTACTTCTGCAAATTTGAGCAGGTAGCCATTTACTTCATCAGTCAGTAGTATCTCCTGCTTACTCTTGCTCAAGGAGAGTCCTGTGAGGAGAGATGGTTCTCCTCGCTTTAAGGTGTGAGCATGGGGGCCAGAGCAGCAGAATGCTAACAGGGAATGTCTCCTCTCCACTGGGGTACAACAGTGGAGATGGAAAGCTGTTATGAAAAGACCCCCTTACGAGACATGAAGGACAATTATAAAACTAGTCCTCATTCATTGTACCATATTTCCTACATTTAGCAATACACTATACGTGCTGTAGGTGGTATAAACTTACCATATTTTCTAATCTGAAAAGTGTCAGGAGTCATTTTTTCTTATCAGCTTTGCAGCTTTTTGCAGCTTGGCCCATGCATCCCACTTGTGCACAACTCCAGACTTCAGTGAAATATCATTTCCTTTGCAGTTGGTAATTTAACATTCCAGTGGGCTGGTAAGATGAGCACTTCAGAGAATGGTTTGATTTTCCTAATGTGAAATGTCTACATAGGGCAAATGTAGTAAATTACTTACTACCTTTGGCTACCATGCTCAGCTGATGAAGCTGAGCTGAAGTATTATTACCTTTCTTGATGACACGAAGTCATTAAAACACTTCTCTGTGGTTTGAGATAGAATTTTAATACTTGCAGGAAATAAAGAGTTTCAGAAAGTGTAGTGCTGTCAGCTTGTATATTATCAGACACACAGCATGTGCCTGCAAACTACATTGGCAATGTTTAACTTTGTGAGGCATGAACAGATCGAAGACTTCATAAAATGTGTTCTGAAAAGAGAAACTAAACCATAACTGTAGTAAAGAATTAGGTGGTATAAGTGTATTTCTGGTAGAAATTAGAATAACGGATATTATTCTTGAAGGAGAATTATTATTTACTCCTTCATTCTTCTCTAGTTTTGAGTTTGTGTTGTGCGTCTGCCAAGCACAAAATCATAAAAAATATCATTAATTTCCTTCATCTATGCCCTTTCTGAGTCTTCATGACAATATGATTTTTAAAAAATTTTTCAATCGACTTTTATTATTCTACTATCCCAGTTAACTGTATTAATGAGGAATGGAGTGTAAAAAATTAGACATTGTTTTCCTGAACTTTCTAAAGACATCTTAAGGCTACTAATATAATTCTTAGTATTGTGTATTGAAATAATGTAAGCAGGTGAGTAGAAAATTCATAATAATTGTATGTGTGACCCTCAATATAGGCATTTTTTGATTTTTCCTTTTCTGTGTAACCTAGCATATTGCCCATTTCCCCCATTTTATTAATATCCTGTGGATACAGTGCTTGTTTGAAGCTGAATGAAAGTCCGCAAACTCCCAATTATTTTCAATTTTGCACTTGTTTGATTAGAGTGCTATTGTCTGTAATTTTTACACTTTTTTTTTGTATCTTCAAAGTGCATGATTCATGCCTTGAAAACGGGTTGTTTTGTGTTTCCCAGCACTGCTTTTTTTTTATCCCTGCCAGTTATAACCTGATAACCTGATTTCATACTGTGCTTTAGCACAACAATACAGTCATCAAACTAAAGCAACACAGTAAGTGGGCACATTAGCCATCATTTTACTTGATCACTTGGGAGAGATTAAATTTATTCATTTTCAGAACAGATAATGAAATATTTAAAACATGTTAGAGTAAACGGTGGTAGCATTTTGAAGATCTGCCATGCTCTTTGCTGAAGCAGTATACTATATACTGCACATGTAAGATTCTTGTGCAGATGTTTGGGAAATTTCTGCAGTGTTTTTTTTTTTTCTTAGGCTCATTTGCATTTAGTTTATCTAAAGTGAAATCCATTCAATTTTATTGAACTGTAATTCTGGTAATTTACAATATTTACATGCTGTGGTTAGATTGAAATCAGTCCTTAATTCAAATTCAATCTAAATTTACAGCATAGTAATTAGGGCTTTGTAACTGACACTAGGGGCCTATTGATTTAATGAAAAACTTAACCTTACAGTAAGTGTTTAATTAGTTGCTGTAGTAGATTCTGCGCTGTCCTAAATTGTGGACTTTGGAGAATTAGGTACTAATTTAAATTACATTACTATATAAAGACCAGAACTATTTTTTAAAAGAGCATGTAGCCCTACAGATGAATTAATTTCTCAGGCTTTGAAAAGGCTAACAGAAAACGGCAGTAATGAAAGCAATTGCCTACCCTGCCTGAATTCAGGTAAAGCCATGCTAGGTATCCTGGAAGTGACTACCTACCTTGGTAAAATATTGATTTAAAGAGTTAAAAAATATAAAAAAAAGGTAATCATTGAGATTTTCTTCATGAAAATTTTCCTCAAGAGATAAAATTTGAAATAATATATATGACTACATACTGAACGTGTTCTCCTGAAGCTGAAAGAAAGAAAAAAATCTAACTCTGAAAACCAATAGCTTTGTATTCATCACTGAAAAGATATGTGACAGGAAATGAGTGTAAGCATCCATTTTATACACAGAAAATATTTTCATTTACAAAATATTCAAATGTAGGAAGCATATCTTGTATTTCTGCTGTTGTGTAAAATATCTTGATCTAGATCAATCTCGTAAGTTTGAAATAATTTCTTTAGAAAGAATGAAATACCAGTAACAGCAGGTGTTTCTTTCTTTCTATTTCTCCCCCTTTTGTTCTCGTGGCTTGATACAGCATCACCAAGTCACAAGATGGAAGTGACTCTGTTATTCTCCAGATCTGCCATTAACATTTTGGCTTGATGTGTAGCCATTGGAACAAATTTCAGTTCATCAGCAACATGTCAGTACAAACTTCTCTCAAAGCCCTTGCTAGTAAATTTACTCCCCTTTTACTGGATGGTAAACCATGGCTTTTTGCCTTGCTGTCCATGTGTATGCTCCTGGCCTCCTGTAAACATAAAGTATTTTGTAGTAGGTACTCCTATTTTATGCAAACTTTTAGTGAGCCATAAATTCTGTGTCCCTAGAGGATCATCTAGAAATCATCATGGACTTCAGTAATTGTGATTCTACTTTATATTTGCCTAATCAATCTGAATTCATCACCTGTTTGCACCTTACACTTGATTTTGTGGCGAAATGCAAAAGATCATTCAGCCAAGCACTGCTATACCATATTGTGTGTACACAGAGACCAAACTAAGGTTAAACAAAGGCCCAGAAATTTGGCATTCCGTGGCTTTTTTTTAAGGAGGCACTTAAAGACCTTTTCTTAGGGGATTGGAGAATTTCTGCACATGAGAAACCAAACCAGTAATCCTGCTTGTTCATTCACTTCCCTTCTTCTCAGTTCCTATAACCAGAGGAGGGATGTGTCTGCTGGTACCGCATGCTCTGTCCAAGAACTGTGCATTCAGGCGGCAGGGGAGGTGTAGGTAAAAAGAGGTTATGTAAGGTGAACGGAACTGAAGATCAGGAGCTACCCTAAACTCCCTCCATTTCCTTCCTATTCTCTGTGCATGCAGTGAAATACCATGAGGATCTAGCTCGGTCAGTGATGATGCAATGGGAACTATTGCGGCAGGTGCCAAAAAAGACTGTGATAGTTTGCAAAATAGGATGTTTTCTGGGACAAAAAAAAAGAAGAAAAAAAAAGGAGGAAGGTAATCTGAGAGATGTATCCCCACAGAAAATTACGCTTTTTTCTAACACTTGATAAGAAGACCGTGATCAAATAAAACAATGATTTTTTCTAAAGAAATACACTTTCTAATAATAAAGTGAAGCAAGATAAATATAGCAATAACTTAATACACACAGCACAGCCATGAAATAGTCTGCAGTTATGATACTGAGGCAGAGAGACAGTATTTATTTTCCAGTTTCACAGGCATCGTATAGCAATCTGAAACATAACTTCTCTAACTGATTTCATAGAATGTAACATAATAGAAGCTGTGAAGCTGGCAATCAGAGATACAAAATTCCTATTTTTGTTCTATCCTAGGAGCTACGCTTCTCCATTATAAGACCTTTTAACAATTTTGTTTGGACAACATCTCAACTGAGCTGCCATTGTGTTGAGCAAGGCCTGGTATGAAATTCAATTTCAATATATTTCTGAAAAACTCATAGATTTCAACTTAATTCCTTGTGTTTTGTTAAAACTTTTAATTATTTTACTTAATTTCAAAGATATTGTGTGTCTGACGTGGTTTTTTTTTTAACCTATCTGTTATCCTGGTCATGGCTTTTCAGGTCGTTCCATGTTCCTAAATCTGAACATAGTAATATTCTCATGTGACATTTTTACACAAAAGCCATGGAGCTGAGGAATCTGCTGATACACTGTTGGAGTATTTTGTGTGTTTTAGTAAGGAGGGGAAAAAAAGTTTATTTTATCATTGCCTTTTTTGCCTACTGATGAAGAAAGGCATAAGTAAAACAGAGGTACAAGACAGTAAGTATTGACCTACCTTAGTATTTATTGTAAAAATTAATAATACCTAATATTACTTTATGCTTTTAATCAGCAAGTAGCTGTCAAAATACATGAAAACAATTTACTTTCCTGTAGTCATTGACTAAAGCAAGAATAGAAAGTAGGTGTTTTAGTTCTGGTCTTGGTCCTTATAGGCTAAGCTACACTGCTTCTCTAGATCTTTATCATTTTATGAGTAAGTCTGCATAGTGTCACACCAAACACTTTCTAGATTCAGAAATGATAAATCCCTTCTGCCTGAATTAGCATTACAACAGAGTGACACACATCACCATAAAAAACAGTTCTCAGAGCTAGAAGTCAATGTGCATCTTATTGGGGAGGTCAAAATCACAACTGTAATAAGCAGATTAGTTTCAAATCTTGCTGTTTCAATGAAAAAAAGTCATTTTCAAAGAAAGGAGAAGAAATACAGCACCTGAAGAATTCTAACCCATCTCAAGTAGAGTACTGTGCTACATGTGAAAGAATTAAAGGAAGAGAAGGGAAAGGAGATACTGTGTCTATAATCAGACATGCAAAACTGCAAAATAAAAAAGAAAGCGATGAAGCAGCACTGGAAAAGCCCAAATAATGTAATGAAATTTAAAGAATGGTGTGCGTGGAGACTAATATCAGGAAAGTCACTCATTCCATCTTTAAACAGACTCTATCACAGCCATGTTTTCCCAGTAGAAGTCATCTGTGATATATTTTTTCTAGTAAAGGGACACTTAGGCAGAAGACATTTAAAGTCCTAGAACCACCCTCCACCTGCACCACTTTTGCCAGTGGTTACCAATTTTGATGAGTCAGCACAGCTTATCAGCAAAAGCAGCTTCCTTAGTCAGCGTGATAAGTATGATTTCAGCATGAAAACTTGCCATATTTGTCACTGTATCATTCTTTTACTCTTTTGTAAGTTAAAACATAATGAAAGAATTGTATACTATTGTGTGTAATGCTTAGCAGTTTGCAGCAGTAGGCTCAGCGCATTCAGCCTTGTTTCGTTTTCTTGCATAGAACTGCCAAATTAGAAGCCACATTACCACCATCTCTATAGGCTGATCAGATGACTATTCCCAAGAAAAATAAGTTAACTGGAGGATTTGTGTGTCCCAGTGAGCCTTAACTCCTGAAATATGCCTTTTTAGGAAACACTGGCAGTTGAAGATAACTTTCATTAACCACAAGGTGCTCAAGTTTTTGATTAATTTTGGCAGATGGCCAAAGTGATTGTCTGGCTTTCAGACTAAAACATGTAGGAAGGCATTTTTTTTTGTTTCTTCAGTCTCCAGGTTTACTGGAATGGACAATACAGCTACCTTTGTCAGGATAAACAGTAAATTCTTTTGGAAAGAACAGATCATTCTGTCATTATGAAGTGCATAAAGAGGACACAAAGTGAAAATTAAATATATGCTTCTCAAGTTGTCAATATATTTCAAGTTATGTGCTCAATCTGTAATGAAATTTTTGTCTATATATAGCAGACAAAAAAAAAATATTTGAACCAGTGTAAGAAATATTTGTGATTTCCTACTCAGAAAAAGACAGATTCATGACGTGACTCTCCATGACTTTCCACAATTCATGCCATGACTACATGCTTCTGTGGTTTTGAAAGGTTAATCACAGCCCAATACAGCCCAATCACAGCCCAGGTTGAAAGGAAGGGAAAAGTGATGTTATGTGACATTTAAGAGTTGTGTTATCCTGCTTTCTCTCAGACTTTAAGGCTTAGGACTGCCCCCTTTTTTTTTCTTTCCCGTATAAAACAAATCTCTACTGAAATGAAAGGACTTTTTAATAGAAATTAAAAATTGCTCAGATACTAATAAAACAACTTATTCTTCCTAAGACAAAAATACACTTTTTTATTTTGGGATATTTTCAAACATGTAAAGCACAATTAAAAAAAGAAAAAAAAAACCAAACAGCAAGGAAAAGAAAGGCACTCCTGTGTACTGTTTTTTGTTCATCTGTCATCAAGTTGCTTAGTCACATTTAGGAAAAACAATTCAATTTCCTCATTTTCCAGCTCAGGGGAGATCTGAATCTGCTCATTCCAGATGAATACTTTTGACTCCAGAGTTTGCTGGTGTCAGTTGCTCTTGACCTTCACCTGTTGCTTTTGTTCCTGCTGCTGGGTGAATGTAGACTGCAGATGAGTGCCCTAGTTACTGGCTTGACTTTGGGTCACTGAGTGTATGCAGCTGTCCTATATAAAATTAAAATTAATTAAATAAGCAAAACCAAAGAACCTCATCCCAAACCTATTGTGAGGTTTCAAGTGAGGTATGAGCAGCCACCAAAGATATACTGAGGACTGACAGGCGAGAGAGTGTGATTTATACCATTCCTATATTCCTGGTGTAGCAGGAAAATTTCTGTGGTTATCTAGCTTATTTACAAACCCTAGATCCTCTAGGAACATAAAACTGTGGAAAGAATAAGGAAAAAATGGCCCTTTTAGACACTGCTGTGTTACAATTTTCAAAGCTTTTAGATCATCAGGAATCTGAGATGCCAGCCCTGTTCACTTCAGCTTGCATTTGAGATAAATTTTAATAGATTTTTTATTTTAAACTCCTCATGGAATGGAAGTATGCAAATTTAAAACTGAGGCTTTCTTTTTTTTTTTCCCCCCAAAAAAATTTTGTCTTCTGCTATTTAGCAGTTTTCTAATGGAGTATCCTACAGTAACCTTCATGTTCTAGCCTTCAAAAATGTACAGGCTTATTACACAAGTTCTGGGGAATTTTCTTTGCTGTGGCTTAGAATCTTCCTACTGTCTGTGAAGTGTCCTTGATGTCATAATATTGTTGGATTCTCAAGAACAATGCTCTGTGACTGGAGAAAGGATTTTTTTTTCTGTATAAATGGATCATTTTGTTGTCATGAAATATCATTACAGTAACAAACATGATAAAACTAACATGCCCTTCTACTACTGCCAGTCTTTCCCACAAAAGTACACATCAGTGTGATAGAAGAATGAAAGCAGATGTGTTCACATAGGTTAAGAGAACATGGATATATAATTCCTGGCTTGTGATAGTTTTAATCTATAATTGGGCACTTCTCTTTCTTTTTTAATACAAGAATTTTCCACTTGTATTTGTGTATGACAAGTCAAAGACAATGAGAGTGTAACAGTTTCTCTATTTTAAAACATAGTAGATGCTTTCCCAACCTTACGCTAAGTTAAATAGTGTAAAGCTTTCCACAAGATCATGGGATTTCTACTT
>WHYT01014588.1:22729-44940 GCA_009806455.1 Tetrax tetrax
CTCTCAGACTTTAAGGCTTAGGACTGCCCCTTTTTTTTTTTTTTCCCCATATAAAACAAATCTCTACTGAAATGAAAGGACTTTATAATAGAAATTAAAAATTGCTCAGATACTAATAAAACAACTTATTCTTCCTAAGACAAAAATCCACCTTTTTATTTTGGGATATTTTCAAACATGTAAAGCACAATTAAAAAAAGAAAAAAAAAAACAACAAACAGCAAGGAAAAGAAAGGCACTCCCGTGTACTGTTTTTTGTTCATCTGTCATCAAGTTGCTTGGTCACATTTAGGAAAAACAATTCAATTTCCTCATTTTCCAGCTCAGGGGAGATCTGAATCTGCTCATTCCAGATGAATACTTTTGACTCCAGAGTTTGCTGGTGTCAGTTGCTCTTGACATTCACCTGTTGCTTTTGTTCCTGCTGCTGGGTGAATGCCCTTCTACTACTGCCAGTCTTTCCCACAAAAGTACACATCAGTGTGATAGAAGAATGAAAGCAGATGTGTTCACATAGGTTAAGAGAACATGGATATATAATTCCTGGCTTGTGATAGTTTTAATCTGTAATTGGGCACTTCTCTTTCTTTTTTAATACAAGAATTTTCCACTTGTATTTGCGTATGACAAGTCAAAGACAATGAGAGTGTAACAGTTTCTCTATTTTAAAACATAGTAGATGCTTTCCCAACCTTACGCTAAGTTAAATAGTGTAAAGCTTTCCACAAGATCATGGGATTTCTACTTCAGTGGCACCAGAAATAAATGTGATCAAATGATGAGTGCTTTACCCTCAATTTTTAAATTTGTGCCACTTCTGTCTGCCCAAGGCAGAATTAGCACACTTGGAAGTTTAATTGAGGTAATATCAAAAAAGTTGATATTGCAGAGCTGCTCACGGTACAATTTATGCTAAGAATCAGCTGCTTTTGAACATCTTTTGTATTTTCCTTAAATTCCACTAGATATATATGTATATTTATATATTCCGTACATTTCCAGTACCTCTGCTCTTATAGTGGCATAATGGCTAAAAAGTCATTGTAGTATTTAAAATTTAATGAAGAGCTTTGGTTCGCAGAGTGAAATCCTAAGAATTTATTTTTACAATAAAACATTGCTGAAATCTTTCCTCCCAAGACAGTACTAAATACGTTCTAGATATGCTTTTAATAAAGATGATGTGAAAACAATTAGTAATTTATTATTATCCACTGTCTTTATGTCAAACATCCAAGCTCCATGCAAAAGGATAGAAGGATTTTTTTCTTGTTCTTTCATCAACTTTTCTTCAGTTGTGTAATACCTTCTTATTGACATAATACAGGGGAGTGGAGGTGGAAATAATCTGTAATAATTTTTAAAAACTCTACAGACCTGCTTCTCAACTTTATCTCACTTGTTTTGCCTAACTTTTGGAAACAACGACAGGATCTCTTCAGTAATCATGGAAGACATTTGTCTCAATTGAATTTGTCTATTTTAGAAATTGAAATATTCCTCATGCCACCATTATTAAGAGAAAAAAAATAGTATCCAACTAAAATAATTTTAAGGAGTTAATAACAGTTAGAATTTTCCTGAAGTTATTACTTTGTTAAAGGGGCCAACTATAACCACTGTATTTTGCAATACAATCTGACTTGAGGTCAGCTCCAGTCTGAAAACCAGCTTTTGTACTGGCAGTGAAGGAGATGCATGCATGCTCTCGTTCTCTGACGGCCAAGGGGCTGCAGGGGTCTCCTGGCTGCCCATCCACGCAGGGTAGGGCTCCTGGCCCACACTGGCAGAAGAACAGTAGATGCAGCTGTAAGCATTCTGTCCACAAGCTGCATGCAACTTGCCTGGCCAGCCAGAGAAGATGTTCATGCAGGCTAAGTAAGCGTAGAAACACATTGCCTTCCACACTCTGACTATCTGGCTTTCCTCTCTTTGCAAACATAATAGGATAACCTGCGTGCAGGAGAAAAACTTTTATGTTGTTTGTCCACTTTCCTAGTTTTCTGGTAAAGCAAGATCTGTGCCTTTGTCTGATGTTTGAGAAGAGGGATTGCAAAGTGCATTGGTGTTTGTGGAAAGGAATAGGGAGAAAGAGGAGAACAAGTTGCTTGTAAAGAGGAGGCTAAGAAGGAACATGTAAAAATCACTATAGTATTACAGTAAAGGAGAGAGCAAGGGTATTGCCACAGTAAGACGGGAGGTGGATGAATCAGTATGGGTAACTGAGAAAGCCTGAGTATTATAGATTACTGTCAACTGTTTTGTGAAAATTGTCCTGTTTGACAATACTGAAATTCTGTCTTCATGGAAATTCATTTTTGAAAAGGGAATAGACTATTTTAATCATTACTTTGGAAATGTTCCCTCTCCATTTGTGTTCTAATTGCATCTAGTAGTTGTTTGCTCTGCCAAAATACTGCACTGTTTAAATCGACATGAATCTGCGAAGAAATCTGGAATTGTTCATTTGTTCTCCAATGGGAAGAAACCTTGACAGCACTGTATGCTGTACTTGATTATATAAAATCTGTGGGTTCTTTTTACTATTTATACTAGTTTTATGCTCTGTCACTGTCTCTGTTTGAAAACTTTTAAATACTGAAGTATTGCCACAGACATACAGTGTAACTCTAAGCAAGTTATTTTTATCTCATAGAATCCTGGTCTTTCTTCTGTTAAATGGGGATATTTCTACTTACTGTTTCTTGCTGTTTATCCTTCCTCTTTTCTGCATTGAGATTTGGATATTTAGCTCTTCAGGACAGGAACAGCAGCTAACTTCAGAAAAGTGCAATAGACACTAAGTGGAGCCCTTTCTGTTGATACAGCTGGATGTTAACACAGTGCAGATACCTAATAATTCTTAGGCAATTTGTGATTATATAAACCGTCTTTTCACAGTTCAAAATATGTGTTGTTTTCTGGATTTAAGTAAGTAGAGATGAGAAGAAAACAGTGGACCTAATGTTGAAAATACCTTGGGTTTTTATTGCGTCTGTGCAGATTTGAATCTCTGCATGCCATGCTGTCTATACACCTAAAATGCTTATTTTGTGCTTCAGGTTAAGGTGCAGCAAAAATTTCATGAGCGTAGTCATACTTGAAAAATGTTGTCTATGCGTGACAGGATTCTCCTAACAGCTGAGCCAGGAAGATTTCTGCCACTGAAGAATCCAATTTCTTCATCCACCTTTCTCCAAAAATATCAAAGCCAATATCTTTTTCATGTAGAATACTTTGTGCACTCCCAGAGGTATGCAATTCTTGAAACCTCAGAGGTTTTTGATAAACATTCAGATAACAATAAGCTTGCTAAATTCATTTTATAATCTCATTAATCTGTGACCATCTTTCCATTTCGTGACTGATAATATCACCAGGCTGCATTGCTTAAATATTGTTGTCATGTTTGCTTGATTTCTTGATGTGAATAACTGTCAATATCTGTGAGATCTTATATTTTTAATAGATTTCATTTTTTGAAAAGTTCATATTTGGATCACTGAAGGTTCTGAGAAGTCAGGATATTCTTTTTTGTACGCTCTTTCAAGTATTAATTAAGAAAGAGTAGAAAGTTTTGCAGAAATTCTTTCAGTAAACATTATTTACTCATCTTTTGCACAAAATGAGTCAAAAGTCCTATAAATCACAACTTTCTTTATTACACAGCTCTTACTCATTTTCAGACTGCTGTAAATACTGTGTGTTGAAGATGTGCATCTGTAGTATATGTTATGCCTGGAGCATGCTTCTGCTCCATCTCAAATCCTTTCCACATCTATGTTGTAGAAGTATTATCCTGTCACTCAGGCAAGAACTTTTAGCAAACTCGTTAGCACACCACATTTACGCCTGTACCAACATTCGTCTTCTGTTTGCAACATAGGCGAATCCAAGGCATCTGCACACTGTGACAAGGATGTCCCATCTACCCTTGGCGGTGAGATTGCAAAGCCAATTCCACACAGATGAGAGAGGTCACTGATAAAAAGTAAATGTGGATTTATATTAATGGTGAGGACACAGTAAGACCAAACAGGTCTACACGTTTCCTATATTCTGGCTAGTTGTGAAGCAGTGTGAAAGCACTTGCAGAATTAGAGATTTTGGTCCTCAATCCAGGCCGCTTGGCACAATGTGATTCATGCAGAGTCCTTCTGATTCCTCTGTATGCAAGACTGTTTCCTTCGCTTTTTCTTCCCCCTCCAGGAATTAATGAGATACTCTTCCTGCTTCATACCTGGTCCTAGAACAACCCTAACTAGTTAGAAAAGCAATCAGCCATACAGATGGTCCTGTCCAGCTCTTACAGTGTTGGGCTAAAACATTCTTGGTCTATACAGTCTTCAGATGACTAAGCTGCTAAATTCCTAGCAAGTCTCCAGTGAGCTTACGCAAATTGAAATTCCCGAAGACTAGTAACATGTCCAAATTTGTGCAGTTATCAACGGGTCAATGACAAAAGTGCCCCTTAAGATTTCAGTTGCTTACTTCGGAGAATGGAAGATGTCTGAAAAACCTAATTATATGTGTTGCTGCATAATGATGATGTGAAACAAAGCTGTCTCTTTTGTGGGGTTTTGGGAAGGATCTTTAACAGTGGGAAAGTGGTAGCTTGTTAAAATGTCAAATTCTTTCCTCAAAAGTCATTAAGAAAATGATGACTTAAAGTTTGAACTGAAGAGGATCAGAACTCGGTCATTGTTCGAATAAAGTAATGCCAAATAGAATAACATATAGTTAGACCTCAAGACATGTTCTTTACCTCCAGGATATTAATGACAAGTGCTGAAGATTCAGCAATCATGCATTTCTATTTATAGTATGTTCATCATTCAGAATATGTTAAAGAAAGTGACGGAAGGCAAATACTTATTAACTTTAATCGGTACTGCATGGCCAGACACTCTTGATTTGCGGTTCTGATTGATGTGTCTATCTCCATTCTTAAAATAGTTTTATTCATTGGGCCTTCCTTGGCAATCAAATCTCAGGAAAGTCTTGCATGTCAGCAGCAAGAGTCAAGTAGATGCTATTTCTGTGAAGTAATTACAAGAT
This sequence comes from Tetrax tetrax, assembly GCA_009806455.1. Classification (NCBI taxonomy): domain Eukaryota; kingdom Metazoa; phylum Chordata; class Aves; order Otidiformes; family Otididae; genus Tetrax; species Tetrax tetrax. The sequence goes on from WHYT01014588.1 coordinate 27,788, forward strand.
TTTTCTCTGTTTCTACAATATTCTGCATCCCCTGGGTTACTCAGTACTACAAAAATGGTGTACTGTATTGTAGACATTTAAATAATGTTCTCTAGCTTTCACCTAAAATATGAAAGAAAAAATAGAAACTTATTATGGGAAACATTAGTTGAAAATGTAAGAGGTGCAGTTTAAGTGTATTGCCCAGCAGATAGTAATACTGAGATAACAAATTAGATCAGTGGGACTTCTTCTCCGTTTAAGTATTTTTCAACCCAAATAGGGATGCTTGAAATGATTTCTTACATCACAGTTCTCAAAACTGGCTAATTTGGGGTATCTTGATTTTGATTCTTGACACACAAGAAGGTCTGGAAGTGGAGAAAACACTAATCTTGCATCTCTTGAAAATCAGTGCAAGCCCTCTGTCACAACCAAAAATCAGTGGCACCAAAACTTTTTAGGCATTTTTCAGTAAGCACATACCTATTCTGTGTGGTTTTTATTTAGTTTACCTGTACTTTAATACAAGAATAGTATTTACATGTTGCTGTTGGTGTTACCTTTAAGAGTAATTACATCTGGGACATTCTAAATACATATTTTTATTTTTTGTGTGCTGTTTTTAAGAATGACTACCAAATTCCCCATAAGTGTGGTGCCAGAGACCGTAGTCATATATTCATCTAATTGAAGGACATGACTAGAAAGATCCATGGATATACTACGCACAGGCCATAAGAAGTGTTTAAAGTTCATTTTAGGAAATGGTTTGACATCAGAGACTCCTTTGACCCACCTGAGACTCCCTTAATTTTCTGGGAAACAAGCGCATCTGAAGATTGTTACTAGACAGCTAATGAATTAAGTCAGGAAGCTTATAAATTATAACAATATCACTACTTTATTGATATGAAGGATTTTCCAGTTTGAAGTATTTTATCTAGGATAAGCTTCTGAGTTGGAATTGTTACACCACCCACATAATAAATTTTTTCAGATTAACTGCTTGCATGTGACATAAAAAGAAATTTGTCAGCACCCCACAGTTCTTGGGAGCAGTGCTTCTATATAAGCGAAGGCGACAATTTCCTTTGGCACAAATACATTTTCCATATGCACAGCTGCAGTCACTGAGTGCAGGAAGAGCAAGGAGAGATACAGCCAGTTCCTGCTGTAAAACTGAACTGGGTAAGATGACAACCAATGCCTGCAGTCCTTTTCATGTACGCCAAAGATACTCACAGGCAATTTGTGGAGAAGCATAAACTGAAAATATTCATAGGATATGTAGCACTAGGAGGTTACTGAAGTTCTATGGTGTTCAGAGTTTATTGCCTTAGGACAAGTTACTTCAGGAGCTTCCAGAACCATATGATGCCTAGGTCATTTTTGTGTGTTATATTGACATCCATAGCGATAGTGATTATTGTAAGAGCTTGTGCTTGCATATGCCATGTGTAACCTGTACTGGGGAAAAGACCCTTAACAAAAAGTGTGATAGGCTAAAAAAAAAAGAAGTTAGAGAGAGAAAAAAAAATATTTTAATTCAGGACATCAATTAACACTGATTTGCACTGGAGTGCATTTGAAGGTACATGCAATATTCACGTGCCAAATGAATTCATTAAAGACCAGTGTGATTACAGTGAATGTCAAATGAATTAATAACAATGGGACCTTTAAGTGTTACCATTAATTTCACAGTGTGTTGCTGTTTTATACTTATGGGCTCTGAAGCTAAATGACACTCTACAGTTGCCCTAGTAGATTAATTGTGCATTAATAATCTATGGGTGGGCCAGCAATCTGGTGGGCACTTACATTTCATTGACACTTGGGTACTAAAGATCATCTTCATTTCCAGTTTTCAGTCAGGAAAGTCATTTTAGCTTTAAAATAGGCTCACACCATTTCTTCTACATTTCATTAGAGTTTTTAAAGCAGCTTCAAGTTTTTTTATTTTAGATCCACATTCAAAGTTAAACATGATTAAAGAATTGAACCCTTATCTGATTGTTTTCTGTAGATAGCTCTCTATCTGAGAGCTGCCAATGATTTCTGCTTGCTAGTAGACATCCTGGTTTATTCAGGACTTTTATTTTGTCTCATTCGACAACATTCTAGAAATGTTCCACCATTTAAACACACTGGTTTGACTCAGAAACATTGCTAGCATGTTATAGATGCTCCAAGTGATGGTGAGCAGATACTGCCAGTTTGTGATGATATCACACAGAATATATGCACGTGCACATGCGTAGATACACATGCAGAGTTTGGACTGCGTGTTCAGAGACTGCATATGTGGGTATAGGAAAGTAAAGCCAGATCATCAATCAAAACTTTCTACATTTGAGATTCTTATGATCTATACATTGTTGTGATTTCCACTGTTTAAATGAAATATTTCTCACATAACACTGGTAAATCACAGCAGAAAGCATACAGTCATATTATGCACTTGCTGAAATAAGATATACATTCACAGATTCCCTGTTCTTCACCTGCTGATACCTTTTATGCTCCTACATATTTACACTGGTATTTGATTTAACAAATGGAGATTGACACTTGTTCAAGTTCATTTCAGAGAAAGCCAATAGCAAAAAGTACATTTCAATTTCCGTACTTTCCTCTGTGTGTGTGTATATATATATATATATATAAAAGGCAAAAAATTTACTTTAAATGTTATTAACACATCTGTGTACCTTTAATGAAGGAATAACAGCAGTCACAAATAGGAAAAGAAGGAAAAGGTGCGGGAGCTCCTTCACTCCTCCACTGCACAGGTCAAGGAGTGAGACAGGACATCCCAGGCCAGACAGGAACAGTGCCCCAACGACAGCCTTGAGGTCTGAAATGTAGCCTGTCCCTGATGCTCGTGAGCCCCCTCAGAAGCAGCACCAGTGTAAGCAGGGCTGCCCGCATCCCAGCATAGCCACAGGGAGAGATGTTGTTTGCTCCATAAGCCAAATTTCCTATTCCCTTGCCCAGTTTAAGGGAACCTGTCCTTACCTCCCTTTACCTTAACAGCACTGCTTGAACTGTCTTGTTACGGAAAGAAGTATATTAGGCAGGATTTTTAGGCTGTGGTAAACTGACTGGTTTTATTAGACTGGTTTTATTAGTAATAAAATAGTCAACACAGGGAGTTAACTAGATACTGTAGTTATACCATTCTTAATAGAAACGTAACAGCTATAAGGTATGAAACAGGCGGAAAAACTTTACCTCAAAAAAGACTATCATAGAGCAGCTAAATGAAAAATAGTGACGTTTGGCAGTTGTTATTTCAGGTAATCTAAGCATCAGAAATGGTACTGAGAACGTCAGGTGTTGTTTTTGTTTGTATGACTTGATCTTTATAAAACCTCATTGTGAAACACGTCTTTTTAACATCTCTAGCACTGCTTCAGAGCAGTCTCCATTCATAAGATTGTGTCAACCGTTCTCCCATAGAAGTTGAGTGGAAGCAATAAAAGCCTTTATTAATCTTATTATTAAATATAGTATCTACTATGAGAATGTTCTTGATGAATTACAGATCTGTTCCTAGTGCCTCCAGCCTAATTTTCTTGTAGCTGACTGATGGATTTCACTTAACTTGGCAAAGATCCTTCCTCATGGTAGAGGAATGTGAAAGTCCAGCCTCTGGGCTATCTGTATAGTATTTCATGTAATGGTTAAATAGAAATGGGTTTCCCCTTACCACAGAGATGCAGGTTAATGTTTTGATGGGAAGAGGTTGGGGAAATTAGTTTTTCACCTGTTCTATCATTTCATGCCACTTTTTTTTTAGTATTTGAATACCACCCGCCTCCAGCCTCCCTGTTCATTAGCAACAGCTGTATGCCCACGCAGTCCCTGCACTGTTGACAGGGTGACAGACTCTTGGGAAACTAAATACTGCTCTATACTTGCTGAGAGTATTAGAAGCAGTAGCTTCCTCTTGCTAACCTCTGCAGCTGATAGCAGTGGGAGAGTTCAGCCTAGTCAAGTTCAAGGCAAGCAGCGCAGAATTACTTGCCCACTTTTGCCCTTAAAACTGACCACAGTCTTTTCGATTTGCCTTCTGTTCCTTCTCTTCTGGCAAGTCACCTACTTCAGGCTCCTTATCCTCTTTCACAAAATGAGGACGTGCCAAGTGAAATATCTGAAAAGTAAGTAATGAGCAAATCTAGTATCTAGTTAAGAGGTTTCCTCTGATGTTAGCAATTTGTAGCTCAGCACTGTCATCTAGATAGTTACCAAAGATCTCAGTTTGACTTCACCTGTTCATTGAGTTTTTCACTTTTGAAGAAGATCAGCTGCATCCTCTGCATATAAATATAAGCAATATCTATTGCATAATCTAACTTTTCTGGGGATGGGTGGGGGGAGGGTTTCCAATTAAAAAAAATATTGGATCAGAAGTATGTGTATATCCTGATCAGGGAGCTCATAAGCACTATGAAGTCACTGGTTTTAGGCAAAGTTTTAGTTTTGAATGCTTTTTGACTGAGGGAGGGCCACAGTGCTGTAGAGTCTTTCGGACCTCTGTCCATGAGTCGTTATTCCTTCTGCATGCAACATGCTCATTAAAGAGGAAGAAGAAGGAAAAAGAAATTCTCTTCCCTTGCAGCAAAGAATATCACCCAAAAAAAAATTAAGTCTGAAGTTTTTTTTTTCTTTTTTTCCTACATCACCTTTTTTCATTTTCTTTTTCCTATTAAAATCTTCAATCACTGTTTACTATTTGGAGTTTTCCCATTACTGTTCCTTAACTTGGAATAGGTAAGACTTCCATTGAGGTTAATGCTAAAAAAAGACATAAATAGAAGCAAATCTTCGGCCAGGATACTGGGAAATTGTGATAAAATCATAGCCAAGTTCAAAACTGTTGGGTTTTTTTTTTTTAAGAGTTTCAGGAAGAATTGGGGAAATCCTCTGTTAAATCTTCTAGTTTGAGCTGTAGGAGATTTTTCAGGACATTGAACAACTAGATCCTAGCAGAATAGATAAACTCAGTGAAATGTGCTTATGTTTTTGTCTTAATTTAAAATAAAAACTGTCCTCAGTTATTCGGGGGAGGGAGCAGATTAACATAGAATCTTCTGATTTAGAAAGTAGGATACACAGAAGAAGCTTGCAGTTTTTATTTTTAAGTGAGAGAGTGAACTAGAGAAAGAGGAACCCAAACAGGAAAAACTTCCATCTCTTCCAGTCATGAGAACAGACATGTGCAGCTCTGTTAGAATCTGGATACTCACCAGGGATCTTACTGGCTCAATGCATCAAGAAGAAATGTCTGTCAAGCTCCTACAAACTTTGCTTTCGCAAACAACTGCCATATGCCAGAACTAATAGCTTAAAGACACTATGAATCAATGTCCAACACTGTGAGATTTACAGATGTTTGTAGCTTTTTTTTAAGTTTCCATTAAATCTTTTCATTTCCTCAGTTTCCCAGGCAGGTCACAACAGCAGCAGAGTGCTCAGTAATGCAAAATTAATCCTTTAGTCTTTTGGTTTGATGATATTTTGCCATTAGAGGAACTTCAAGTCAGAATCTGATGAATCACAACACTTTATCTTGTCCAGGAAAGCATTAAGCAGACTGACACAGGACTCCGTGCTGCCACAGTGCATCCTTACCACCAGTGTTGATTCCAACATTAAAACCAGTTCCCTGCCTGTTGCAAAGCAAGTATCATTGTTTAAAAGGTACTTAAACAAGATGCCTCCCTCTCCCTCTCTTCCCTAAATGTCTTAATGATATAAGCCTAACAATTCTTTGGGATTGCTGTATAGGGTGGAAGAGTGCTTTATTCGTACCCTAGACTCCCAGACTTCATTTCCCACAGATATCAGCTGCGCCCTCTCTGTGAGCCTGCGCACTGCGCAACCCATACAGAAGCACTGTGTCAAACGGTTAAATAAATAAATAATGTGTCATGGGCCTGGAGCCAAAAACATTCTCCTCTTGCACCAGTGAGGAAGGTAACAGGAGAGGAAGCTTGTGCTCTGATGCTACTACTACTAGTGAAAAAGGCAAAGGCAGTAAGCTTGGCATGTTTGTCATCTAATATTACATCACAGCAGCTCATGATGTGGTGTTAAATATGTCTGAAATCTCCTTATTTTTCCGAGCTTGTTTACCAGTGCTTCCCAACACAGATGGAACCTTTTCTTCCTGCACATATTAATTCATTTGTTATTTATTCACTTCTGATCTTTGTGACACTTTGTCCTTTGGCCTGCTACCAAGTCATTTTTTATACATGTTCTGAGGAAAGGTGGCCCTTGCCCTGCAGTGAGCCGCGCAAATCCCTGACACACAGATATGCATTTTTTATTGTTCTCACATGTTGCTTAACAGTCTGCGTGATTCCTGCTTTACAGCACAGCAGATGGGTTCCTGCATAGCGGTGAAACAGATTAGATGTTCAAATCGATTGTTTTATCAACAATCAGTTGTAGATAAAAATCATTTTAATGAGAAAAATTAATGGTGTTTGCAAACACGATGTTAATTAAAGAACATAGCTTGGGCTTTTTTCCCTCCTTTTTTCCCCCTGCACACAATTTTTGTTACCCATGACATCTTTCATTATTGACTCATGCCCCAAAGAAAAGGCGATTAAAATCTGCTTTTGTTTGATGTAGCTTTTATTGAAGAAAGAAATAGATCTTTCTGAAGCTTCCTGGTGAGATGAAAGTCTAATTATCTCCACAAATGAAAGGAGAAGCTTTAATTAGGCCTGTGCTGAATCTGCGCACTGTGAATTTGTGCATTGTGATGGATGGAGCCCACATCTCCTCAGTGACTGCAGTTGAAATAATGAAGAAGCAGAAGAGGTAACCTGCTCCCATGATTCAGCTGGCAGAGCAGACTTGGAGGTACACCTGTGTTGTGAGAGCGTGCCCAGAGCAGCTGCCACAGGCCATGTTTCTGTGCAGTGCATTCGGCTGTTTTACAGCCTCCTCCTGAGCTTTGATCTCTTTTCAGACAGCAGGGGTCCTAACAAATCAAGCTTTTCATGTTTCACTCAGTTTCACTCTCTTTTGCTTTACCATTCATACTCGAACTCCAAAGAGGACGGATAAAATATTGTCTTTTTCTGAAGCAATTAACGATCAGCAGCGGACATGACTGAAGTGGGCATTTTGCCTTTTGCGAGGTGTTTTAAAGTTGGCTGTGGGGTAAAGGCTGCGAAAGGATCTGAAATCGCATTTATTTATTTTGCCATTTAATTAATTCTCTCTTTGTGCTTTTAACAACCTTTGTATATAACACTTTGTCTGCTACGCACTTCTTTTTTGCAATGCTGTGGTGTCTACCCAGTTAGGAAAGGTGACATTCTAGGGTAGTGTTAGACTGCTAATGGCCCCCAGGGAGAAATCTGAATTATGAAAAATAATGCACTATCCCAGATTTTATAACATTTCTAATCTATTTTTACCATGTTGCATGCAGCTTACTCTGTCTTCATGTAGTCCACCTGATATGAGGAAGGTCAAACCACTACTTATTCATATCACTTGCAGCCAGCATATTCTTTGTGAGTCATAAAGCACCTTTGACATCAAGGGCAGTCAAGGAGATTACCTCCCCACCTTTCTGGACAGGATAGCAATAAAAACAGGGAAGAAGTAATTGAAGACAAAGTTAAATCAGCATCAGCAATCTAATCTTTTATTCTTTTTGTCAGTATGTTCTGTGTTGTTTAGAATGTATTGGTTTAATTGTGTACCAGTCTCCGGAATTGAGGAGCTTAGCAGTCAACTGGAAACATGCAGAAATAGAAGGATATGGGATAAATGGGAATGCATCCCCTGTTGATTTGTTTATTTAAGGAAAGGAGGCATCTGAAAAAAACAGCAATGCTGTATTTCAAAGCAAACATTCTGGGAAGTCTTTTTGTAGGTAGATATACAGCATCTATAAAGCCTGAAACTGTTGAAAGCAAATGATGCTGATTCTGAGTAATTCAACAAAGTGATAATATGGATTTTGATTTAGTCTGTGTGAAACAAATCTCTCCTTATAAACACAGCTTTATCTCCTGCTACTCTAAAATTTTATACATTAACAAGTTACTCACAAACTGAAATCTTACTATGTATATTTTGTCTTTTGTTTAGAGACCTTTAAGGTAGCTGGCACTTTTCTTGCTCTAAAATACCTTGATTTGTTCTTTCTACTCTCCTCCTGCCCGCTCCATTTCACAGTTTCTTTGTGTAGATTTGTCTCCTTTGTTTATGCCTTTGTAAGTGTCTCCCCAGTGTTAGTACTGAGTTCACAGAGCTGGAGTCAAAAACCTGCCTTATACAATATTCTAATCCTTAGGCCATCAGTGCCGACATCCAAGTCTGGTGCCCTAGAATTACAGGGATGATGGTGAATGTATAAAGGCCACAAAGCTCAATACAGTAGAAAAAAGCTGGGAGGAATGCTGTAGCACTGGAGCGCAGGTCTGAGCAAGGGGGCACAGCCAGGGGGGAAATGAGGAGGCAGTGAAATTCTTGTTAGACTGCTGTGCAGAGATGAGGAGCAGATAGTAAATTAGGAACGAGCACTGCAAGAACACATCTGAATCAGACCCTCCAATTAACTGTTCTCTTTCCTTCTTTCAAGTTTGATTTCCTTTTAACCTTTTATTTTATTCTTTTGATCTCAGCATCTTTTTCTTCTTGTTCAAGTGAAGAGCAGTCGTGCAATAATTTTTGTTGAGGAGGTGCTTTCATTGTCAGCTCCTGTTTCCAAGCATAGCAAGTGATGAACAAAACCTGGAAATATTCATGTATACCATCACTCAGAATATGAGGCTGACCAAAAGCTGAGACCTGGGACAATTTAAAAATAAAAAGTGTTCTTCCTTTTTATGACTGAGCTGCCTCTATTGCTTCTTAGCTGTTGAGAATTTCAGTAGAAGATTTATGGGAGGCGTTGCATGTGCACGTATGCACAAATACATGTATAGAGAAAAGGAAGTTTATGAAAGAAAATATTATACAAAGGAGGAGCAGTAGCATTTATCTGTTATATGCTGGGAAACAAAAAAATGATCATTACCATGTAAAGAACCTTGTAACTTCCACCTACACACCTCTTATTTGTGCTAAGTCCCAGTTGTTACATGACTATCTCTGAGAGCTTGGGAATAGGCAGAAAAATGCCCATGAAGGGCTATTGTGCAGGCATGCACTTCAGTATTGGAAATGTTAGTATAGTTAGTATAGTTTCTATAGTTAGTATAGTTTCTATATATCTCCTATGGAAAGCTGTAGCAGCTCAGCCTGTCTCCAAGCTAAGAGCCACCCTAGCCTAGTAAAGTACCTTGAGGAGCTAAATTGCTGCCAATCTTGTCAGCATTAAGAGAACTATTGTCTTTGTTCTTAGTTACCATTCTCTACACTTCCAGAGGGCCATAGAAAGAAAGATACATTATAGAGGTATTCTTCTATTAATCTGACTCTGCAAGGCTTGAAGGGCTATGGATTCCTGTTACAAAGCATGCAGAACACATGAGGTTTGGGCTTGTGTGTTTTTTTTTCTAAGAACATTATTGGCTGGCTGGTGCATGCTGAGAAACACACATGGTACTCTGAAATTATTCAGTGTTTATGATTTTGAAGTTTCCAGATTGATATAAACCCAGACATGCTCACTTTGCGGTGAACACCTACTAATTTTTACTTCTGGAATATCTAAATGGGTATTTGTCCTTTCACTTATATTTTACAGAATCACAAAATGGTTGAGGTTGGAAGGGACCTCTAGAGGTCATCTTGTCCAACACCCCTGCTCAAGAAGGGCCACCTACAGGCAGTTGCCCAGGACTATGTCCAGACAACTTTTGAAGGGTGGAAACTCCACAACCTCTCTGGGTACTCTGTTCCAGTAGTCCGTCATTCTCACAGTAAAAAAAAAGTGTTTTCTTATGTTCAGGTGGCATGTCTTGTGTTTCAATCTGTGCCCATTGCATCTTGTCCTGTCACCTGGACACCACTAGAAGGAGCCTGGCTCCATCTTTTTATCCCTGCTTCAGATATTGATACACATTGATGAGATTCCCCCCCCTCAGCCTTTTCTCTCAGCCTAACTCTCTCAGCTCTTCCTCATATGAGAGATGTTCCAGTCCCTTAATTATCTTTGTGGCCCTTCAATGGACTTTGTCCAGTATATCCATGTCTCTCTTGCACTGAGGAGCCCAGAACTGGACACAGTACTTGAAGTGTGGCCTCAGCAGTGCCACCTCACTCTGCTCATCCAGCCCACACTGCAACAGCTTTTTTAAGAGGATCTTGTGAGAGGAAGTGTCAAAAGCCTTACTGAAGTCTAGGTAGATAATATCCACAGTTCTCTACTTTTCTACCAGGCCAGTCATTTCATCGTAGAAGGTTGTCAAGTTGGTCAAGCATGACTTCCCCTTGGTGGAGCCATCCTGACTATTCCTCATGATTTTCTTTTCATTTATGTGCCTGGAAGTGGTTTCCAGGATTAGCTGCTCCATTATCTCCTCAGAAACTGAGGTTAGGCTGTTTGACCTGTAGTTCCCTGGGTCCTCCTTCTTGAAGACAGGAGTGACATTTACTTTCCTCCAGTCTTCAGGAACTTTTCCTAATCTCCATGATCGATCAAAGATTATCGAAAGTGGTCTCCCAGTGACATCTGCCAGCTCCCCCAGCACTCACGGCTGCATCCTCTTAGGGTCCCCATCAAGTTTGCTTAAGTATTGCCTGACCTGATCCTCACCAAGGGTACGTATTCCTTGCTTCGGAATTTCGCACTGGTCTCTGGAGCCTGGGATTCCTGAAGGATGATCTTGCTTGTAAAGACTGAGGCAAAGAAGGCATTCTGTACCTCAGCATTTTCCTTGTGCTGTGTAACCTTGAGCAGCAGGCCCGCATTTTCCTTAGGCTTCCTTTTGTCACCTATGTGCTTACAGAAGGCCTTCTTGTTGTCTTTGACATCCCTAGCTAGATTCAATTCCATTTGGAATTCTTATATACTACTAAGACCATATAGGCTAGGAGATCTCATGGAATTACTTATATGGAGTAATTTGATTTACGAGTGAAGAGGAAACAATGAAACATAACCAAGGTTTTAAAACCCATGTTAGTGCTTTTAAAAGGGCAAGGGGGAGGAACGGCTATCATCTTAGGGACTTAGCAACAATCTGAAGTGCTTATGATTGTCACAATTTCCATGAATCCAAGTGGATATTGTGGAAACTGTGGCATTTTGAAGTGTCTCAGGTCTGATAACTGTAAGTTTAAAAGAACTGCAAAGTAATACAGCAATTTTTCTTTGCTACTCCAGCAAATTATTAGTTTACTTTCCCATTCTCTGGATATTATATTACAGACAAATCAATATTATTCTGGAGTTTATAAGTCTATATTAATATATTACATAAATAATTTAGGACATATTTAGTTATAGGACGTATTTAGTTGTAAGATTCCCAGTGCAAGATGGAATGCTATGAAGCTGTTCCTTTCATACTGAAAGGAAGAAGAATTAAATTGAAACTGTAGAGAGAAACAAACCAAAATTTTCTGTATATTCTTTCAGGTTGTTGTCCCATTTACACTTAAAGCTTTGGCATTTTCCAGATTGCCACACAGGTAGGCATATAAAAGTATGGTTCCAGAACCACCAAGATTTAAGATGTTGTTGAGCTAAATCTGAGCTAAACACACCATATTGAAGTTTCTAGAGATTTTGTGCTTCTCATAGTCACACTTCAAAGTGCTCCTAGTTAAGGGTTTTCTAAAGAAGCAGACTGTTCCCAATCTGGAATGAAAATGACTTCTTACTGAATTCCAAATAAATGCTGTAGATGCTCACCTCACATTACCCTGATATTTTGGTTCTGTTGTCAACATTCTAATATGCTGCTGTACTTTATCTTCTACTTGCTGTGGAATTAGTCAAACTGTTTTGTTTGTTTACACTGTCATTACACAAGCTCAATAAAAAGTGAGAAAACTCTGTATGAGAGAGCCATAAAACTCCTTTCTAACTAAATGTCTTGTCTTTATCAAGAAGACCAAGTAAGGAAGTAGTTTGTTTGCTGTACCATTCGTACAGTGAAAGAAAACCTCTAACCAATTGTCATTGTTTTCACAAGGCTAACAGGTTTCATAGACCTTGAAATCTTAGTATTCAGAAGTTCACTGCAGTCCCAATGCATGTAGGATTTGAAAACAAAATTTGAAGTCAATCCAAAGTTCCATTTTCTTGGTAACAATCATTGCCTCTCAAATCTGAAAAACTACCTAAAGATCTCCCATTTTTATTAATATTTTATATATCCCTTTTTTGTTCAACTATGTACTTTATCACAAATTATTTTTTAATAAGAAAGAATATCTAATACAGAATACACCTCTGTCTCCCTAGTTTCAGCAGTCTTTAGGATGGAACAGATACAACCCACATCATTCCTCATGGCACGGTGGTATTACAGAGAACCAGTTTCTTTCTCACAACCACCAGCTGCTGTATGAGAGCTGAAGGGTTTCTCAAAATCCCTTAACCATATGTTTCCTTATCTGCAGTTCAGTTTCCTGCCTGATTTCCCAGAATTTGCTTAACATTTTCAGAAGGACGTCATTCACCCACTAGTTGTAGCTGGATTTGGAATCATAACTCTTCTGAAAAGAGAAAGTGATATGATTCTCCATACCCACCAACGCATGATATTGTCAGATGATAAATATTCTTCTCATCAAAATACTGATGTCCTCCCATCCACCAGAAAACTCTGAACCAAATTAAGGATGAACATTCTGGATGCTCTTTCACAAAGATAAAAAGTGGGACTAGCCATCTGGCACCTCTTAAGGTTCTTTAAACACAGAGAATTTCTGCAGGAGAAGCATAGCTGTCTTCTGAAGTTGTCTAAGGATCTGTTTGGGGTTTTTTGTTGTGGGTTTTTTTGTTTTGTTTCAATTTTTAGTGGCTTTATACCATATCTGTGCATTTCAGATGAGCAGCCTTATTCTGAGTGCCAGCAGAAACTTACTGGAGGTTTCTATTTTACAAGATGCTTGATACTCTGTTAAGGAACCTGCTCCATATTGCATCAGCAAGGGCCCAGTTCCACTCATTACTGCCTCCCTAATTGCAGATGATACGTGTATGGGACTAGAATCATGCTGAGATCCCTCAGCATCTGCACTGAGCTGGGAATGGTTGTTCTGTCTTTGTATGAGGCATCATCTTTCACCTCTTGTATCTAGCAAGAACCGATTAGTGGTAATCTCTGGGTTCACATTCAGTTGTTAGTTAAGAATTCAGCGGGAGCCAGTGCTTCATTCAGGGGAATGTCTTAGGAAGCTAAAAACCACTGCTGCTGCAGGGTTTGAAACCATCCCCCCATCCCTTTAGGTGCACTGGTGCAGAGTTTAAGAGTCATAATTGTAAAATAAACTGAGCTGACTATCAAAAACTTGCTTTTATTTTATTCACACCGTAGCTGAAAAACAGGCCATTTTTTATGTCATACTTTCTTGCAAATAAGAACATTGTTACATTTTTAAAATGACAGTGTATGTACTGTAGTTACGGACAGTACTAAGTAGAACAAAGAATAAACGTAAGCCTCCTACTAAGTAGGTTCTGTATAAATACAGAAATTACACTTGTCATCGCAAGTGGTTCATGCTAACCAGCAGCTGCTGGAGGTCATATTTGAGATATTATGCAAATTCCAAACTCAAAAATACGGACTATGAAATAATAATTAATTACATTTGCACTTTGATTAAAGATTAAATCTCAGTTTAAAAAGAAACCACATGTATTTATATTGCCTGATATAATTAGGCACTCACCTACATGGCCAAACTTAGAACTGCCTATTATGTCCTAGCAAACCTGTGGGAGAGCCTGACGTGTTTAGCAATCATGCTTTTGTGTTCATCAGAAAAAAAATAATTTTAAAACAAAGTGGGAGGGGCAGTCCTTATCTTTAGGGCAACTGTTGGATAATTGACCTCCTTTAGCATTTAATTTCTCAAGCCTCTAGGAAGCTTAATTTTGAACATCAAAGAGGTACCTGTGGAAGAAACTGTTCCAGACTGGTGAGTAAACAAATTAGAGTTAATAGGGTCATTAGCTTTTGTGGTAAAATTTCAAACTGGGTATTCCTCACTAAGGAATGTAAATGTCAATGTTTTTAAGTCTTCTAAAATATAATTAGACATGAAACTTGACTACAAATGTTACATATCCTATTAACAAATAATGTTTTCCATACTTTGGGCATTATTTTGTTAACATTAGGGAATCTGTTGTTCTGGTGCTATGTATTGCTTGCCAGAAAATTAGAACAGAAACAATGTACAAAGCTGCTTAGTCACTAACACACTGTAAACATTAAGGATGCTGTATGTTCTGTATAATACAGAACATGCTAGCTAGTTACCTTTAGAGTAAAAGCTGTATCTTTGTTTAACTCTTAGTTCTCTATGTATGAGTATAAGAGCTTTAAAAAAAACCAAACACACACATGCACGAAAGGAAAACGACGACAAAACCCCAACTTACATTTCCTCATTTGGATGATGGATGATCTTTTCATCTCTGCTTTCTCTTGGTTCTATGTCTACATAAAGGGATAATTGCTGATTGAATTTGAAACAGAGAATAAAGCAAATTCAATTCCTACATCCTCTCATTTCACTTCTTGTACAATACTGAAGTCTTTTATTCAATTATCCTTGCATATGGTAGTAGAAATACTGCTCCCTTTCTTCGACCAAACTCTGACAAGTTGATAGTCCATCCACATTCCCACACCTTTTCCCACATACCTATCTGCAGGATGTGCACCTCTTGTACCCATTTCCCCTGAAATTCTTGCTGCTAACCCTTCCCAGCAGCAGTAAGCTCCTGGAACTGAGAGTTGTCAGGACAAGTTCCCATTTTCACATTGTAACTCTAGAAAATTTAAAACTGGGGTTTATTCTATCTCTAGGAGCTCAGTACTCAGCAATGACTTCTTTTTAATCCAGAAATTTGGCTGCTGCTACCAGTGTCATCATTTAAACAGGTAGAGATGAAAATTTCCTCATAAGGAAGTAGTGACATCAGGGGAGTATAAGAGTTTGTGGAATATGGACTGATTGACTAACTGGCAAGATCACAAATGTGTTTAGTATAGAAGGAAATAAAATATTTGCTAGAAGTGCCAAAGGAGAATTGAAGAAAATATTTAGACTGGAAAACTGCAGATGGGCGAGCACATCCAGTGGTAAACCACCTCCTCCCTGTGAAAACTGATTTGTACCAGCAGGGTCTGAGTGAGTGCTACAGTGAATTCTACCAAAAAAAAAAGGGGAGGGTTGGGGAGAGGAGAAAGGCATTTTAAATAATTGATCATAGCTGTATCTGTGGTTACAAGCATTGGATTCTTAAGTCATTAGCTTGAAGGAGCAAAGACTTTAAAAAATATTAACTCTCCTCACTATACATATAATAATGAAGTTTTTTAAAAAATATTTTTTTCCCATTTGGCTATCATAAATAATTTTGTTGTAATAATCTTATGTAGCAGGTTGATTTAGTCTTGTAATCTCACATTCTCTCTCAATATTAAAAAAAAAGGTTTTGCTTAAGTAACACCCATAAAAGTAAAAAAAAAAAAAAAAAAAAAAAAAAAAAGAAAGAAAAACTCTCAAATGCTTTTTATGTAATGTGAATCATGCTTAAGTGATGTTTTGAAAAAATCCTTGTCCATTAGAAGGAAGCTTTTTGCACTAGGCAACTTGTTATGACTGAGTTTTTTGCAAAGTGGTTCTAGTTACCATTTTTTTTTATTGGTCTCTAACAATGTGCTTCAAATAAGAATCTTTCGTTTAGCTCCATAAGAGTATCTCATAGAGTTTTATAAGCATTGATTTTTAAATATCCATTAGTTTTATTTCAACTTCCTACAGTGTTTTTGATAGAATGTTACTATTATCACACAGTATTAATTTATTTGCCACTGTAATCCAGAGTATTAGATGAGTTGACTGTCTCCGTTTAGCACCTCCAGAGTATAGTCATCCTATCACAAAACATTAGCAAGTTAAGTTTGGAAACAGAAGTCATGGTAAAAAATTATTTGCCTACTAACCTAGGCAGTTGAGAAGGTAAATGCTTCTGCACTGCTCCATGAAAGTGTTTCATGGTCCAGTATGTCTTGCCCATGAATGTAGTAAGGGAATGAGACTGTTGCTTCTAGTAGCTTGATTTTTTGTCCTTTGATGGAAATCTTGACTGTGAAATATTCTAAAAAGATCCTTCTCGTCCTTATTTTAGAGTTGTGGAAACTACATCGCTCATCTGGACATAATGGCAATGCTACTTTCAAAACTTCAGTTAAAAGCAAACATCAACAGAATTAACAGTTTGATCTATATATTGGATGGGTGAAAAAGTACTTTTCCAAAATTTTTATTAATTTTGGAATAAGACTTTTTTTTAAACACCTTTGGCACTATTTTATTTTTTTTTAAGGAGTAAAAGAGTAGGCACAAGCAAATGTTTATTTCTTTAAAACTATCCACAAAATAGGATTTGCAATATAGTCCCTTTTACGTGGATTGACCAAAGTGTCACACCCTCTCTGCTTTTATGGGGTTTGGGCTTAGCCAACACAGGATGTACTTCTGAAAAATTCCTGAACTAGTCAATAGAAACTAAGGGCACAAGACTAGATTAACATTCTTCCAATAACTGTAAAAATTTAAAACAGAAAAGGACCCCCTTTCGTTAAACTTGTTACAAACTGCAGAGTTCTATAGCAAGCTGGAATGTTTTAATCATACATAAACAAGTCAAAGTTACGAAGAATGTAACTTTCTGTTCAATTTTTAACCTATTCCCAAACATATTTCATGGCTTTTTCTTTCCCATATCTGTTCTTGATCCATATCTAAGGGTTTGGTCAGACCTGACTAGAAATGTCTGACACCAGAGGGTGCATAGGTGCTATTCCATGTCTTCAGTACATCATCTGTAGGATAGCCTGACACTTATGATCGGGAGAGGTGCTCTTGCATTAACCTTTTCCACTCTCAGAGCAAAATGATAATGAAACAACAAAAACAGATAATGAAGCAAGGAGAGCACAATTCTTGTGATTATAGCCAAGAATGTGGGGGGGGGGGGGGGGGGGGGGGGG
>WHYT01014588.1:44960-91346 GCA_009806455.1 Tetrax tetrax
TCAAGCAAGAATTACTAATTCAAATAAAAAATGGGATAGCTGAAAATGTAAGCAAATGTAAACCCAGACGTGCAGCTGAAGATAACACGTAGAAAAGAAGCCTGTTAAGGACGGGAGTTGGTTAAGGTTGGGGTTTTTTTTATGACTGGCTACCATTTGGCAGACAAACGTCTTTCCTACAATAATATTAGAAATGTAATTATCAACTGCCTTGGGTCAGTTGACATCTTTAGGGCAAATCATTCAGTCAAGCAACCGAAACCCCAGAATCTAATAGTTGTAAACAACTACAATATTTGTAGTTGTTAGATAGTAGTAGTTGTAGGTAATGCTGCCTCTGCTGAGACATGATGTGCATAACAGCAACCTACAAAGCCTGACATTATGTGGTGATAGCAAAAAGGAGAAGGTGCTCATCCACTTTCTGATGTGGCTTTATGATCTGTTTTTTTGGCATGTTTCTATCAGTAAGAAACTACTTCTCCACAAGAGCTCCATTACAGCTCCTAGTACTAAAGCAAAATATGAAGATCAAATATTTGGTGGAATGACCGAGCAGATAGATGAAAAGGCATGGATAACAAAAGTAGCCACAACTAAATTCGCACATACTGAGTTAAAAGCAAATAAAAATCTGGATACAATGGAATTCACCCCTTGAAAGAAGTGATAGTATCGGTTAGCTAAAAAAAAAGGCAAGATAAGAGTAAAGCAAAATTGCATAGGCAAAAGACTGTTTCTCAAAAACTGCATATTGCGAAAATGGTGTAATGTTAGCTTTCCTTTGTTTTGTCACATTGACAATTTGGGCACACCAAAGGCTGCATTTATACTGAACTAAAGTCAGTGCATTTTGAACACCAAAGTTCTGGGCATCTCAGGAATTTTTCAAGCACTTTTTTTTTTTTAAACCTGAATTAAAGTTACACTGTAAATTGATATAAAAAAAAATCTATCATCATTAATTATTTCTTAAAGTGATATCTGCACATTCGTATACCTTAATCTTCATTAACACATAGGAAAGCAAATATCCCAGAGGATGTGCTGCATGTGTTGCCATGTTTTACTCATGTCTCTATGGATTTCTTAATAGCTCAAAAAATAGGCTTCTTCAATAGGAAGCATGTGCCACTAGGGCCTTTTAGCTGAATGCTTCGGATTCAGTCAGAAGGCACAATTTGAGCAGCCGTGGGCCGAAGCCAGATTCATCTGTGTGAGTCCCTGACGCTGGTGGTACACTGCTTGCCTGCCTCTCCAGCATTCCAGCTACGTCCTGTAGGACTTACTGCGAATTACATTCTTGGTGCCTGTTGTAACACACCAGCAAGTGTGTTTTGCTTTGTTTTTTATTACTGCTTTATCTGAAAATCATAACAACATATCACTTACTACTTTCAGCAACAGTATCTCTTTAACGTATTATAAATAGTTCTAGTATTTACTTGCCACACATCAACCAGACCACTCATGTATTACCTGATTGTACATAACAGTAGTTTGAAATTGTTTTCTTATAATACTTTGAAATACTTGATTCAAAATGAAGAAAACCTCTATGACAAGACATACAATTAAAGGAAATAAAGGCTGCATAGAATCTTTTTGGTTTTTAGGAAAAAAAAACCTGGCACATAAACAATAGATAGAAAATTCTTCATATTCATAAGCTGTACTGTACTGTAAAAAAGATTTTGAAAACTGAAGTAGGCACAGTTCTCTGTTCAGGCTTAATTATATTTCTTCTTATGGACAACTGATATGGAAAGATCTATAGCATGCCCACTCAGAATGTCACACAGGCTGAATAGCCTACATAAAAGTGTAATGCGGTCGACATTCACCCAAACGCTCTGTTCAGATTTCATCATGTTGAATCTCTGCAGAGTCTGGTCACACATTTTGAGTTTTTACTTTTCTGGCACTCTGACTGGCATACATGTACTCTGTCTCCTAAGATTCTAGATGACACTGCCATGATTACCAGAGATGGCACTTTTTTAAAAAGTCTCTGGAAAGAAGCTAACCCCATAGATGACAATTTTACAAGATTAAATAGGCAAATTGAGTCACAAATATTACTTCATAAAAGTAAAACTGGAACTCTGTCAAATTCTCCATCCAGCATAGCTCTATGCCAGTTCTCTTCCCTGCAGGATATTGTTCACTCCTTAATGTAGCAAAGAAACTGGGGGAGGTAGGGTGATTGCTTTTTAACTTATGCATTGATTGTGACTTTACGTTGATATGTGTCCTGTGAAATCTGCAGTAATAAAGATGAGCACACTGCTAGCCTGCAAACATGAACAAATGATGATACCATACTCATTCAGCCTCTTATGTTCAAATGTGCAGTTATCACTGGGCCATCATAGGACAGCAAAAGTCAGTGATATCCCTCTAAAAAGACAGATGAGGTCTGTGGGATGATTCTGTGAATCTCAAATTATTTCTAACTCTTCATAGTGTTCTTCTGTATGAGCATGAATTCCCTAACATACCTTGACAGGCTCTAAGTGACCTTTGGCTTCAATGAGCAGCCAGCTTGACAAGTAACACTGCCCTAAAACTACATCTGGCCATGAGGTTGCAAAAGGCTGAATTCAGTTCATCTACTTAGAACTTTCTATATTCTTTAATTTCTGAAAAAAAAAAAAATTAACTACTCCCTGAAGACATTTTGTGTCATTCTCAGAATTGTAAAAGCATGGCATTTATTCAAACTACCAGCTTGTGCTAATAACTGTTAATAACTGGAGAAAAATTAAAACCAAGTCAAACCTTAGAAGAGGTTAATCTTTATTAATACACCACTTTCATTTTGGATTGTGGAACAGCTGCAATTGTGGCTGTTCAGCCCTAGATCTTCATGGCAAGATGAAGACCAAAATACAATTAAAGGGGTGGAGTGGAGAAAAGAAATGAAAGAAAAAAATAATGATTTGGGCATTGATAACAATACAAATATTCAAAAGTATGCTCATTAATTGAAACTCAGTAAGATGTCTTAGTGATAACAATAAGTATTAAGTTACTCTATTCAAGTGTGAAGCATCTCTGCAAATTTCTTTTGATGTTTATCTTTATTCTCACACTTAAATTGTTGTAAGGATGGATCATCATTATGCTTCATACAATATGTTTCATCCAGTAAGTATACAAGGTATGCATTTTCACAGCCTTGTATCAGTTTTGATAGTAGTAATACAGATTCTTCATGTAAATAAATTTTCACTCGAAGCTAAACTATAGACCAAATTGCCAACCTGTTTATTATTTTACAAAATTATGTTTTTCTGTTAAAAATATTTTCACCTCTTGAGGACACTAGGCCAGAAGCTTTAATCTCACCAACTTCAAGCTGAGAAAAATTAACTGACTTACAGTATGTGAAATTATTTGATGATGTCTGTATTCCCAGAACTCCCAGTTTGCTAATGTCAGTATCACAAAAGCACTACTAGAGGTGCTCCCATGCTAGAAATCAAGAAACGTATCGGAACCTTGATTAACTAGACTATGGAGACAGACATCTTCAGCTTATAACAGTGATCCCTTCAGGGGGAGAACACATTAGTTTAATATTGTCTAATTTATACTATTCCTATTCATCTTTTGAAAAGATTATTTCAATCTCAAAGCTGTCAATTTAGCATTTTCATAAGAACTAAATCAGTTTTTTAAAAGTCAGAAAGTTGCTTTCCCTGTTTCTCTCCTTTTGATTGATTATCTATGGTTCCACAGCATATTACGTGATCATAGCAATGTTCTTTGGAGATATAATCATCAAAGAGCATTACTCAGCTGGGGAAGTACATGTGAGGGCTGTAAATAATGAAACAGAACAGGGGGCCATTAAATATTTTTTTTTGTTTGTTTTTAGTGCCTGGAGGCTTGTTTACAAGGTAGGGGGTATGCTGTTTAAAAAAAAAAGAAATAAAGAAAAAAGGGAAAAAAAAAGCAAGACTCTTAAATTGTACCAACCAATCCATCTGTTCAGATTGGGAGCCCTGCAGACCTGGCAAACCTTGAAGGTTTATCAGTGTTCATTTTGGCTGTCAGAGGTGCATGTATTCCCAGTGCCTCAGAAAGCTCTAGTCTGTATGTTCAGAAGTATATTCACAAATCAGATGTTTCATTTTTAAAATTATATGATCCTTGTAATCCAAGTTATATAGTACAGGATATTTTATAAAGCCTATTTCTGTGTAGCACATCAAATATGAAAGATTGGAACTGTTAATTAAAGATTGGTTTAGAGGAGAGAATAGAGCAAGAAGTGTTCAAACATGTGTGCCCATGACTGTGGCTGAGTTGAAAAGTAACTGATTGTATATGGATAATTGCCATGACTCAGTTTGGCAGACTCCTATTGTTATCAAAGTTGCAAGGCTGCCTCAAACTATTCAAACATGGATCTCCAACATTCATGTCAAGAAAGGCCAGCTGCTCTGTTAAAATTCATTGCCTATTTGTTAAAAAATTATTTTCTTCTTTCTGTGTCACTATTCCTGGGGTATTTTTTTAAGAACATAGTTCCACAATTTTCTTTCTAATGCAAGATTTTGTCACTAACCTGAAGTGTCCAATTCTGAGTCACCTGACACTGGCCTGATATTACTTTTATAACTGTACAAAATAAGCATCATTGGGAGTAATGCCTACAGAAGTCTATGATTTTTGTTTATGCTATAGTGCTCTCCCATTCTTTCCGTATAAAGGGACTTTGTGTACAAATTGTGTACAAACGAAATTAACTTGACCTAAGTGAAATAAGGAGATTTTAAGAGTGAAAGTCAGACGCATTAGAGATGAACAGTAAAAAACATTGCAGGTGCAATCAGAATAAAGGTTACTGTACAGATCATTGCTGTTAATATTCAAATCATTTAGAAAATTTTAAAGGTGTGAAGCCTTTGATGAGACCTGAAAGCAAAATTCATAGAATCCAATGCTTTGTTATCCTTAATAAAAAAGTATTAAGAGACAGGAAAGGTAAGATGTGTGTGTCTGAATATAGTTAGGTGGATATTGTTGTGGGTTACTGCTACAAGCATACTCTACATAAAACCATAAAGTGAGTAAGTGAGTAAACTTGAGTGTATTTACCAGCCTTTAAGATGTGTGTGTCTGAATATAGTTAGGTGGATATTGTTGTGGATTACTCCTACATTCGTACTCTACATAAAACCATAAAGTGGATAAACTTGAGTGTATTTACCAGCCTTTGCTGGCTGAGGTTAAATCGGCTAACATCTATATGTAAAGACCTACAATTGTGGACCTACAATTGCAAATTTTACTTTTTTTTTTTTTTGTGTCAGCCTAACATTGTCACTTATTTGTAGGATTTTATCTGATGTTGTTTGAATTGTACCTTTATGAAAAAAGGGGGTTAAAATTGTCCAGTTGAATTTGGAATCATTTCACATCCATTTTTATACTTGCTTATTGAAACACTAATGACTAAATACCAGGTAACAACAACTCTGACCTTCACATAGACCATGTTATAGTTGTTTTGACACACTGGAAATGGTACCTTGGACAGAGTGAGTTTAATTCATCTTTTCAGATTAATATATACACAGAATTTTTACACATGTACCATTTATATTACTGTAATAACATTAAATTGAATTTTTATTTTTGAAAACTTTTTATTTCTTAGACAGTAGGAAAGTGATTCTAAATAATAAATCAAACTCCACAACCTACCAATCAAGATGCAGGAATGCAAGGCATGAGAAATCTTCTAATTTAGCATAGAGCAGTCATTCATGCATAACTGCTGTCCTCTGATCAAATCCTACTTTTTAACCTCAGACAAGGAGGGAAAAAGAAAAGAGTCATGGTAAAAAGGACAGCTGGAACATCCTTTAACAGAGATGGAAATTACTTGATGTAGAATGAAAAACAAAACCCAAAAAGCATTAGGCATTTTTTGAGCTACTGTTCAATCCTGCAGGTAAACGTTGCAGCTCAAAAGTATGCAAACCATGTTATATTCAGAAAGAATACAGCAAAGTGAGTAAGGACTAAAAAAAAAAAAAAAAAAAAATAAAGAAGAAGAAAAAAAAAAGAAAGATGGAAGAAGCAGCCTAGATCTTCTAACTGAGACAAACACACAAAAAAAATGATAATTGCGTGTCTGTCTGTGGAAAGGGTGACTTTTATACTGCTTGTTAAATAGAAACATTTTCTGAGTATGATTTTCCCGTTACTGTAATCTTAGCAGATGTGGATGTGAGATTTATCCATACTGATATACTGAAAAAATTTCCAGCCTTCCTTTTTTAGCAAATGTAAATTATAACTCATAGTCCTGGTGGTATCAAGCTGTATGATGATTTAAGACCAGCAGACACACCAACAGTATAGGAATTTTTACTCTAAACTTTTTAATCTCATTGCAGACTAGTGGGAAAAATATTTTATCTGTATCATCCTTGCTGTGGCTTCAAATCTTAGAGATAAAGCCCAGACTAGTATTTAACTGGAGGCCCTCCTACCAAGGTTAGAGGTGCAGGCTAAGAACCCATGTTACTAGATAGGGTAGAGTCATAGTCGAATCTCCTTAAAAATAGTATTTTACAACTGTTTATTTATAGTCTAATGCTAGTTTAGTAGGACAAGGATAAGGATGAGAAAAGTGGCTTTATATGATATTAATCTTCTCCCTGGGGCATAAGCCAGGGGCAAAATGACATTCCTCTTACCTTGAAGTTAAAGCAACAAAATCAGTACATTTTATTCATGCAACGCTTCTGTATGGACGTTGCCATTCCTCATTTCCTGATGGCAAACTAATCTAATGGAAGACCCAAAAGCTATAAAAATTTTGCAAGCAGTGTAAAGGATCGAACTTTTAAGAGTTTACAGTAGTGTAATCAAAGGAACTGCACTCGTGTAGTCTTCCTAGTACATTAAGCATTGTTCTCTTTAGTAGTCCACAAACCTCAGCAAGTTGTAGAAAACATTGTATGCAATTGTTTCCTTAATTTTTCCAGTAGATAGGAAATAATAATGATTACTTTTTTCAGTGCTGTATCCTAAATATGAAGCTAAAGTGTATTAAACTGTGATGTGTTTCTGTGTGCCCAGAGAAACATACCTTCTTTCAGCAAGGACAGCAAAATGACTAAATGACCCTACACATATTAGGTAATAAATAAGATGGATGAATAATTGAAATCTTGTACTACGTGGGCATCAATAGATTAATTTCTACTAGTGAACTTATTTCCAGTAATGATTTTGGGAAGTAATCTCTCATCAGCAAGCTGTCACAGTGAAGGAGAAGATTTTAGGTTTTTGCTCAAAGTTATACTAACTATACTGTGCTCTTGTGTGCTCTATATTTCTGTAATTTTCTCTTTCAGTTGCATACAAAGCCCAACAAGCAATACTTATGAGCTATTAAAGCCCCTTTAAAAACCTGGCATACAAAGCCAAAGAAGCAATACTTATGAGCTATTACAGCTCCTTTAAAAACCTGGCAGCTTGATAATTCAAGCAACAACTAATCTGTTTTGAGGTGGCACTGAACTTTTAAACTTCTTTTTTTGCTCTTTTTAATAGAAAAAAAGAAGAAAAGCATTTCAGTGTAAGCATAGCTTTTCATAACATGAAATGGAACTTGATCTTTGGTGCCTCTTGATGCAAACAGGAAAAGTTTGTCTTCAAATGCAGTATTCTTTGGAAGAATTCAGTTATAAGGTCTTCCTGGAGAACCTGGGCATTAAATGGAAGGGCCAGTAAATCACTGGAAAATGTTTTACTTTAAATATGGAGATAACTCCTTACCTGTTTGGGCGCTGGTTCCTTAATCTGGATCCAGTATTCTGAGTGTTCCTACATCACTATTTCTTTCTATGTCTTTGCCTATCATCGTAGTTTGAAAGCGATTATCTTTTCCAGATATGTAGATATGTATAGGGATAAGGTTTAGCCTACTCCAGTCTCGATTAGCACCTTCATATTAAGATTTCTTAGAATCCCTTTTTTTTTTGTGTATGAAACAAAAAATAAATAAGCATACATTAAATAGCATAAAACCCTAAAAGTGCAGCTGGATTATTTGAGGCTTTGTGTAATACAGATTAAGGCATGAAGACTGTGATTGCAAAGACTAATTGTTAAGTTTAAAAAACCGTAGAGAAATAATTGCTGCTAGTCTGCATGCCAGGAATTTTAAGTTAAAAGATATAACATGTTTATCCAAAACCCAGCTAATTAGAGCAGAAGTAGATACACTCAAAATCTGATGTTGTACACAATAGAGCTGTTAACTTCAGAAAACTGAGAGCTGAAGTAACCAAGTGAGGAAGATGATTATTTTTTTAAATGCGTATTTCAAGAGAGATTCAGATCAATATGTTGTTCTGTTTGAGTCTCACATTTTTACAGGCACAGTAGCCAACTCTAGAAAATAATACCCACCTACATTCTAAATCTTAGGAAAGTTCAACCTTGTCCAATCTTTTGTGGATGCTATAAATAAATTGATTAACTTTTAAAATTACCCTTTTCAATTTCATATGCTTACAAAATTTTCTAGTTTTGAGCAAATTGCTCTGAACTCACACTTCCACCACTTTACATCTAGTGTTAAGAAGTCATATATTCCCTCTCTCAAGCTGTATTTACAAATGGTCTTAATAATGTTGTTACAGAATCACAGAACTGCTTTTAAGACAGCCAGAAGGACTTCTGTCATGCGAAGGTGTTCACTATAATGTACACATCATTTGCCTATTGAAACCAGTCGCAAGCAAGATCCCTAGGGAGAAGCAGTCATACCAATAGTACAGCGAAAGTCAGCACTAGTTAGAAACATTGTTGGAACTTCAGTGCAGAGACAGACAGACAGTAGCTGCAGTATCCTCTCCTTCTTAAACATGAGGTCTGTCTCATATGAGCTGTTTTATTGCAGTAGTATGTAAAAGACTCAACTATTCTTGTACCTGGTCATTAGAAGTTTGATAATTTCGTTCTCTGTTTCAGACTAAGGAGATACATTATATCCTGTTTTGTGAAACTTGTTGAATTTATTTTGCACTTAGTAGGCTAGCAATTTCCAAATAAATCTTGCTTTATAGCTCTTTCCTTATATGTTTTGTTGCAAGTTAGACACTTTATTAAGAGGGCTGATTTCCCCTTAATTTTTCCTCACAACTTGAGTTGAGTTTCTGCCTGCAGTCTCACGTTTGTTTTGCCCAAGACCAACACAATTCTGAGACTATGATCATCAACTTCTTCCTGGTAATTGTTGACTTCTCCCAAGTCAGCATGGCAAAGGAAAAGTCTTTTTGTACACTGTGGAATGTTTGAACAATCTTAAACATGTATACATCCAGGCAAGAGTGCACTTATCCACTGATTCTTTGGTGCTGTTTCCTGTCCAGATATCTGCATTTGATGTCGTCTTCTTAAGCTGTAAGCTGCATATGTCCATTCTCATGTGAGAGAGTTGAATTTCTAGTCTATTCTACTTGCACTACAAATTTACTTTTTTTTTTTTTTCAATAGCAAGACTTAAGGAAAAACAAAAAGGCATGCTGGTCTAGTAGAAGAGCAGCGGCAAAGGAGAGACAACTAAAGAGAGGGGGTTTGTTTGTACTGGACCTATTCAGTAACTATATGAAAACATTAATTTCCTGGAATTGAGAATTGAAACCTGTATCAATTTATATGCAGCAAAAGATATGCTAAATCAGCAGAATCTGTGGAGTTCCTGACCACAGAAATGTCGAGTATGCCATCTTTACCATTGTATCGGAACATTTGTGCACATGAAGTATGCTTGGGCTACAAATGGGTAATGGTGAAAGTCCCTTTAAGAGAAAGACAGAAAATAACATTAAAATAACAATAAATAACATTAGTTCTTGGCTTTATTCAGGAACTGTAATGAATGCAGTGTTCTCTATCACGGAAGAAAAATTCTAATAATTTATGGAAATCTCTACAATAATAAATGTACATGTTCCAAATTACTGCACTTAATTATTCTTTGTATAGTTATCATCAATACGCATAGAGTAAGGTTAACAGAAATTATCAAAAAGTGACAGATAAGAGCTAAACACACTTTACTATTCCAGACATGATTTTGAATATATTTTGAAAGGAAAGATCTGAAATTATCAACAGCTACTAACAGAAACAAAAAAGGCAAACCTTATTACCGCTATGTGTGGGTCTTTTTTTCAACCACCCAAGCTCACTTTAAATTATTCTTCCATTAACTCACTGTGCTGCCTACTTCTAGCCCTTGCTGAGCAAACTTCAAGAGCTGCACCCAGCATGTGTGCTGTAGCTCAGAACGGGAAGCACTTTGGTACTCTATATTCATGGGGAGAAATGGGAGGAGGGAGAAAGTCCAGGGGAAAAAAAAAGAAAGAAAGCAATCTAATGCATAGGTTACTAATAGCTGTTCTGTATTAAACTGAGCATAGAAATGAAGCATTTTACTTACTATTAGATGGGGTGGATCTATTTCCTTCACAATCGGTTACTTATTTTTGTACTATTGGCATTGTTCTGGATTCATTACCTAGGTAATAGTTAATCCAATGTCAAATTCCAAATACAAACCAGCTTTTTCTTTGTATGCACTTGATGACATATGTAAAATTTAGATCGAACAGTTGTTCACTGGAATAGTATGGAACCCTCCCTTTGAGTGTGGCAGTGGCAGCAGCTTTGACTTGACCCATTCACCTTTATTTCCACTACATGGCCAATTGTATTTCTTCACTTTCAGCACTGAACCCAAATTTCCAGTCTTTCTTCTACTCAGCTGTGCAATTCCCCCTGAATAGATATTTCACCATTCTCTATGTCTTCATTAACTATATAGATGATGTAACTTTCATGAAAGACACTAATTCCTCACAACTCATATATTCAAATGAAAATATAAAATATTTGTCTCTACACACGTTGTATTAATTTACAAGAAAACATGAGCTTTATGGAAAAAAATACAGTCAGATGGAGGGAAGCAGAACTGACAAATGTTTTTAGTCTCCTTTCATCAGTAAGTATATGAACATTTAAATGTATGCAGCAGAAGCACATGAAATTATATTCTCTGACACTTTATAACTCTGAAACAGATATGTGATTGATTGCAAGGTGGCGTAGCTGCTGGCATTTTTTGTCGGCACATTTTGATGATACACTTTCTTAGGTGAACTTCAAGTACACCAGTGACACATACAATGTTTCAGACACTTTGAGTGATTTCAAAGCTAATAATTTATGAGAGCTTTTGGAGCCAGTTATTAGGTTTGTCTCAGGAGAGATTGATTTTTTTTTTTTCAAATCCTCAGTTCCTTGCTGTATGTTCTGTTTATCTCATCTGTTTTGCTAGAAAACAAATACATTGAACTTTCATTCAGGAATGTCCCTCTAACTATGTGTCATCACCTTAACAAGGTTTCCTATATGGAATGCTTGGACTTGAGAATGCCCATGCAGCAAATGAGTCTCAAAACAGGTGAAGAATATCTGGAATGAAGTACCACAAATAACCTTTATTTTAAAATAGCTAAAAATATAAAAGAAAAAGCTTTATCAAGAAGTTTAATACGTATTTGTGAGACTGTTAGGCTCAGTATGCTAAGACTCTCTGGCAGACTGAGTTTTCTCATATGTACATCAGTGTAAATCAGGAAGAACCACACTGAAATTGACTCAATTTATCTAGCATATCTGTAGTTTTCTTCAGGAGTTCTGTAGTTGACATGAAATCAAATACAGTGATTGGGATACTCCAGAGAAGTATCAGCTGTTCAAAAGCTGAAGGTCTTTCTCTTTCAAAATCCAGTGTGTATGCAATATTGAATCACTTGACTGGAGAATTCTAAAATGTAGCTGGAAGAATAGTAATGTAAGGAAGAAAAGAAAATCAATGAATTATTACTGTAAATTGTGGTTAGATCACAATTAGATCACAACGTGATCCATTAATTTCACATTACTTTCGGAATGTGGAAGAAGATAATCAGCAACTCTAGAATGCAAAAATTCCACTGCATCCACAGAAATTCTGTTTGCTAAGTTTTGATACTCAAATTATTGCAAAAGAATCACATTCTATGTCCTTATATTATTAGACAATTCAACTGGCACTCAAGTTATGTTTGATTAGCCAAGAAGAGCAGCATCTCTTTATAAGACATGAGCACAGTTAAGGTATTTAAGAGAGGTCTAACAGCCACCCTTCATGTCCTCCACTGGAAGACGGTGGTAAAACGTGAGATTAGCACAATCCAATTGACTTCAAAGATTTTACTACAAGCAGAAAAATTATAGATAAAGGATGACTAGCAGGTTATATCGCTATTTCAAACAATAATTGAGTACTTGTAATGACATTGCTTGTGTTATTCCTAAAGTTAAAGCATCAAATTTATTTTTAGCCTAACTGCAGTGACACTAGTAAAGCTGCGCCAGGGATGAATTTGGCCCACTGTGTTTTCATTGCAGGTATTCCAGAGAATTTCACACATAATTACTATACCTAGAATTCAATCCTCTAAACAATGTGTAGGAGAATTAATCCCACAAGAAATCAAGCTTGATAATGAGAAAAAATGGATTATCAGACTTTGTATGACTACTGGAAGAAGGATTACTGTGTGGCAATTAGCCCCTATGGAAAACCAGGTGACAGATGAATTGCCTAGGAGTTGAAATGAAATATGCCTATTTTTCATGACTCTAGTCACAAAATACAGAGCTCGTGGCCACTTGTTTTTCTTAGTAAAAAAAAAGGAGCTTTTTTCTCACTGTTTTGCATATAAAGTAATTAGAATGCTTTCAAAATATTCACTGGACCTTTTTTTAGGAAGTTATTTTCACTGTAAGAAATAATGCTCAGTTATTCTTCTAATAGATTTTGAATGTCCCTTTAAAATCTATGAAATTGACCAGTCCTAGTTGATCCACTGTTTGGGTTGCAGATCATTTACCTTTTTTACCACAAAACCTGCAAATTTGTGCAGCTGGATCTGTCAGTGCTTGTGAATTTGCAAATGTAATATGTGAGCCTTACATACTGCTATTGAAAATATGTAATTAAAAAAAAAAAATCAGCCCCATGAAAACACCAGCAAAAATACTGAATAAAGTTAGCGTTGTGAAAAAAAAAGACTCCACTTTGAAATTTCTCAATTTGTAAAATATAGATGAGAAATATACATGCAGTGCTTAACATTGGCTAGCACTCAGTTCTTCCTAGTCACATTCTTTTTGATCAGACTAATAATATACTATGAAGCATCACTCTGTGGGATGCAGTTAAAGCCTATTTAAGCCAAAGAAACTACTCGCACACTCCCAGGGGAAAATATCAGAACATTTTTATTTTCACCTCTATCACTCCAGAAAATTTCATGAAGAATAGTCTTAGCCAGTGTTACAGGGAAATTGTTGCCACCAGTATGCCTGGGAAAAAAATGGGAGAGAATGAAAAAGTAGATACAGTGCTGAAAAATACTGAATAAGATGATTCAGAATTAAATGCTTAAGGCTTACTTGAGCTTCAGTTGTGGAAGGTTTATGCAAATTAGTCAGTTAATGGATATTCTTGTCAGTGATCTTTGTAGAAAATGCAGATTAAAAAATCCCACTCTACCTCCTCTCCTCATTCTCTTCCCCACCTCCCAAGAGCTAATTTTCTGCCACACAGGCCACAAATTTAGGTCTTACTTTTTCACTATGTCTGTTCTCATGAAAAAAATTATTTAATAGCACTTCATATTTAAAGCTGCCTGCTTTTATTTTATTGTGTGGGGTTTTTTTTCTGTTGTGACATTTAACTATCTACTGTTTTTTTTTTTCCAAAAGAGAAACAAGAATAGAAATAGCCTACATTTGAAGGGATAGTAGATGTATTCCTAAGTAATATGCTTAGAGTCTTAGGGATTTTCCCATCCTGGGTAAATAAATCAGGTTGAAAAGTCTTCCCTTATGCAATATCTTTTCATCCAGAGGGAGAAAAAATGTGGAACTAATATTGTTAGCAAAACAGATTCTTATTTAGGCACTAAGAGACAAATCAAGACAAGAAGCAGAGCACTAAAATAATGAGCCTTGCTATACTGAACTTTCAGTCCTGAGCAGAGCAATTAGATGAAGCAGAAAAATAGGATAGAAAATGTATCACTTTGTTCACTGGAGCCAATTTCTGTTACTCAATGTAATTGTATAACTTTCATAAACAGATCAGACTCCATCTTAATGGGAACTGGCTTCCGAGTGCTTTGTTTTTCTTCACCTTACTATTGCTATTGGGAGGCTGTTCCAGATCTTCACTGCTGTCTGCTCATTAAGAATACTTTTAATCTCCAGCCTAATTTTATTCATGGACGATTTATAACATTTTTCTTCTGCCAACAGTGCCCTTTAGTTTAAGTAGTCTTTCTCCTTTCATGGCATATAATTCTTTTCCAAACATAATTATTTCTAGAAAGTGATTATATGTCTTCTTAACCACTATATGTCTACTTAGCCATTATTTTTCTGACTTAAAGAGGATAAGTACTTTTACTCATCCTCTCGATGACAAGCAGTCTGTTACTCTGACCATCTTTTCAGCACCTGTTCAAGCTTGATTTCCCCTCTTACGTTTGACTACATTGCATATTCCCTGTGCAGGTCCTTGTGGAGTTAAAAGGCCTCAAAGAGGATTCACAAATACTGAATGGAGAGTCAACAGAAGTCATCATGCAAAATGGTGATCTACCTTTGGAAACCAACTGATAAATTCTAATGTTTGCAGATCTCATTAGGAAGCATGTGTCATAATTCTTAGTACACTAAGTCTGATGTTGTACAGGACTCTAGACATTGTATTTGGAGATAGGAGACTGTTCAAGATTTGCAGCCCTGAAGTTTCTCTTTAGAGGTCTGTGTCAGTGTCCATTCTTTCAAAAAAATAAACAGCCCTCACTTACCTTTTAAAAAAGTAGTTTTAAAGCAGTTAAGAGACTGTGAATGTGGTATTTCTCATTAAATGATGTATGAAGTTTTATCACCATCTTTGGAAGGCTGTTATAGGGGAAGCCAGCCTTAGGTTGGAGAAATTAAACAGTTCAGTAGAAATGTTAATGAAGCAGTTTCAAGGAAGAATAGAAGAATAATGTCTTAATCCTCCACAGTAACCTGTAATAGTTCAGTGCCCTATTACAAGCAATGAACATGGAAGCAGAGTTTTGCAGAAGAGCAAGTAAGCAAGATCACATCATTCTCTCTCTGGCTGAAAAAAAATTGAGGTGCCTCAGAGTGGCTATTTTGCCGTCTATAACAATAGGACCACAATAATATTACTTTAAGAGTACTTCAAAGTTTATAGATTTGGAGAGTTTTTCGGAAACTAATTATTACAAAATTTCAAATCTAGCTGAGATGCTTGAGCAGCCAAGGTATATTCTTATTCCTGAGGTTACTGTTTATAATGCCTGCTCTTCCCATTATTTGAAGGTAAGCACATTCTTGTATTCTTAAATCTTTTATAGTGGCGAAATTGAATCCGAGTAATTTGGTTCATGCCAAACACTCTGTTCCTTTGGGTCACTATGTAAAGGTGCACTAGCAAATGTCTGGTCTCCTCTGAAGTATGAGGGCTTCATCACAGATAGATTTTTAAAATTGTCAAATTTTATAGAATTAGTTTCCTGAACTGTATTCTGACCTTCCAGTAACGGACAGCTGGAATTGGAAATTACTCCAAGTTTCTGCTAAAGAAGAGCATAACATTTTGTATGCAAATTCAGTTATTAGAATGGAGGAGATGATAGCCATAGCTGTGAGTATTCCACTCTGAGCAATGCTCTAAGTACCAGCCCATGAAATATCCTAAGTTAGGAATGCTCCCGTTGGCTTGTCTGAGATACTCTACTTTGCATGAAATAATTCAATGTTAATTATATCAGAGAGAATTCAGAAGAGTGGGTATAAAAGTCCATCCTAATGGCTGAAGTTTCTGTACAGTGAGAAAAGTTGCTAGCTGCAATTTTTGTTAAAGAAATTGTTTATGAATTTTACCAGCTTAATAAGTGCCTAATAGAACTTCCTTAACCACAGTGGAAAGGATTTGAGTAGCTAAGCCAAATAAGCTAGAAACATGTTCTGATTCTAACTTCACTCTACCAGAATGATTTTTGATTAGCCTATGTACAGTGGAATTACTACAACAGGAAGGATTAAGACTGCTTGTATAAAAAAAGAACAGTAGATTGATGATGATAGCCTATGATGTGGGTTTGATAACTCTTTGATGGAAGACAAAATAGAATCCTTATCCTGTATCTTCTTGGAGTTTGAGCTCTTAAATAAAAAGCAATGTGAGGGGATCATTTGTTTACATTTAAAAGTCAGTAAACTCAATATATTCAGTGAAGAACTTGATCTTGCAGGCATAGTCAGGATGCATGGTTAGCACATTTTTTTTTTTCCTTTTGGATGCTGACTATTTAATCATGAGAGACTGATGACAGTTCAAGAATAGATGTTTTGAACATAAACAGAAAAATAAGTTGAGGTGCCAAGGAAAACCTTTAATGTAAAAAAAAAAAAGTGATTCCAAAGATTCTTCATCGTAGAGTTTTTTTAAAGAAAGATGGTGAACAATATATTAACTGATATTATTTTAGCATAATCTTTTCCCCCAGTTTAGATATGACTAATAACAGGTAAAAATACAAAGAGTCAATCAAAGAAGTATGTCATAATAAAGAATATGTGCAGAGAACATGACAGATCAGAATTTGGAGATGACAGCTTGAAAAAGATTGTAAAGCCAAAAGCTGAGGTGGCTGACAGGAACATAAGCAAAATGGGGATTGAAACAAAAAGAGAACAGAAATACAATTTTGTCAACAACTTGAAAATGGGAATGGGAATTCTTAAACTACTTTTTTTTGTTAAAGGCAACAAATGGCTTAAAGGAAAAATCTGAATTACAGGATTAAGATGACTTCAAGAACAATGATTTAGATGAGTGGAAAGAGAAGTGTTGACTAGAAGAAAGAGGAAAAGAGAACAAAAGCATTAAAATGTATCAAAGAAAGAGAAAAATACAGTACTGGGGATGACATTGAAGGTCTAAGTCTAACAGATCAATAGAAACAGAAAATGCCAATTTGTCGAACATACACTAGTTACTGAAACAAGGTCTCTCTTAACATATTTCCAGATCTGAAACGTTTTTCAAAACAGAACCTCTGGAATTATTGATTTTTCATTTTTGAATTATTTTGTTTTTAAGTTACAAGTTGAAATTGTGCTTGGTTTATAAATTATAATTTCTATTTTTAAAAACTTAAATACAAACAAAACAATTTTGAACATTTTTTATTATCATTAATATAGTTATAAGATTGATATTGGAAAAATCAGATTTCAATTTCTCATTTTGCTTAAACATGAAATGTACTAAATTATTCAGAAATCTAAAAAATTCTTGTGGAAGAGCAAAGCAATTATAAAAACTATTATTTGGTTTTAGTAAGTCTCACAGAGTATATATCAATAAAATGGTACTTTCTTGACAAATAAAGAGCAACCTCAAACACTGCATTTCTAATCATTTATACAGCTTTATATTTAGTGTCTTTATTGTGACAACTGAGACCTCAACCCACTAGCACCATCTGGGACAGACAGCACTGCCTGTGCACAGCCCAGTGATAATACAAACCAGGGATTGGGCCTAGTGAGCAGTAAAGACAGACAGCACCAAGTTTGGCTCCTGATACTTTATGCAGTCCGGCAGTGTTACCCCAGGGTGCTTGGCACCTCTAAACACTCCTCTGTGCCAACAGCATGTGCCCTCAGTTTCATAATGGCAGAGCAGCATGCTGAGGAGCAGCATGCTGAGGAGCAGCACTACAGCCTTTGCAGTTCTTCTGGGCTCAAAAAGTAAATACAATTATGTTGTGGGATCACTTGAACATCATGTGGGACCTCAAAGTGATCAAGGAGCACAGGCTCTTTAGATGTAGGTAGACTATGTTAACGAGTCCCAGAGCCCAAGAGTGCTCACTGGCCCTGTTTAATTTATCACTGTAGGCAGTCTCGGATATTTCAAAGACTTGGTTAGATACAGCCTTAGAACTTATTCCAAAATGGCAATGATATCCAAAGATGTCCTGCTGTTGAAAAGTGTAAGTTTTCAATGACTTTGAGTTAATTTGGGTGTTCTGTACACATTTGAGATGGTTCAGGTTTTGAATTAACATCTGGGGAAAATGTGTATGAAAGATCAGTTCCATGAGTGCTTCAAAGAAGCAACAGACAAATATGAAAATCTTTCTCTTGACACTGAATATGACTGTAAAGCCAAAAATGTGTCAAGATACTCTATCTTGAAAACAGAGCAGAAGTGGAATATAGATTTGAGCTTGCAAAGGATGAAATGAGCAGATGTTCTGTCAACAAACTGATCACTGTACAACAAATTTTAAAACAAATGGAACCAAGACATTTAAAACATTTTTACACAAATCAGTTTTACTTCAAGCTGTAGTTGAGACTGTTTTCATGTGAATAATTTTGTTAAACGTATAAATTAAAAAAAAATAGAATTGAATGAAAAAAATTCAGATCTATTTTAATTCTAAAATTTAGGTTTTATTTAGAAGCAATGAGGCTCTCTTTTGCAGTCAGTATTGCCTTCTGTTGCAGAGTTAGGTGAATGAGTTATTTTTATACTTGGTAGATATGCTGTCATCAAATAAATGACTGATCCAAATTTCTCCAAAGTTTATAGGAGTTAGTAGGAGTGTGGAGATCTAGAATTGTAGTTTGGGCCCTTTCCACTAACTTTTCAAACTGTTAGTTCTGTGATCCTGCAGTAAATCCACCACAGCACTCCTCACCTTGGAAGGAATAATTCAGTCTCCCCCCAAATTCTGTATCTGCTGCCTTAGGTTATAAATAAGAATATGCATAAGACTAGCTGTAAGATTTAAAGGAGGCTCAGCATGATTCCACCAAGGCTTTTTCATAGTCTTCGCTCTTTCGGGGGGGGAGGGGGGTTGGGGGGAAGGAAGTTCTTCGGATTATTACAGGTAACTGCTACTATAGAAGAAAGATTCAAGGGATTTTTGCCTGAACACAGAGGATTCACTGGACATAACCTAGATGTGGAATCTGTTGTGTGGGATTTTTGTTAATCTTAAATCATCCATATCTTTTCTTTTAGTTGTTATCTTTGAAGTCCAGAGTAAATGCTTTCTTGCATATTATTTGCCAATCCTCTTCAGGGGTGGAGATAGCAAACACCTAGATCATCCAGTCTGTTTCTAAAAGAAAATTAGCCAATGCTTTTGACCAAGATCCAAACCAATCACTTTAGGTACCTAATTAAGACAACATCAGAATTAAACATGGCACCAACCAAATAAGATGTCTTAGCTACCACATGGTGAACAAAAAATACTAGACTCTTCTGTTGCTCAAGTAGATAGCCTGTGTGCCAAGCAATATACCTAGAGCTATCTGACAGAAAATACACCAGGGTATCCAAGGATTTCTTAGCCTATATTCTAGTATGTCTTTGAGAAATTTCACACCTTCTTGAAGTTGGTTGCCTCTGTAACCAAAACTACAAACTTTATAGGATTACAATATCTCTCATTTAAGTAGGAGTTGGATAAAGTTCTAAATTTACATTAACAAAAAGTAGTTGAGCTATTTATTGAAAAGAGACGCTGCATACAGAGGTAAAAATGCCAGCTCTACTCAGAAGTGTAAATCATATAAGAAGATTTTTACATCTGTACAATGGTGGACAGTAAAAATCAGCATGACATGGGTTTTCATTAGAAAGTCCTCCTTTAATTTTGAATTCAAAACAACACTAAATTAATATCTATTAACTCTTAGCAAACAGTAACTTTTTGATGGTAGACAGTAATTAAGACTTCATAGTTGTCGTAAAGAAGGGGTTTATTATTATGCAAATGTCTAGAGATCTTATGGTCTTAAATTAAAGACCTATGCATTTAATTGACTATTTTTTAATAACCTGACATGCCAAATATTACTTTTTCGCAGAAAATTATGTACTTAACTCTCAACATGTATTGTAAATTCACTCTGCAGTCTTGTATCTTGACCAGGATTTTTTTAAACGTATAGGTAGTGATATTTTTGGGGCACTTTCTCTTTAAAAATTTGGATAGTGAGAAGTTATTATAATTCTTACATAAAGATTAACTAATTTCACAGTATTTTGATTGTAATATAACTTAGGTATTTTTTTTTCATATTCCAGTGGTTGTTATTTGCTTTGTAGAAACCTTGTGTCACAGTGTGAACAGTCAATATGTTGACAGCCATAAAAATTATGGCTGTTATCAAAATTAACATCATTACAGTACAAAAATGAAAGTCATGTAGAAAATATTCCCTTTGAAACAGTCAGAGATCTGGTCTGTTATATAAAACTCCCAGTGGATGAAAGGTGTAGCTCTGCCAGTGCTACTTGCTAAATTTTTGTGTTGGAATTGAGGGATGCTAGAATTGGGAAGGGAGCACAACGGAAAACTTCTGTGCACTGACTTTATGAATATACTTAAAATATACTTGTCATTTCCATATGATTTTAAGAGTCAGTTTAGGGAATGTTGCCAAGTGGACTATCCTTCAAATTTGAGTTGTCACTGCATTTTTTTTAGACGTTCATTCACTCAAGTGTCCCTTTTCTATGAAGTAACAGTACCTTTCATATAAATCATGAACATATCTAGACCTGAGAAAGCCTGGGATCTATTTCTGTAGAGGGAGCATGTCAACTAGAAAAAGGAGTTGATGACTGCTGACGCTTTAAGTGAGGCTTTCTGGGGAACAGATTTTCTTGAAGTTATTCTAGCATTATAAACAAGTTTGAGAAAAGCTGGAGGAAGTTTGGCTCCATGTTAGTTTTGTACTTTGATGAATTGGTGCTGTAATATTTTTGTTGTTGTTATGCTCATAGTTAATTCCTTATCACATGCTTGCTATAGCAACACAAAGATAAAAAACAGTAGGAAGAAGGAAGCTGATGATTTTTATCTGTCGTTCATGCTATAAACAGGTAAACCATGCACTACTTGAACCCAAACGTAGAGCAGCAGTAAGACGATCAGCGATACTGTGTCCTTTAGCAGATGAAGAAACAACAGTCAGAGACAGATATTCAGTGATGCATCTGTAAACAAGAGATGTAAAAATAAAAAAAATATAGTGTGAAATATGCATATGCCAGATTGAAACCTTGAGTCAATGACAGCTCTAAAATGAGAGAGTCCCAATGCCCCCCTAGTTCTTTTACAATGAGCACAAAAAAAGGCCTCCAGAACGCCTCTATTCTCTCAGGCTGTATTTTATTGAAACATCAAAATAACAAATCAGTACAAAACCAGGCTCGGGAGGACGGGCCCTTTCCTGCCAGCGCGGCAGCATGCAGTACCTCTCTGGGTGGCACTGCTCCCTCCCGGCCTGGGGAGTGAGGGGGTGTCTGCAGAGGCCTTCCCCCTCGCAGGACTCCCCAGGTGTGGCAAGGGGCTGACCCCAGGAGAACGCCGAGCTCCCGGAGCCCCCCCAGTGCTGCCCTAGAGCCTCCCCAGCGCTGCCCTACCGCCCCGGCAGCCCTCAAGGACTGCTGCCTGCTTCCTCCCCCACACGAAGCCGCAAGGAGGTAAGGAAATTATTTTCCTTTCCAGCTTCGAGGCTGGACCTGTGGCAAAACAGCCAGGGGTTGGTGTTTGTACAGTCAACTGCTGATAACAATATTTTCTCTCAGAAACACAGCTGTGTGGCCTAGCTGCACGGCCTTTGCCTGGCTTACCCGGCCCAAGGGCAAGCGTCATGGGCAGTTCTGGAGAAGCCGGAGCTCCTCTGGCTGCACTGGTCATGGAAGATCTTAATTAGAGTCTGAAAAGTGTTTTGTAACATTGAACAGGGAAATATAAAAGTTTCTTATGAATGCATGCAGTAGAGGATTCACATTAGAGTGCTATAAGTTTGAAAAAGAAAGTCTTTACTTCTTGGAAGAAGTAGGTGGATAGACACGTATGTCTGAGTCGTTAAAATATCGCTAGCTGATTTCTGGTAGAAAGTTTGATGGCTTCAGTGAAATGAATTCAGTAAAAATTTTACCAAAATCATAGCATGTTTCAGTCCAGCTTCGAGGGACTTTAGATCTCTAGCACTCTTCGACTTAATTCACAGGTTTAGTTTTGTATTCTAGGAAGTCATTGGTCATTTATGATCCTGCACAGTTACTTTTTCATTTCTATTTTTGTTCAAATGCAGAATGTGAATTAATCACTCTTTTAAGTTAGCACTGAAAATGCTGTAAAATTACAAGATTTTTTTATATAGGTAGTTAAAGCCCATTTTGGTAGAATAAGTTAGAGCTCTTTGTAAGAGTTGAAAGTTTGAAATATTACATCTTCCTTGTCTTTAGGTGACCATTTTATTTTATTCTTGAACACAGCCTGAAACTCAGTAGCTTTCATATTATTCAGCAACAAACCACAAGCAATTAAATACTTACACCCATGTTCCCTGTTTTTTTTCCGTGGTAATGGAAAACTTAAAAAGGAAAGTGAATCAAAAGTTGATTTGAAAGTGAGAACTGTGATGATGATCCACAGCTAGGTACTGGGGAGAAAAATGCAGTGCTATATCAAGACAAAAATCTCTGAACAGTGCTGTTCAGATAGAGCCACGAAGATCATCAGAGGGCTGGAGCACCTCTCCTGTGAGGAGAGGCTGAGAGAGTTGGGGCTGTTCAGCCTGGAGAAGAGGAGGCTCTGGGGAGACCTTATAATGGCCTTACAGTACCTAAAGGGGGCTTATAAGAAAGATGAGGAGGAACTCTTCAGCAGGGCCTGTTGTGATAGGACAAGTGGTAATGGTTTTAAAATAGAATGATGTAGATTCAGACTGGATATAAGGAAAAATTTTTTTTTGCAATGACACTGATGAAACACAGGAACAAATTGCCCAGAGAGGTGATAGATGCACCGTCCTTGGAAACATTCAAGGCCAAGTTGGATGGGGCCCTGAGCAACCTGATCTAGTTGGAGATGTCCCTGCTTCTTGCAGGGAGGTTGGACCAGATGACATTTAAAGATCTCTTCCAACCCAAACTATTCTATGATTTTCTAACGTGTGTTTTTTTTCATTTCTGGATTTTGTAAATATGAATTTATTTTGTTTCAAATGTTTATCCGGTAGTTTGCATGCTTACTATTTAACAGTTAGCATCATACCTGAAAAAAAGCATCATAGAAATAAATGGAAAATTTTAATTTGCAATAGAGACATCTTTTTATAAGAATCTCCTATTTGTGGTTCAGGGCACTAATATAGCAACAAACGTACTCCTCTTTTTTACCCCTTACCTCTTCTTCATCATTGTCATTCATTTGACAAAAAAAAAAACTATCTGCAAGCAGTAATGCATCCAGCTTCTGCGAGGAGCTAGAAGAGCAGGTAGCTAGCTTTTCTTTTTTCTGAAATACACAATTTTATTCTTGGATGATGTCTGACTATTGTCTCTGAATTCCAATTAGATGCTATTGCGCTGTTGTTTGGGTGGCAACTCAGTAGTTCATAACATGAACTACTGTATTCCAGGGCCTGTTTTCACCCATTTAAACTTCCAAGGAGGAGGAAATGCACATTTGAGTTGTTATTTCTCATTTTCAGTCTTAGATCAATGATAAGTTATTTTGGAAAGGTCGAAGAAAATAAGGGGAGTAATTTTTGAGTGATGATGTTGTGAAAAATTTACATGTTTCAGTTTTATGGAAGCGTTGTGACCTTTTTTTGCTCTCTCATATCTCAAAAGAGTTTGGTGTTAAAAGTTCAAGCTTGTCATGCAGTTAATCCTTGATGAGAACAAGTGCATGTGGCATGCCCGAATAGATCAGATTTAGAAACAGAAAAGTTACTTTTAGTCCTAATTTGTTAACCCTTTTATCTTCACCAATCCAGAATGGAAGATAAATAAGCCGTTCCAGATGCCTGCATCTGGATGTGGCATCTTTAGCAAGCATTAGCATATTTCTTCTTCTCCAGTAATTCTATTCTGTTTTGCTCTGAGTTTAAAGTGAGAACGAAAGGGAAAAAAGGTTGTGTTTCCTTTGTGGTGTGTCACTTCTCAAATAGTTTAGTCATATTTTACACATTTGATTATTGAAATATATTCTAATTATAACACAGATTTACCAGAATACTTTTTCTCATATTTTTGGGGAAGAACTAGGACTACACCAAATCAAAATATTATTTTGTGCCTCCTGGAAGTGTACCTTGAGGTATGACTCCCAAATATCTGCTTTAATGTAGTAATATGTGAGATAATTGATTAGTTTTTGAACATGGAGTAGGACTGTGGATTCACTGGAACCACATCTGTTAGCATAGTTCTTCAAAAGTACTTCTTGTTACATCTGACTGTCATTTAGTATAGCCCTACATTTGAAAAAAAAAAAAAGTGGAAAATTGAATTTTAAATTATATCTAATATTGAATATCGGGGAAGAGGTGATGGAGTTATTTATACAGAATTAATTAAGCCTATAGCATTTTCAACTTTTTATAGCATGAAGTTTTCTTGCTGTGAAAGATTAAACCCCAGGTTTAAAAGCATTCAGATTTCTTTGAGATTCTCTGATGTGGGACTTTATGAAGTCCCAGAAAATATGTGACAGGCACAACATTTCTAGATTCTCAGCAGCAGAGCTGGCTTTATTTTCTGTCTGTTGTGACTAAGCAGTTTTGATCTTATCACTTTGGGACATTTGGTTCCACACCTTTCTCAATCCCATAATGACTGGACATGAAGAAATGAATGGAGGTTCTTCTTGCATCTGTTTACAGATTAAGGAGCAGAGGCAGAGATTTTATACAAGACCAGTTAATGGGTCCAAAGAAGGTGGTTTTTCTTAATTTAGAAATAATTATTCAAGTTCATCTTACTTTTGCTGGCAGACTTCTAAGTATAAAAAATAACATATTTTTAAGTATATTTATTTTTCTCTTAGATGACAGCTTGCTCTGATTAGATTTCCTCCACTTCTCTCAAGTCAGTAATAAAAGTGTGTGCCAGCCCTCAAGTTAATGGATTCCCATAGAACTGTGCTGGTGGGAAAGTAACTGTTTTGTCCACACATGCACTCCAGTTTCACATCGTTTTCTTTCAAACCCATTGCCCCCAGTGCAGTGTCATAACACAGCTATTACTGGTTTTCCTCACTGCTTTCCTTGGGCAGAAAAAAGAGACAGTTTGCTTGACAGATAGGAGCAAAAAGAATCCAAAGCATGAGGAATCCTTGACTCCTGCTGCAAGTGTGCCCAGTCAGTATTGTAATTAAGTCATGTAATCTCATTCTTTATTGACACTACAGCAATCAAAAGTTTTATTTACAATATGCGGCAGAATAATATCTTTTAATTCATATTAATTAAGTAAATTGTGACATAGATGTGCTGAGCACAAGGATACCTTCACAGTTTGAAAGGGACACCAAGATGATTATGTGTGCTGACCTAATGCATATCATAGAACAGTTTCACCTCATAGTTTCTGCATCAGGACAATTAGAGTATATGTTTAGAATTAATATTGTACAGGACACTGACTACTGTGTTTATTTACAGCCTATAATGAAACATGTCTGAAAAGCAAAAAAAAAAAATTGGCTATAGTTCCTTCTGTTGACCAGGATTGTTTCTATTTATTTGTATGGATTGCTTTTATATGAATAAAAAAAAAAAGTACTGCGATATCAATAGGTATTCCTAAATACTCAAGTGTGCAATAAATGTAACCATCCCTTTTATATTTAAATTAGATATTTGATATAAATCAACAAAGCTCAGTGGCAAAAACTGACAATTCCATGCATAATACTGTAAAGAGAATTATTCCTGAAATATTTAGTGCATCTCTAATTTTTTACATGCTGACAGAAAGAATACCAACCGAGTAGCCCATATATTTATATTTTATCTATTTTTTAATTTGTGTCATTTTAATCCTCATAGTACCTCACTTTTTCTTCCAGTAGACTAAATAAGAAATCTATGATTACTTACAGTCCCTAACAATGGGAGACTCTATTAAGCACGCAGAGAAAACAAATGCAGCCCATGAATTTAATTCTACTTTTCATTATCTTTTATTTGTGTATCACACCCTAAAGCTGTCAGTTCTGTTCTCATATTCATCTTTTTATAGAATGTTTGGAGGCAGAGGAGAATTCACTGAACAACCGAGTTGTTGATTCATTGCATATGAGAAGATATCCCTGTATTTTAAAAATTATAATGTCTTAAGTTACTAATGTATTTTTACAATATTTGTCACTCTGGAAGGGTCCTAATTCCTGACTATAACTTAGTAAATTATCATCAAAATACAACAAATATTTTATGTAGGGTACAATATAATTAAATTGAGAAATCTCTGTAGCAAATGAACCTACTTTAGTATAACGTCTCAAATTCTGTTAGGGAATGTTCCCTGCCAGCATGGTGGTGTGTTTGGCCTC
The DNA here is from genome assembly GCA_009806455.1 of Tetrax tetrax. Taxonomy (NCBI): domain Eukaryota; kingdom Metazoa; phylum Chordata; class Aves; order Otidiformes; family Otididae; genus Tetrax; species Tetrax tetrax. Next base: position 71,528 of record WHYT01014588.1, read on the forward strand.
TGTTCAACCTCTTCCAAACCATTAAGAACCCTTTTCCTCCTTCATATAGTCTGCTTCTTACATTTCTTTTTTTTTCGCAGTCTGTTTACTCAAAAGATAGCTTGACATAGATGCAGCATCTGGCTTCACTGAGGTCCTGCTTTTTGCTTTTTTAAGCTGGATTGACGGAAGCAAAGGGAAGCTGAATGACTTGCCTGAGGTTGGCTCAGTGGGGATTAGAACCAAGAATCCTCTTGCCCACAGCTGTTTGCTCTGAACAGGAAACTTCCCTGCTTTCATATTACCCCAGCAAACCAGAGGGATATATCTCACATTTAGTTTATGAATTATTTCTAATAGTTTTCATTCCCTTTTTTTTTGTTTCAGATTTTCAGAGATATTTTTTCCTGGTCCAACCTTTTTTGGAGATAGAACACAAATCCTTTTTTGGGGAGGGGGGTTCATATTTCAGTTAGGATTTATCTTTTCAGGGAATGTGGTACATAATGACATTAACAAATCAGTCGTCTTAGTGTATGTTCGTATTTAACCATGGATAATTTCTTCTGTGCGTAGCTCTTAGAAGGAATTGCCAAATAGATCTATGAAAAAAAGAACACCTAAGCAATGTGATTTTTGATAACTTGTGACACTTAGTAGTAAATATGGCCAGCTGTGTGTACACACACAGACACACACATTCTCAAATGCACGTATTTGTACATATACCTTTGCACACCTGCACTCATGCACAATATTGTTTTTCAAAACTTAAGTTTTGGGTAATGACCAATGATTATGCTGTATTTTAGGAGTAAAGGCTCCAATAGAACATTTTTTTTCCCCCCAGTTCCAAGACATAAGGCTTACAGTCAATGAGAGGATCCCTAGGAGTTCTCTAGAAATGAGTCAAGGAGTTACAGGGTTTCCAATAATTCTCCATAACAGAGTCTTCCCTCTTACTAACAAAATTCTCAGTGCTGGGAATGTACTTGTGAAATTTTGTAGGTTGGAGCTGTTGGAATTTAAACTTAAGGCTGTGCCAGAGCAAATTTTTCTTATAGCTCTTTTCTGCCATAATTTTACTGATGATGTTATAGTCACAGTTGTTTTTCCAATTCTGAATGCATAATTAAAGTGCAGTTTTCAGATCTGGTGGTAGACGACACACTGGCCTTGAGGGATTGGTAATTATGAAGAGATTCCTAATCTATTATACATGACAGTAGGAACAGGCAAAAATAAGGAGCAAAAGCTAAAGGATATCAACCTAGAGTCATAAGGGAACAGACAGGGAAATACACAAGGTCAGTCTGTCGTATGCAAAATTTCCTTGCCATCTTGAACAAAAATACCTTAAGTGGTATATGGAGTTAAGTAAGACGACTTGTACTTCTCTTCTTTCCTCTCTCCCCATAAACACAGAAGGGCTTCTATTTTGAGAAGACTCATTCTCCTGGGCAGAGGAAGAAAAACATGTATCATATGACATATTTTAGTCACATTTCTTTATGCATCAAGTGGTAAACATGCTATAGAACCTAAACAGAGAAGGTATGTGTTCTCTTGATAGGGATAATAGAACAAAACTATATTTTTATTAATTTTGGAGGCAGACCTTTCTGCAACCCTGAAAATTTACTTTCCTGGGTGCCTCCACATTATTAGGTCTAGAAGTACTTTCCATCTCTTTGGGCCTGTCATGGTGCCCAGCCACATCTCATTTCCATACCAAATAAGCCAAATGGGCTGAATTTTTGAGCTTGTTTTACATTAAAATGACAGCCAGATTCACCACCAGGCTAGGTGGAAGCTAAAATGCGCTTTCACGTTCCCTTCATCGAAATTGTAAGGGATGTACTCCTGAAGAGTATCGTGTTGCAGTGAGTCAGGTGATACCCGTGCAGTCTCCGAAACTTGTTTTAAATATTGAAAAAGATTCCCAAGAATTGTTTAGGTCACTAGGAAATTTCTCAACAAGCTGAAGAAAGGAAACTAAGTAATAACATGCCTAATTTGTAAATAATTTAGAAAATTAGCATCATTCTGACCAATCCAAGTCTATTCCAGCTTGTGAGGCTTAAGGGAGACCAGATGGTGGTAGTGCATTGGAAGGTATCCAAAATTGCTTTTGAGTTAATTGATATGGTGGAGGGGAGATCTCTGGAGAAGTATATATCCCTAGGTAGTTGATTGCTTTGGAATTCCAACAGAGGAGAAATGTGTCAAAAATGCAAAAGGAAACGTAAGTTATTGAGTGGTTATATCTTAGACTTGGCCCAGTTAATTTCTAGACAAACATACATGGAAAAAAAAAAAAAAAAATTGCTAAAGAAGGAAAAAGTGCTCACTGCAAAACTAGAGGGAATTGACAAAATAGCCTATTTACCTTCATTATTTCATGTATTTCCACTTTGTTTCCATGGTATATTAGTGTATAGAAGAAGTAGAAGACTTATTTTAATTTGAACCTGTAGATTTTAATCAGAGTAAGAATGGTGTAGCTGCTAACTGTATATTGTTACATACTGCTGAATGAAAGTGTCCATGTACTAAATTGGAACTCTCACCAGAGGTTGTTTAAAATCTCTATAAAATAGATCAAATGAAACTGGAAAAGTAATTGATAGCTACAGTGAAACTGAAAGTGAATATAAAACTTAAAATCGCAGAGAAATCAGGACTTACATGGTGAACATTCATTCTTCTCTGAGGCTAACTAATTGAACACCTTCTCTCAGCCTACTTGATAAGCAAGGAGTCTACTTCTACTGTGTATTTGACATCATGATGAATATTTAATGGACATAGAGCATCATCTTTGGTAGCTTATGTTAGTTTGGGTTTGTTTTTTTTCCCTTTGTTCTTTTTCCTTTCTTTCTCTTTCTCACTTTCTTCCCCTTCCCCTTCCCCTTCCATTTTCCCTTTTCCCTTTTCCTTTTCCCTTTTCCTTTTCCTTTTCTGTCTCCAAACATATGTGATTACATTCATTTAGTTCTTAACAATGAGATAAATCTTCCAACATTTTTCTTAATTTCATTTTGGAAATGTTTCCTCAGAAGACTTAGCATTTCCCATGCTTTTCTTTTGTGTGATCTCTTTCAATCTTTTTTAGTGTGCATACCATTAGAAGAGCAGTCAATGTGAACCTTTTTCTATAGGGTTAATAAAGAATGCAGTTTCATAAGCTTGATTCAATTTCCTTTATGTGAGCAAGCCGAATAAGTGACCATTACAGTACTTGTCTGGTTTTCTGTGCTTCAGTGTGCAGTTACCAGCCTTTTATATGAATGACCACATCTGGTGTGCATTTGGCCACGTAAGGTGAGACAAAAGCAAAATAGATTTTCCTTAGCATTAAATCAAATTTCCACACAATGTACTCTCTAATGTGGATCTCAAATGTGTCAGGTCATATATTATTTAGCTGCATTGCATTTTGTGCTTTTTTTAATTCCATACACATTCCCAGTTTTAATAAATGCATGAGTAGATGCAATATTTGAGCTTTATATCTTAGAAATTCAACACTTTCAACAGATTCTTCAGACTTCAAAGAATTTAATATTAGTATCATAAAAGGTCTTTTGAAGAATAATACTGGAACATAAGAAAAATGACTGCCTGAGTGTGCCCTATCATTTTGAAAGTGTTTTATTGCTTTAATTTCCTGTCTTACTAAAGTAACAAGCGGCATAATAGAAGATATACTGTAACAGAGTTTGCAATTTATTAGAAGGCTTGAGCTGGTTGAAGACTTTATGTGATGTGAAAAAGAAAACCACTATTTGGCTGAAAAATGGAGACAAGCTACAACATTAATGTTGCAGCAGTTTTAAATGGAGTACTATCTGTGACTGATAAGTCGCTTTTCCAAGCCCAGTGTGTCTGAATGGGATAAATCTGTAAGTATAGGCCTCAGTGCTTGTTGTGTCTAGTTAGGGTCCTTGCAATCTGATGTTATTCCATCCATGAAGTGTATATAAGATGATGTTGATATTTCACTTCCATAGAACAAAGGTACTCTTGCAGCTGTATCCATAATATGTCTTTTCATTTATTTATTATACTCCCACATATGTGACTAAATTTTATCCTGGGCTTTGGCGTTCTAGTATAGTCAAAGTCTACAGTAGACTGTTAAGTTTTTAACGTAAGTTTTACCTACCTTAACTCACTCTTTAGAACATGAATGCTGGAATTCATCCCACACAAAGAAAAAAAAAAAAAAAACAAACAACATTTTTTAAAAGTATAGAAGTGAAAGATGAGATAGTAACTAACCTGTAAAAATACGTTGTGAGATTACTTTGTAAGTAAAAGCAGTTATTTGCCTAGAAGAAGCAATAGACTATCTGGTTGCTTTTTACAGTGTGCGAAGCAAGATATGCAGGCATCAATCTGCATGCTTGTGATGGAAGTTGCGTGTTTATCAGTGCAGAGCAAGAAGTACAAGAATCACAAGGGCTTCTTAATCCCACCACTGTTCTGCCACTGAAGGATTACAAAACAGCTGGTTGTAACAGATTGCTTGGTATTTCCAGAAAACAAAACAAAACAAAATATGTAATAATGTGTGGCCAATCCCTTTGAAACAACAAAAAGAACAGTTTAGCTGGAGATTTTATTGATAACACTGCTTTAATGGATTGCAGACAGTGTGAATTGCTTTGAGTAATTTTATTCTTGTTTCTTGTATTTGGTGGATTATTGACAAATACTGCTTCTGTTTTTTTCACTTGAGACACTCCTAGTTATATCCTAAGAACAGCAAATAGCAAAAATTCATGTAATAGAAATCTAACTTTAAAAGTTCATGTATTTAAATAGTATGTTGGACTCCTAGGGGCTTAAGTACAAGCAGAAGCCCAAATATAACTGGTCTCCTCAGTTATCTATGTTAGTCTTTGAAAGAATAATGATTGCCAAGGCTTATTGCTAACTGAAGCACAAAAGATTTCCTCTGGGCTTGCCACAGACAATCCTCAGGCACATTAGAGGAGTCAACTAGAGTTAGTTCAAAGTGAATTGCTCCATATTAATCATGGTGACTTTACCCTCTCAGTCAGTATGCTGTAATGGCATATTATCAGTATTTTTTTTCCTTTTAAATGACAAGTTTGGTCACTTTATTTTAAAGCATATTTTAGAGTATTTGCAAGATTTATAGATTCAACAGCTCTTCAAAGAGACTTTCTGTCTTGCTTTACAACACTTAAATTTTGTATTGCTGCTATTTCATCACCTTGAGGCAGTTCTTAGTTAAAATATGTGGAGATGTTTTACAACTGAATGAGTTTTTAGTATGATATATAACCAATTATATCGGTATAATGAGTCTAAATTTTAAAAACCAAACAAAAAATGTTGCACTAAGGATTACTAAAGACTAACATTACCCTCTCTTCATTTATTTGCAAATAGGAAACAGGTATGTAACCATAGTATTCACAAATATTACTGTCATTAAGTTAAAAAATTCAGCAATTTGATTATTTTAATACTTTAGCTAATTAACTTTGAAACCTTGGAGGTTTTTATGCATTTTCTAGAGTCAGTACCAATTTCATATACACTTAGATCACTTCCTAAACTGCTAAGTAGTTATTCAGGATACCAAATAGTAATTAATGAACAAAAAATGTGAATCTGATCATCTATCAACTTTTTATTTTCAACACACAAGAAACAGGTTATTGCTGAGATATTTTTCTTCTACACTATAAAGTGTAGTTGATGAATACTCACAAAATCTCCCAGGGAAGAAGTAACTTTTTCATAAACCTTTTCAAGAGTTTTAAGAACCTTCTTCTAGACGTGAGAGACTGAAAACCAAACCCATCCTATTCATGGACTTAACTCTGAGTTTTGTAAAGAGTAAAGGAATAGGCTTTAGAGTTACACAATCACTTCTGTATTTTTGGTTAATACTGGTTGATAATGACAGTCTTTCCCCTTAGCCCTTCCTGTATTTATATCTCTGGTCCAATAACCACAGGGATCACAGGGGTGTATTTTATCTTCATTTTAGCCTTCTTGATATTGTTTTAGCCCAAAGGGAAAATCAAATTAGATACAGAAGATGCTAAACTTGCACAACTCTCAGGTCATTAGCAACTAATTAGAAACAGCTTATGGATCTCAGTGATCCTTTAGGTAAGATGAGAGAAGGATCAAAGAACGTTTAACATCTCCACTTTCTTATTCTTTCCAGGCAGTGGCCAAGTTTCTGGCTTATTTTCTGTTATTGCTTTTTATTTTTTTTTTACAGTATGATCATGTATTTTACAGTGACAGAGTGGTTGAAGTGCCAGAACATACTGAGATATTCACAGAATTAATCTAAACAGTAGCTCTTTCCACTATGACTTCATATAATATTATTTAACTGTTAAGATTTACTAAATAGAGAAAACCCCCAAATCTACCTGAAATACTGCTCATGTCATGTATAGATGTATATGAGAAGGAAAGCTGTTGTGCTATAGAAAACTGGCATCTAGATGCCACACTGGCATCTAGATCACTCTGTGTTCACCTGAAGCTCTGCTAACATTTCATATGTGCAGCAGAGTTACAGGGACTAAGTTGTACTTTCTTTCGCATAGTCTTTCTACCCGTGAGATGTAAGAGGTACCTGCCTTCTCCCGACTCCCAAAAACACACAGGCTTTTGTGCTTCAGAACGTCTATGAGGAAAACTGCTGACTGCAGGTGTCACTCACTGACATGTGCAAACCTAATAGTTTGATCTGTCCATCTGAACAAACCTGACAGTAAAACTAACAATAAACAGTTCTATTTTGGCTAAAGTTGTTCCTTTATATCACAGCACAACTTTTAAAAGTACATATATTAATCCAAGTGTAGCTGGGACCCACAAAGTAGAGAAACACTCACTTTTGATATTTCAGCTGGCCAGTCGCGCGTGTTAGGGAACCACAGAATAGTTCATATTCCAACTTTTGCTGGTCAGTAGACCTAGAATTCCTTTATTAACTGTTGATAGTGCTGGGATAAGAAGCGTAACAGACTTAGCAAAAAAAAAAAAATCACTCTTTCTTTCTGCTGTCTTCTCCTATATTTATGTAAACTTTAGTTAAATTTTCATGCCTCTGTTTCTTCTGTTGACTTATGAGAATTTCTGGAGCATCCCTGGTATTTCTTTCCTAAACTCCTCACTAGGTATTTATCTTTCTTTTCCATGAATTGTCCTTTGACTGATTAAGATATATTTTATAAAATAATGGGGTTTTTACTTACTGTTCTCCCCAAAAGCCGTATCCTAGTTTATATATCACCCTTTCTCTTACTGAGAATGTTCTAGAAACTCCTTTCTTTCCAACCAACCTTGACTAGTTGAAAAGCTGGTTTCCTTCCTAGAATGCTTTTTAACATAGTTACTGTTTGAGTGTTAGAGAACAGTTGCTACGGTTCACGGTTCACCTGTGCATTTAGAATGAAGAATACGTGTTGCAACCCGTCAGCAGACAGTTGATCCACATCAGGACAGGACTTCAGGCTTCTGTGTTTTTATGGGCTGCACATAGAGTGATTGCCTAAGTCATCCTAGGTTTTTTAATACATTTGTCATTAAGAATTAATGCATCCTCATATTGAGGTGCATGTGATCCAGTATTCTCTCTCCACCAATGAAAAGACTCAGAGGTCTAACAGAATGACAAACATGCAATGATTTAGCAATTATAATCAACTCTTACTGGCTATTTTCATTGTATTTCACATTCACCAGTTCATACATAGTTCATAAAACCTAAAACCTTATGAAGTTCAACGAGGCCAAGCGCAAGCTCTTGCACATGGGACGGGGCAATCCCAAGCCCAAATACAGGCTGGGCTAAGAACAGATTGAGAGCAACCCTGACGAGAAGGACATATGGATACTGGTGGACAAGAAGCTCAACATGAGTTGACAATGTGCACTTGCAGCCCAGAAGGCCAACCGCATCCTGGACTTTATCAAAGGAAGTGTGGCCAGCAGGTCAAGAGAGGTGATTTTCCCTCTCTATTCTGCTCTTGTGAGACCTCACGTGGAGTACTGTGTCCAGTTCTGGAGCCCCCAACATAAGAAGGATATGGACCTGTTGGAGAAGGTCCAGAGGAGGGCCAGAAAGATGATCAGAGGGCTGGAGCACCTCTCCTATGAGGCTAGGCTGAGAGAGTTGGGGCTGTTCAGCCTGGGGAAGAGGAGGCTCCGGGGAGACCTGATAGCGGTCTTCCAGTACCTAAGGGGGCCTACAGGAAAGATGGGGAAAAACTCTTCAGCAGGGCCTCTTATGATAGGACAAGGGATAATGATTTTAAAATAGAAGGAAGCAAATTCTGATTAGACATCAGGAAAAAGTTTTTTAAAATGAAGATGGTGAAGCACTGGAACAGGTTGCCCAGAGAGGTGGTGGATGCCCCATCCCTGGAAACATTCAAGGCCAGGCTGGATGAGGCTCTGAGCAACCTGATCTAGTCAGGGAGGTCCCTGCTTCTTGCAGGGGGGTTCGACTAGATGACCTTTAAAGGTCCCTTCCAACCCTAACTATTCTATGATTCTATGATTCTATAACTAGGTATTACATTACACTAGTACTAATTTTTGTTATTCCATTATGTTCCCAAAATACCTTTTATGTGTAGGTTACCTTTGTTCCCAGTGCTGTAAGTCACTTCTATGCTATTATTCTTTTTTTCTTTCATGTGTGAGAGAACATATGTATAAATATATGATTTCATCATTTTACAGAAAGCTTATTTAGTTTATTTTATTGGGTTTTTTTTCTTTTTTTTAATTTTATTTATGTATGATTTGTGCTCCATGTGATGAGCTGGGCATCCAAGAGCTGTTTTGGACTAAGCTCAAACAAGATCATTCTTTCCTCCTCCAGCTTCCTCTGGCCTTCTGCTTCTATTTACTAGCAGCTAAAATCACGGTGTTGCATATAGGTCAGGATAGACTGGAAGGAGTGAGTAAGAAGTAGGGAATTTGGAATTGTCAGAGCTTAGTATATAATCATGAATTAATGATAGCCACTGCAGGTATAACTCATTCTGACATGATTGGACTCACAGACAGCCACAGTCACTTCAACTGAAAGAGACACTAGGATGTATGAGTTGAATGGATACTTCCTCTCTCTCTTCAACCTGGCAGAATTATAGTCCTTACAGAATTATAGTCCTTAAGACGGGAGAACCATTGGGTTCTGAGTTCTTAGACTGGCAGGCTAATAGATATACTGATGGAACTCTTTCTGCTGTGTCATGGTGCAGGAGATAATTCATGATTGCTGTGTCAGAGAGAGTGTGCATGAGTTGGGAGTTCTGTAAGACAATAATTGGGATTAAAAAGGAGTAGTCTTGGGTTTACAATCCTTGTATGTTATCCAGTAATTACTTAATGTGAAATGAATAAATAGTCCTCAGAACAAACAAACAGGGAATCAAATCAATGAGCTCCAAAATCATACCTTTTTTTTCTTTCTCTTTTGTTTTGACATTTTCTATACAGAGAGAAAAAGCATGCCCCATAATTATTTGGTTACTCTTCTTCAAGAGGAAAACATGATTTAGAACTCAGGCTAAAATATAGGCTCGCCATATTTTGGTGGATGCTTTGATTGTTGGTCGGTTGGATTGGGGGGGAGATACAAGGAGAAAGGGAATATTAATACTATAATTTGCTCCTCTTCTGGGATTATTTTAGATGAAAGAAATGATCATTGTTCTGCTCCTGAGAGGAGTGATTTATGCTTCTAATTTGAGCAAAGCAACCTGGATTGCAAATCTTGGTCTGCTATATACACAAACACTTAAAGCTCCCAGTGAGGTTTTAGAGTTGTCTGGCTATTACCTTTCTGAGGTGTTTCTCTTTAAATTTTTTAAGACATCTTACAAACCTTATTTATACCTGGGAATTTTACAAACCAGATACTGAAGGCCTAACAGTGGCACATAGGATCTTTATCTCAGGGCCTATTTGTCATTCAGAAGTTTCTATGAGGATATTAATTTTTTAAAGCTAATTTCTAATGCCTAGAAGTTGCTGCTTAAAATCACTAACCAGTTGCTCTTCACTGTGAAGTGCTTACATTTATTGGATTAGCTTTCTTTTTTACTGTTGTTGGTCATATCTAATTTCAAACAATACAACTTGTAGAGACCTATTGTTCTTACAGTCGGCTACTAACTGTCCCAGGCCATGACCCCTAACAATTGTGATACAACATTCTAAGACCTGGGGATTTTGGCTTGGATACAAATGAACTTTTTCTGCAGAGAATGACAAAAACTAAACCTTCACTAGATACCTTCAGGGTCAAACTAAGCTAATACGGTGTTCAAAGGCATTAATGCATTGAAAATTAGGCGGCGTAAATATAAAAACTAAGATACTTGTTGACAAGGAAATTGAAGGTTAGATTGATCTCCGTGCTAGTAAGATACTGTCATGTCACAATGACTTGAAATTTAAGTTTGCTGAAAAAGGTAGCTCTTGAAATACCTTTGAAAAAGGCAGGATCAATAGATTAGACTTTAGATATAAAAGAACTGCTGTAAAAAGAGTTTTGTTTTGTTTATCTGTAACATCTGTCAATGCAGGTCATGTATTTCAGATTCTATTCTTAATTTTCCTTCGTGTGTTTCACAGGTTGTAGTTATTTATGTTAAGGTTATTCATTGCATTTGCCAGTTCATGCTCTTGGTTAAGGTATAATTTTTGCATATCAAAGGTGGGCAGGGTATTCTGTTTCTGTCTTGCCATATTTATACCTTCTTTGACTATTGATTCTATTTTTTCTGCTTTTGACACCTACTTTAATGATAGTGACAAGGAGATTTTAAGTAGATCTTTGTTTCTATCTCAGGTGTTTTATTTGTTGAGATAATTCAAGAAAAAGCTACATGGCTGTTTTTAATCTAAAGCCAAAATGTTAAATTTATTAGTACAGAGAAATACAGTTTTTATTGTGCTTATAGCTGTATGTAGGAATTCATGAAATTTTCTTTCTTAGTATGACCGTTTTAACTAGACTAAAGTCCTTGTATTGCTAGGTTACGTTTCTTCTTACCACGGGGGTGATTTCAGGCCGCTCATTGGAAAAAACAACCTCTAATAAGGACATCTTAACAAGCTGCAGGCACAGCAAATGCGGTAGTTACCACGTTGAGGTCTGGATGACTGACTTGGGGCATAGTAACTGCCCTGTGTTAAGAGCTGCCACATCCTGGCGCTAATCCTCAAGCTTGCCAAAAAAGGGTCCAAGTCACGTTTGAAGAACTTTCTCTTGAGATAATTATTTTTTTTTTGTTATAAAATTAACAAGTCTTTACAGGTTTGTATTTACCCTTACATATCTAGGGATTTTACTTCTGTAGTGAAAGAATAGCAGCCTCACAGTGGCAGATCTGAAGGATCCTACCTTGCAGAATCTGTAGCTTAATTCTATTAGGAATAATGTCTATAGTTTTATTATTATTGTTGTTGTTGTTGTTGTTGTTGTTGTTGTTGTTGTTATTATTATTATTATTATTATTATATTAGGAATAACTTTCATATAGTATTCCAGGAAGCTTGGAACAGTATAGCCAAATAATAAGCCAAATGTGAAACAGTGCAAACAGATTAATCATTTGTTTTTCAGAGATTTTCTCCATCTTCCTCTTCCAGACTTTATTCACAGACACTTGTCTTGTATCTCAAGGACAAACAGGATGTTTCTATCTGGATTTATGCTGATCTTTTTTTCAGTCTTTCAAACTCAGCATCCTTTTCCAACTGACTTAGTGGAGATTCAACTTGTTTCATCTTCCTTTTTTGTGAACTGCCTTCCTTATGAGATCCTAGTTTGATGTTCACCAGTTTTAGGAATTTCCGGTTGAACCAATAGCATCATTTTCATTTTTACATTAAGACAGCTTTTCTCATGACAGTTAGTTCAGCACACGGAGCTGATGAATTACACTATGATTATAATTTACCACAGTTGAGAGTTTTTTATAAGGATTAAATTTATTTTAAATTGCATTCTACATTTTTTCCAAATACAACTTCATGTCATCATTTGAGTTAGCTTACCTGTCCCAGCACTAGTCCTAAAATTGTATTAATTTCAGGTATGGAAGCCTTAAAAAGGTATAATAATTATTCTGTTTCTTTCTACCTACAAAGAATAAGCCTACACTGATTTTCTTATTGATTTTTTTTTATTTACATTGCAGGTTGATTAAAGAGGTCTGCTGCTACTATCAGCAATAAAATCTTGTAATCGGTGCAATGTTGTAGCAAGCTAGCGTATGATGTAGCTTAATTGGAGTTTCCTAAGAACATCAGACCATATTCAGAGCTCAGACTTGGCAACCTCTGTCAAAAATTTCCCTTTGTGTAACATCTGTAAAGCTGTCACATATGATGTTCACACTTCTATCTGTCACTGCTGCCTAGTGAAGGCATCTTATTCGGACGGCCGGTTTGATATGTGTATGTTGGACAGCTTTTTAGTAGACTCACAATAGTTTCCTTTATTTCTGACAAACTCTTTGTCACAGCAACAGGAGATTCTAAAATGCAGGTGAAAAAGGAAAGCAAGATATCTCTTGTAACTCAGATTTATGGGACATGTTGTCTCTATGTACTTTGTAACCTGTTTTCCCTTCCACACTGCTGTCGATATTTTATTAATGTAAATTGAAAGGTTCAAAGGAGCTGTGGATCAGTTAATCTTCTGTACCTACACATGTTTTGGTGCAGGATAATGTCTTAAGTCAACAGTAAGCAGGAACAACAAACAGATGCTGCAAATGAAAGTATTTTAATCTTGTATGTGTGCACTACAGAGGTGGAATATATATGTTGACATTCTATATCAAAGATTTTCTGCTGTAAGATCAGTAATTGAATGATGGAAAAGAAAAAGACTAGGACCCAGTTAGAGAGTAACTCTGAATTTCAGCATGACGCAGCTGTGAAAAAACTAAAACAATTATAAGATCTCTTTAGCAAGGAATTTTTCAATAAAGATGGGGAACTATCCTTGCGTGTTTCAAGTTTCTGATGTTGTGTGCAGGTACAGAGAGACATATGTGTAAACAGAAAGAGATCCAGAGGAAAGAATATCTATTTTTAAATAGAGTTTTAAAAATCTCAGTTTGTTTAACCTACATAAATGAAGATGTAAAGGGAATATAATATTTCTTCATTGACATATGTTGGGGGCAGGTAAGTACCAAGACAGGATGAAAATTAGGTGGATTAAAGGATAAAATTGTCAAAAAATCAAGGGAAGTAAAATTTGCCATGAGTAAGTTTAGATCAGAAATTAGAAGGTCTCCAGTCATCTAACGAGTGAAGTTCTGAAGTTCCTATAATCTTCAAATAGGGCAGTAGGTGCAAGATACCAAAACTGTTTTAGATGCTGTCTGATAAGCATGTAGGATAGATTATGGAAGTAAGTAGGAGAATTCTCAGAGATATAAAATTCCACCTGCATTTATTTACATTGCAGGTTGATAAAAGAGGCCTACTGATATTATCAGCAGTAAAAACTCATAATGGGCATAATGTGGCAAGTTAGTGTATGTTGTAGCTTAACTGGAGTTTCCTAAGAACATCAGACATTTTTAGATTTCTAAGGTACTGATACATCCAAAGGGAGCTGAATAGAGACTGCATTGTGATTTGTTTGTGTCATTTTCACATGAGCAGAGCAAAAAGGATTTTTTTCCCCCTCTTGTGCCTTTTTTGGTGTAAGAATTGGGATCATATTTTCGTGCCTCTGAAGCATGGAATTGTCCACAACCAAAAAACATATATAGGCTGTCTTGTTGCTCCTACTGAATCCTAAATTTAATTGAATGCCTAGCTGATATGGTCTGTTCAGCTTTAAAGCAGTTACTCAATTTAACTTTCAAGGAAATTTTTTTTTCAAGGACTTTTTTTAAAGGCCTCCTGTTGCCTAAAATGTGCAATGTACAATATTTCCTAGAGTCTTCCAGGAGCTTCATTTAACAGATTTTTAGGTGTTGCTCTAACTTTATACGTTGGCAATGTCCTGAATCCTTCCTGCTCTCTTTTGTGTCATAGGATGTTTGTAGCTTTTTGTCTTTGGTCTACAGGTCTCACATCTAGTACGGGATATTGAGAAAGAGCTCTGGATTCTGAAAACATGTAGAAAAAAAAATATATTTACTCAGAAATAGAAAAAATCTTGTTCTATTAGCTGCAACTTAGAGAATTACTGTCATTGACTTGAATGATCCATATTGGCAATGTGTTTCTAGCGCTCATTGCAAAGTGAACTGAAGTTCCTGTATTCAGGAGATTTGGAGACTGTCACACATGTTATCTGCTCTTTTTCAAAATCTGCAGAATATTCATTTCCAAGGTAAAAAATAGCTTCTTTAATAATCTAAAATTTTGACAGCCTCCTTGTGATTTATTTGTGCCTGAGGTGTCTGGATTCAATTTTAAGCTCAACAAACTGAGAGCAATTAGCTGCATATCTTAGTTAAAAACAGCTTTTAATGTGGCCTCCAGAATCTCACAGTCTTCAAGATCTGGTGATTCTTCTTGGAAATAACTCAACAGGTCAAACCTTTTCTTTTTTCTATATGAACATCATAATTCATTTTTTTAGAGAGGTTTTCTGCCTAAACTTTAAAATGCAGAATGTAGGAGTGAAATAATACACTGTATAGAATGAAGTCATATATCATCGGTTTTCTTTGATATTTTATATTAACCTTTCTGTTGTCTTAAATCTGAAGAAATACAGATTTTAATTTTCTTTCATATGAAACCATGAAATCATCTTCTTGCAGTCTTAGGTTAACGTGTAGAGAAGCTGTTCATCTGCAGTAAATTACATATAACTTACATTAATATTACAGTTATGTTTTAATTTGGATGCTTACCTAATGAATTTTATTAAAATAGTATCATTTGGTTGTCATAAAACAATGCAGTTATGGTTGTTCCAGTCTTTCACTTAGTGTAACTATTTCGATTTTTTGCTTATAAATCAATTTTACTTAGCTGATTAAGCCATATAAAAGCAAGCATGTGTTATTAAATATTAACCACATTTAGCCTTATCTCTGTGGAAGGAAAACTAGAACGTTATGAGCAAAAAAGTTGGTAAGAGGAAAGCAGGACAGTGTTCTTTTTCAAAGCACCACAGAAATACCTGCAATGTCATAGGCATACAGAACAGCCGATGTCTTGTATCTCATTTGCTCCATTAATAGTATCTCAAAACACTTTAAGGGGTTAAATACAGTGGAGAGCACAGGAAGATACAGAGATTCATGGATGAGGGAAGTTATTTTTGCCCCTTGCAGACTTGTACTGTTAAATTGAAGCTTCATAGCTACATAAGACTTATGTCTGTAATTTAGGGGGTTTATTTTCCGGTTGGTACACGTAGGGTTTTCCAAAGGTAAGCCACAAGATCAGCGCTGGGTCATGATGCATCTGCTTAAAGCTCCCGGCACATCAAGATGCCTATTGTTGGAGGGAAACATGTTAGACAACTGCTCCCTAAGGCTCTAGTGTTCATAGTAATTGTTAAATCATTTACATCATACGTTAGCAGGAGCAAGATAGCTACAGTAAATGACTCACACATCTGCTGCTTTGTATATACAGTGGAGAGATGGTAACTACCGCATTTCATAGGGGCTGATAGAAGTAATACGCTATTTTAAATAATCTTGTGCCACTTCACAATGTCCAGATCTCGTAGAGATTCTCTGAAAAATAGTGTGAAATCCACTTCAAAAATTAACTCTGCTTTAGTATAATTGGCATAAAAATACAGCCTTTTAAGTGGATGCTGTAACATTTCTCTCTCCTTAGATTCTAATTTCAGTGGTTTAGATTTATTGTGTAGTCTATTCATTCTTCAGAAACACAATAGGGACATAATTCATGTTTCATAAAATGTACAAGGTTACAATTTCTAATCAGTGTCTTAAGAGCTTTTCTGGAGAAGAGGCAATAGATTTGTGAGCAAACAGAGAAATTAGCTACCGTGATAATAGTGCCAGGTGTAAAATTATATATATCTTAGCAACTGGCTTTATTAATTTTGATTGATACAAGGTTTCTCTCATGGAAATATGGTACTTCAGTACAATTAAGAAATGCTGCTTTGTGGTGCTATTCTGCCTCTCCAGCATTTCTTTTAAATATTTCAATTTTGCTTACCTACATTGAATAATGTAACAGGTATGGAGAAATTCTCTGATTTCTGTCTTCGCTCCCTTACTGACAACAGGCCCAAAGGATGTAGAAGCAACGCAAGAGCACAGTAGCCTGCCTCTCATGAAGGAGTCCCATGTAATGTTAGGCAGGAACAAAAGATTTGAAGAAGGCTAGGCTGATGCGAACTGTCTGGAAAGAAGATAGCTGTGATGCAAGGTTTAGGGTTAGAGATGACAAAAAATAGAATACCGTCTTTTTCACCTTAGAGGCCCTCTGTTAGGGGAAACAAATGGATGCATAAATCATCATGCCATCCCATGTTAATATAAAGTGAATTTAGTGGGTTTGAATGAGCTAAACTGGAATGTAGAGTTATTTTTTTTCGCACTGGAAACTCACGGGAACCAAAGGCATTTATTGTGACCTTGAAACCATAAAGCCAGTTCCTAATCAGAGAAGTGATGTAATGGAAGTAATGCAGTTTATAATGTACATTTCCACCTCCTCTTTGTTTTCTGCAGTAGGTCTTTCTTTTTGGTAGCAAAGGGTACACTTTGTGCCCTGTGGCTTCTAAGAGTTCAGACCATCAAACTGTGAAGTTCCATGTATTCATTTTGTCTGTGTTGGTGGGAGAGGACACTCAATAATTTACAGAATAAGTTCTTATGGAGCTGTTATGTCTAAGTAGTAACATGCTAATGCCTTTGTTTAAATCTGTTGAGTTGGAATCATCTGTTCAGGTGCAGAGTCTCAGTACTGCAAGTAACTTCATATGAGTACAAACATCTGGTTTCACAAAGTCATTTCCAGGATCATATCCAGGAACTGTTGAATCGTGACTTAAGAAACAGTAACTGCTGCATTTGTAATAAATGCTAACTGTGTTTTCAACGCTTTTCAAAACACAGACAAAAACCTGCTCCCAGTCCTGTGATTGCTCTTCAGATAGAACTGTGCATTTCTATTCATGTAGCTTCTCTTTTTGTAGCATTTGGATACTCTTCTTATCCTGAGCTACCATCTCCCAGTATAGATGGCAGAATAATAAGCAGATAGAAAAGGTTTTACTTATATGTAATTTCCAAACCACATTCCAATGATTTTTAAAGGATTTCTATAGTGAAGACATGAATAACCAGAGACAATACCATTCCCAGTCTGTAAAGCTGAACAAATAGACAATTCTCATTTTTCTGAAGGAATATCTTTAAGTTTGCATATGATCATTTAAAATTATTATTGGCTATTGTAAGCCTAAAACAGAGGTGCAGCCATCCATACCTAGAGAGCTGAAATAGCAGCATGACTGATGCCTGATTCTGATTTAAAAATACAAAATAAACTAAGTTGCTAAGACAATTATTTTTTCATGTGAACAGAAATTATTTTACTCTTCCTAGAAAAATGCCAATCTTCAGAGTTTTGATGTTCAAAAATAAAAATAAATCACCATGTTGATGGAAAATATAAAAGTGTAATTTTCAAAGTAATCTTTTAGCAAGGTAAGCAACAATAGCAGGTTTCTCTGGCATATGTTTCAGTATTTCTGTAATATTCTGAAGTTAATGCAGCATTTAATAATCTCAAAAATGATCCTTGGACTACAGATAACGGGCTACATTTCCAGCAGATTTAAGGAACATTTCCTGATCTTCTGCTACTAACACTTAGCAGGAAATAAATTGTTTTATTGCTCCTTTGATTTGGCTTTTACCATAACAAAAATCTTTCTGATCAGAATATGCATGCCAGTTCATGTTACTGAATGGCATGCCTGAGGGTCAAACCATTTCTAAATTGCTGTTTAAAAGTGAAATGTGAAAAAAGCTGTCAAAAAGAGAAGGTGAAGTGTGTTGATTCTTCATCTGCCAAGGTTGAAGGCATTGAATTTTGAATAGAGTTTTAATAAATGTTAAGAGCTATTCTCTTTTCTTGGTTTATTACAAGCTGCAAGCTGGTATTCTTTTATTCTTCTTGAAAATGTTACTCATAAGATAACATAGTCCTGGCCCTCTAGCCTCATCCTTTTATTGCTGCCTTTACAGATTCATCCTGTGTAGCACAAGCTAAAAGGGCAGATGCATAATCTGGGAAGTTTTCCAGATTCAAGGTACTTAACACTGAATGCGTTTGAGGTATGCATTCTGGGATCTTGTTAGTCTGTCATAAAAATGCACTAAGCCTGAACACATATTCCTACTCTGTGCACGTTGGCATGCATCTTGGCCTACTACTCAATTCATTTATTTGTTAATGATCTAATGAAAGGTGGTGGGGTTTTTTTTACAGAAATAGTGTATTTAAAATTTGTGTTTTGTCGGAGTAATGATATTAGCTTTATTGCCAAAATTATGCAAATATTCTATTAAAAATTCCTGTGATTGAAAGGACTTTGTGTGAGGTTACTAGATCCTGCTGAAACCTGAAGTATTGCCAGAATTGGTGCTCTCTCTGTCTTTCTACCTAATGATCTATCATCTTAATGAGAGTTAGAGAATAATTTGAGAGTGTATTTCTAATCACATGAATGGAAATTATTTTGTCAGTGATTCAGTAACCTAAACGAGAAAATTAGGAAGCAGTCACAAACTATGTGTGACCACTGATTTTACAAACAGAATCTAGGATTTTGTAAACACAGGAATCTGAAAGTGATGAGTAACTATTTTTAATAAAAGAACAGCAAATCCAATTCTACTGCCTAATCCAGCAGAAGTTGAGAAAATAAAGGATATTGGTACTGAATGTTTAACTTTTGAGCATGAGACAAATATTATCTTATTCTGTTTTTCAGGATAAAGTATAGCTGTTTATTTACATGTGATTCATCTTTGTTATTTCCTTCAGTGTGATGATTGCCCTAAGGCAATGATGAGAGATTGTTAGTTTTGGCCTAGGTCAACAATCAAAATCAAAATTTAAAATCTCTGAAATTGACTTAAATTTAAGTGTAAAAAGCAAATGGCTTAATCCACTTTTTTTTTTTTTTTTTTTTTTAAAGAATTAGGGCTTTCTGGAAGAATGGCACCTGCAATTACATTGATAGGATAAAATGGGATAACTTTCAAATGGAATAACTTTCAGTCTTTACATTTCAGGTTAATGACTGAGAGTTTTCTGGTAGACGTTTTTATTAATGGTCTATTTATAGCTGATTAGGGATACTGTGTTTTTGTGGGCTTTTTTAATAACTACTAGAGAGAAATCCAGAGTAGAAGTCCTAGTGTAAAATATCTCAAAGTCAGCATTTCACACATTTCTTGGTCTCTAGTGTGCTACAAAAACTTCTGAAATTACCTCATTTTCCTAATTCTGTCCCATTTCGCCATGGGAGTTAAAGATCCATAAAATGCTACATTATTATTGCCATTGGAGTTTCCTATCTTTTATTCGCATGGCCTCTAAGCACTTTCGAGACCTTTCTCTACTGTAGGTTGTATTGTAATCTTCAGTCGTGTTATGAGGGGGAAGGGAAAATGGAAGGCTTTATGTAGCTTCCCTAGCCTTACCCACCAGTACTACATCTGTAGTAGAACATCCACCAAACAATTTTATATATCTTTTCTGCTTCACTTTTCGTGTATTACCTACACTATTACTTTCGATTTCTGTGTGGTACGAGACTTTA
>WHYT01014588.1:91366-105186 GCA_009806455.1 Tetrax tetrax
TTTCAGGTTAATGACTGAGAGTTTTCTGGTAGACGTTTTTATTAATGGTCTATTTATAGCTGATTAGGGATACTGTGTTTTTGTGGGCTTTTTTAATAACTACTAGAGAGAAATCCAGAGTAGAAGTCCTAGTGTAAAATATCTCAAAGTCAGCATTTCACACATTTCTTGGTCTCTAGTGTGCTACAAAAACTTCTGAAATTACCTCATTTTCCTAATTCTGTCCCATTTCGCCATGGGAGTTAAAGATCCATAAAATGCTACATTATTATTGCCATTGGAGTTTCCTATCTTTTATTCGCATGGCCTCTAAGCACTTTCGAGACCTTTCTCTACTGTAGGTTGTATTGTAATCTTCAGTCGTGTTATGAGGGGGAAGGGAAAATGGAAGGCTTTATGTAGCTTCCCTAGCCTTACCCACCAGTACTACATCTGTAGTAGAACATCCACCAAACAATTTTATATATCTTTTCTGCTTCACTTTTCGTGTATTACCTACACTATTACTTTCGATTTCTGTGTGGTACGAGACTTTATTTGTATTTTATATCTGCGAAGTACCTAGCACACAGCAAAATGCAGGTAGGCAACACAAGGCAACAACATCTGGAAAAATTGTACCACTTCCTTTCTGCAGTGATTTTGTCATGACGTATGTATACTCTTAAATTTTAATTTTTTTTTAAATTTTTCGTATGTTATTTTATTAATGTGTTTGAGAGCAAAATAAGGTGACAGATGTAAGGGGCTTTCTGAAGGATAAAAGTTTGGCCTTCAGAATTTATATTTCTGATGCAATATTTTATACTAAAGTACTACCACAGGTTTTGCTATATAACGTTCTCCATTTAGAATAATATTAAAAAATATGTTAGCATGTAAGAAACTATTTTTAATTAAAATTGGTGAATGGAATTTTTTTATGTAGTCCAGTACATTTGTACAGTTACAATTGCTATCAGCCTTCCTTTAATTTATACTTAACTCCTAACTCATTTTGATTAACCATAAACACAGTCTCTCATTGTGTTACATCTTGAGACTGGGAGGGGGAAAGGTAAGGGTTAATATTGAAATAACTATCAGAGGTTCAATGCAATGCAAATAATTGAAATTTTATGAAATCCTGTTTGTTCACTGCTTCCAAGTGAAAACTATTTCACAAGGATGCAAAACAAATTCCTAGGAGAAAAAAATCTTTGCAAGTAAATACATGCAAATAAGTATTTTTTTCCAGAAAAAGAGAAAAATTAGTTTGTTCAAAATAAAAACAATAAATAAATAGACAGATTGTCTTCCGATAACACTTTTAATATGAAAAATAATTTTTTGTTATATCATCCATGCCATTTTGAGTTAGTACCTAAAAATAAAATTAAAGCTAAGCAAATTAATTATTGTACAGCACAGCTTTACTTTATAGTATTAAATAAACTTAAGGTATCTTCTACTTAATGAACTTTTCATCTTTTATTTTAGCTTCTAGTCTCTTTTTTCTTTTCTATTTCTTTCCCCACTGCACATGAATTAAACTATCCTGAGGTAAATATATGGACTTTTAAGTATTTTAAGCATATCAGGTGTATTTTGAGTGGAAACCTGTTATCATTTTGACAAGTTGGGTTTGTCTCCACACAGAGAATGTATTTGTTCCAAATCATGAAGGGGAGCAATCAACTACCTTGTATAGCATACTATTTTACTTCTGTTGTTATGTTTAACCAAGACTGTGTTTTTTCCTCTTTTAATGTGATTAATGTTTCTGTTTAAATGGGACAGTGTATTAAGGCAGTACATTAATAGTTTGAGATTTTTTGTGTCTCTTGAGTTATAACCTATCACTGTTGATATGAAAAATCAGATAACTACATAACACACTGAATCCCTCCTGTAAAAAGAAAGATAGATTTAAGATCTAGGAAAGATAGATTTAAGAATCCCTCCTGTAAAAAGAAAGATAGATTTAAGATCTAGGCAAGCACACAAGCATTTTAGGAATCATCTTCAAGTATATGAATTTTCCCATTGACTTGTATGGGTTTATTAATACAGAAGTGTTTTTCTAAGATTGTGTTTTCTCCTATTATTGCCTAATTATTTTCTACTATTACTACAGATTAAAACTTTTATTTTATTTATTCTTGTATTTTTAAAGAATTGTTTTCTTCTTCATCAAGCGGTTACCTTGACCGTCTCTGTAGATCTTTCTTCAGAACTCTCCAGGTCTCCTTAAAGCTGCCCCGTCTCTGCTGGTACTGTTCCTATTTTGTTTCTTTGTAGTAGATTCGACAAGGCATAGGACAAATTTTGTACATGTTTTGTTTTTTTTTTTTTAATTGTGATGATCATCATAATAATTAAACACAATCAAAATAATTTTAATTTCTTTTCAATCAAGAGAATGAAATCTGTCTTGCTTCCTTTACTGAGGCAAGCCACAACAGAATTTCTTTGTAGAATTCGAAAGGCCTCCAAATTTAATTTTTGTTTTTTTTTTTTTTACTTGTGATATCATCATGATGATTACAGATATTGAGAAGAATTATGTTTTTTTAGCTGCTCTTTAAATGATAGCTTGTGCCTTCTCATATTTCGCGCTGGCTTACAAGCCCTTCAGTCCTGAATTGGAATCGGTGATCTTATTCTCTAGTATTCTAGCTATTAGAAGCTACTCGGTCTTTCGAATTATTTATAAAGAGTGTAGACAAATGCATTCCATCCTTTAACAATCCTGAAGGTTAAAATAGACTACTTGACTTTCTTAGTAGAGGAAAAGTTGTAACTGGAGAAGACTGTAATACAAGTGGAAACAATTCGATACAAATTGCTGCTTATTGACACTGGTTGATTTACAGTATATAGGCACATAAAAAATTAATTTTAACTTTTCATACATTTTACATCTGGTTTTCTGTTTTCCTTCTGTAAGTTCTCTCAGTAGTCTGTTCAAGCTCAGTAGTGAATACAGTAGGTTTCAGTAATAATAAGGATTAAAAAGAAAATGTATGGGCCTACTTGATTTTCAAAGATGCTTGTCATTAGATCACAGTGCTTATTGCAGGCACTGTGTGAAGAACACCACAGTTATTGCATGGGCAATTCATGAGGGCCAAAGGAAAGTTTCAGATTCTATGAGAGACACATTCAGAAAATGGGTCACAGGAGATTGTAAGGGCATGGGAGCAGGGTAAACCCAAGTTTTCAGTTAATTTGCAATGAGAAGTTTGCTTTCAAATAACTACAACCTTTCCTTGAAGAAGTGGGTGAATGGCATCTACGTGGCCTGAAACTTTAAAATTTACCTAAAGTTGGTGGTTATATTGATGGTTATAATTCAAAGCCACAAATTACACTCTTTTAGTATTATTGAATCATCTCATTTATAAATATTTTATACTGATGTCCTGGAAAATGACATAGCGAATCATAGGTAGAAATAAAGATTTAATCTCTTCCCCAGCTCTCAAAAAAGTAGTAAGCTCCTATGAAATACTCCTTGATAAAGTTACATGGGTCTTTTTTTTTCTAATTTATTTTTTGTCAATGAAGGTTGACTGAAATAATTTATAATTGAATATAGGGAGAACATTGATACTTCCAGAACATGGGGCTCAAAGACATAGCATATTTTCCAGGCATTGTGTATTCAGTAGAGCCTGCATCTGGAAGTGACGTCCACTGTCAGCTCTTTTGGTAAGAACCCAACATAGCTCTTAATTTCTGTCCAGCTATGGAAATAATGGATATACAGAGATGAGCTAGTGAAATTGTGATGCCAATTCTATATTGAAGTTTAGCATCATCTAATTGTGAAACACATGTAAATATCTTAGGGGAAGGAGTGCCTTCCTACTTCTATCTAAACTG
Source organism: Tetrax tetrax (assembly GCA_009806455.1). Taxonomy (NCBI): domain Eukaryota; kingdom Metazoa; phylum Chordata; class Aves; order Otidiformes; family Otididae; genus Tetrax; species Tetrax tetrax. The sequence continues at coordinate 95,234 of WHYT01014588.1, forward strand.
AACTGTAGTGGAACATCAAGAATTTTTCTAAGTGCCACTCAGAGGCAAATGAAGCAATGCTCCCTAGTTGGGATCATCTTGTAACTGTGCCGTACTGAGCAGAGGAGGAGTTAGAATAATGATATATGCAGAAAGAAAGAATTTTTATATATAATATATGTTTTTATAAGATTCATTTCGAATACTTTAAGTTGAAGGCTGTATGGCACATACATTTTTAACTTGGGAGTTTCTAGAGACTGCTTAGTTCTCAAGTCAGTGTGACCAGACTGGATAATATAGATGGCTTTTGCTTGAGAGACCACACTTCTGTGCTGTGCCAGACTGTAATTTTCATGTGTTTAACAGGGTTACAAGTCTATTTAAAGATATACCTGAACAAACAGCTCTTGTAGGCAGATCTTGATAGGTTTTATGTTGCTGTAATTAAAAGAATAATACCAAAATGATTGCTAGCTATTATAAGCTGTGGAAAAACACATCTCAACCTGTGACTTGCTGTTAAACTTTTTCTTCAGGTTAGTCAATAAAAATGCATTATACTGCAAGTTGACATCAAATCAGAACATTCCTTCTGTAAAAATTATGTGGAAAAAGAAATTGTAGCTTTTATACCACCACCGATAACTAGAGACAGACATATGCTGGTTTTTTGTCAGTGTGCTTCCTAGTGATTTGGGTAAGCTTTAAGAATAATGTCAGTTGGTGATCACTTTCCAAACAGCAATGCAAAAGAAGCGCAAGGGAAAACAAGGCCATTGTGAGATTATTTTTAAAAATTAAGCCAATGTTCTAGAAACATGCTTCTAACTTCTTGTTCTAATTGAAAACATTCTAATCCAATGCTGCCGAGTGAAGCTGATTGCGGAGTTAATTGCTCTTATGTAACAACTAATATCTGTCAGTAACACACACTGTATAACACTGGCAGGTTTTGAAAACGGTTTGGTCCCTTTGCCCCTTCTTCCTTTGTTGTTCTGTTTACTGTGCCCAGTTAATGTGCTCCTGTGCCATAATAATCTCTAGCTAAATGGTAATTGCTCTATTGACAGCACTACTGTACATTTTTGACACATCATTATTCATACTTAACCACTTGACCTGGAATAAATGTTAAAGCAATTACTACTGAGAGCTTTTCTATGAGAAAATTGAGGCAAAGTTTAAAGATAATCAAAATGCAAAGCTGATCATGATAGCAACTGGAAAAATGGTAAATCCTATTAAACAGATTTTTATTAGCCAAGTTGATGCCAGTAGATATTATGTGGTAATTCAGTCTTATTAAAAAGAAAATAAAGTAGCTAATTGTTTACTATTCTGGAACTTATTCCAGCTTGCAATTTGCAACTGAAATTAAGCTTTATGTGGCTCATCTATTTTGTCACGTTGAAATATGAAAATTATTTGGTACAAAGCACATCTGCTCAGTCCTTTCCATCTTACTAGCAAACCCTCATTCAGTATGTTTCATACCTGTTGATGCATTACATTCATACGTACAGCACCAGTATTTCTCTCTTACATATCTTGTATTGTCAGCTCTTAAAACTCATAAAATCATAGATTCATAACATGGTTTGGGTTGGAAGGGATCTTAGAGGTCATCTAGTTCCAACCCTCCTGCCATGGGCAGAGACACCTTCCACCAGACCAGGTTGCTCAAAGCCCCATCCAGCCTGGCCTTCAACACTTCCAGGGAGGGGGCATCCACAGCTTCTCTGGGCAACCTGCTCCAGTGCCTCACGATGAAGGATTTCATCCTAATATCCAATCTAAATCTATCCTCTTTCAGTTTAAAATTGTTACCCCTTGTCCTATCACTACGTGCCCTTGTCAAAAGTCCCTCTCCAGGCCCCCTTTAGGTACCATAAGGCTGCTATAAGGTCTCTCCCCAGAGCCTTCTCTTCTCCAGGCTGAACAGCCCCAACTCTCTCAGCCTATCCTCAGGAGAGGTGCTCCAGCCCTCTGATCATCATGCCCTCCTCTGGACTCGCTCCAACAGGGCCGTGTCCTTCTTATGGTTGGGGATTCAGTGCTGAATGCAGTACTCCAGGTGGGATCTCACAAAGCCGAGTAGAGAGGGAGAATCACCTCCCTTCACCTGCTGGCCATGCTTCTTCTGATGCAGCCCAGGATGTGGCAGGCTTTCTGGGCTGCGAGAACGCATTGCTGGCTCATGTTGAGTTTCCCATCAACCAACATCTCCACATCCTTCTTGGCAGGGCTGCTGTCAATCCATTCTCCACCCAGCCTGTATTTGTGCTTGGGATTGCCCCAACCCATGTGCAGGACCTTGCACTCGGCCTGGTTGAATTTCATGAGGTTGGCACAGGCCCATCTCTCCAGCCTGCCAAAGTCCCTCTGGATGGCATCCCTTCCCTTCCAGCGTGTCGAACACACCACACAGCTTGGTGTCATCAGCAAACTTGCTGAGAGTGCAGTCAATCCCACTGCCCATGTCGCCCACAAAGATGTTAAACAGGGCCGGTCCCAATACCAACCCCTGAGCAACACCACTTGTCACCGGTCTCCACATACTTAATATTTTTTCTCCATTATACATGGAGAAAAACACACAAAAAAAACGTGTAAGTGTAATCTGTTTTTGGCTTGGAGACTTTAGAGGGAATTTGGAAATGGAGAGGGACAGAGTTATTGCTGTGCAATTGCATTAAAATTGTCCAAATCTCCTGTACCAGCATTTTATTTTGATAGTTAATTGCATATTTGATCTAGTTGTGTTTGTATTCTAAAAGGAAAGTTAAATATTCTCCAGTTTAGTTGTTTAAAAAGTGGCATTTACACTGATCTCAAATCATGTCAGAGGACTCAATTGCAGCACGAGCCATCAGTCCAGTGCTTACAGTAAAAGCCGTAATTACAAAAGAATGCCAAAAGACATCAAGGAAGCCTTAAAGAGATAGCGTAAGCTTTTACTGCCCCCGTCTGAACTATGAGGCTTGCTTGAAAACCACCATCAGGATGTAGAATACTGATTGTTGGTATGTCACTATTGCTGTCATGGGAGAACTGTTATAAGGGCCAGAAACTTGCAGTGGTTTCTATATTAATGAAGCTTTTCCACACTTAATGAAAGCAAAGAAAGATTGGGGTTTTTTAATTAATAAAATATTAAAAACAGGGGAGGAAATTTTCTCTTTTCATGCCAATCCACATTCAGAACAGCAATAAGGACTTCTGCAGCAGTGCTTTATCAGGCAGATAAATCCTTTTTTTTTTGTAATGCTCCCTTTAACTCCCTATTAACTACTTCAGTATACTGTATGTCTATCAAACTGATAAAAGATTGTTCAGAGGGCATTTAATAGTTTAATTCTTAAACTTTTCATTTGCATTATTGTTTCTGATTAGTTATAAAGGAGCTTTTACAGAAAGAGTAAAGCACCACCAATTGTCTAATAAATTTTCAAAAACTAGTAGGCAGACTGTACTCACCTAGGTCTCTCCTATTGCGGCTGTGATTTTTATTCACAGTGGAGAAAACTTTTAATAATATTTTGTTTGGAACATTATAAAATATATATTTATTGTTAACATTAATAAATTATGTCAGCTGTCAGCCTTCTAGTTTTAAGGAACCTGGGATTTACTTTGTTTGACTTCATATTTTTTTATTAGATACTTACCTTTGTGCACACCAGAATTTAAGCACCACGAAGAATTTCTGTGATGTAAAATCTTTTGTTTGGTTGCTTTTTGCATATAATTTTCCAATATTTTTGTTCGTACTTTGTGTCCTTTCCCATTTGTTTTATATGCATAATACATTAAGCCTTGCTTTTTTTATAGCCATGGGTGCAGAAACCAAAAGTCCTGTTGTGTGCTTTTGCTTTCTTTTTCTTTTTTGTAGACCAAGCAGCTTTTTAGCTCAACAAACACTGATTCAGGATTTTAATGGATGTCTTATATGGTAATGGGTGATTATGTCATCATTTCCAAACCGCATTTTCATTAATTCAGATAATTTTTCATAAAGGCCACTTTTTCCTGTTAACTGAAAGACTACACAGTCTATAGAACAGCAAAGAATTAGCAGCTTTATTTCAGCAGAGGGTTCTACACAGTGATTCCAATCAGGCCATTTCAAGTTCTGTTTTTTTTAAATAAAATTCTTCTCCCTCCTCTTCTCCTTACCAAACTGAATAGAGCACAGTGTGTGTTCCTCGGATACAGTAAAAAAAAAGAAAACTACCACAACCAATATCCTGTTGTCCCGTATCTGTCTGAATTTTGTAGCAGAGAGGACTGTAAAGGTAAAGAGAGTAATTACCGTTGTTAGGCTTCACTGGTTTGGAGAAGAAATAATAAGATTGCTTATTAACATCCTGAGGTTTTTGTACAACAGTGCATATTGAGATTTGTTGAATTTTCCAGATTTTGAGTCTTTATTGTTATATTTTCAACTCCTTATCCTGAAGCAGGTGTGCCCAAAAAACATTAACCTGTTGGAGATTTTGTCTAGGGTTTTTCTGAGAAGAAAGGTGGTAGGAGTAAAGGATCATAAGGCTGAAACTGTCACATGAAGTCAGATTGTTACGGATTTAAGGAAATCTGCAAGATTCATACTATACATTTGTAACAATTACTGACATTGGATATAGCCCGAGTTCTAAAATATTTACTTATGTTGAAATGCTGTACCCATGCCAAAAAATGTTCTTAGATTGTTCGTAGAAATTTGTACCCAGTACCTAGCTCAGCTTGGCAGTTTCCTGTGCGATTTATTCAGTACAGTTTTGAGGAAAATTTGTACCATTTGAGACTTTACTACAATATTAGAATGGCAAATAAAGAAAAGAGGTAATTTCTCAATCTGTAGAAACACATTAACACTATTGTGTTAACAGGGATCCTGCTGCTTTTAAAAATTATTGTTTGGAAGACAGTAGGAGAGAATCATGAAGTCAGGGAAATCAGGTTCCCCTCAGAAGAGGATGCAGGCGTGACATGGTGTAGCTCACACTGCTTAACGCAGTAAACAAGAAAGCAAATGTAGAGAAATATCATATGTAAGCTATAGATCCAACTGTAGGAAGTGTGAAATAAAGGTGTTTGTTTACTCATGCAGCTTTTTTTTTTTATTGTGAGCCTAGCAGTATGATGATTCCTGGGTATGTGTTTCTCCAGCTCAAGTATTTGGCTGAATTTATACCCAGGTCAACTATACTCCTCTGTGTGTATTTTATAAAGGTATTTCTGAATAAAATCTGCTCCAGCTTTTAGGAGATGTTCTAGGTGTCAGTGAACAGAATCCTACTGGTTCAATAAATAAATAAAACTAGAAAAAGAAGGAAAATAGGTCACAGATGTGAGTTTCTGCTACTTGTATAGCAAAGCTATGTCCTTAAGTACTTTTGGTGTTGTGAGTGCATCAAAGCTCTAAGGAGCAGTCTTTCAAAGCTTTTCAGCATAGCAGTCATCAGTTTTGCCCATCTTCCAAATAGATTTTTGTTGTACTGAAAGGGCAAAAAAAAAGTGGCAGTAGAGGGACACCATCAAATGAAAAGCTGGATAAGGATGAGCGTGGCAGGATGTGGAAGGGAAGACCGTAAGGGTCTCTGCTTCCTGGCTAGAGAGAACTCTAGGGTGAAGGAGGAATGGACATTGGGTTCACAGAACTGAAGATAGTGAGGGGTGTTACAGAAAGGAGATGGTAGGAATGCACACGCATGTCAGACAAGGGGCCTTGCATTGGCTGTCATGGGATGAGTGAATAAGAAACTCTGGACCTTGCTAGGAAGTGGGCACTGTGGGATCCCTTGAGGTGGGTAGACTGGCTTCTCTGGTTGGGCTGGCTAAGCACTTGGCTTCAGATAACCTACAGAAGACAGATCCAAGCAAATATCTCATATATGCAGCGCACAAAGCTGCCTTATTTAACTGTACTTACACATGTGCACAAAGTTTTTGGTTGGAAAAAAAAATTCTCTGAAGGAGAGTGTAACTAATTGATTTGATTGTATCATCTACAGTGCAGTTTGGTCCTGCTGGCTCACCAGTGTATGTGAAAGCTGTACTACTGTACTAGAAATGGAAAACCCCTGAAGTGTAGCCACTGTTCTCCAAGATGGAGGAATTAGATTCACACACACATCCCCCCGCCCCCCAATTTTCAGTTCATGTTCTCCTATCATAAAGTTTTCTGGGCTGGTGTTATTCAGAGGAATGCCATATGGATCTAGACCAATCTCTGAAATATTTTAATCCCATTAAACATCTACAGCAAAAGTGCAAATAAAATTCTTCTAGTCCACATGCCTGTTGCTGTTTAAAGGTTCAAATATGCTGGTTTTTTCATACCAACTAGATTAAATTTCAGAAGAGTGGCAGAACTTTTCAGCAACAGTAAAGTCAATATTGCATACATAACCATTTTGGTCTTTATGCTGTTTTACAAAAACAGAGATTATTCCAGAGTAAAAAAAAAAAAGGATTCTTATTTTATTAATTTTTGAAACTATTGTTACAGTGGGTGTTAGATGGGTATTCTGCATTCATTGGCTTCCTAGATTGTGTATAACATTGTTCAATTGGAGTGATATTAAAATGCTGAGTGGGGTGTAATAGTCAGAAAGGAAGTGCATGGCAAAACGCTAATTTCACTGACATGAATGCAGCAAAATGTCTTTCCTACACTTGGCAGAGGACACCGCAAAAGAACGTAATAATCTTACCTATGTAACCAACTTTGAAGACCTGACTAATGCATTACAGTCTTTGAGATTATTTGTTATGATGTCTTCTAACAGTATAATTTCAAATCTGCTCCAGAAAATGCTGTTCTCAATTATCGAGGCCAGCGTCTGAAAATTGACCTGGAAAACTACCAAATATCTTGCTGTGCAGTTGGCATCCAGAATAAGGCACCTTGAACCAATAGCACATTTTTAAATTTAGATACTGGGTAAGTGATTGGCTGAACACTGAAGATGGCAGATCTGGAAACCTCCAGATGTGCGCATCAGGTTCTTCATGGGTTGATTTCCATCGCTTTGCTTGCTTGCAGAGATGTGCCAAAATCTTGGAGAGGTACCTACAGATCACCATAACAGACCTTGAGCCCTTTAATGTTTAAGGGCATTAACAACAAGAAATGTAGCTTATTAATAGAAAAAAAAAATCTATCTTTTTTTTAGCTCTATAATATCTGGAAAGCTGAAAGCTTTCTTACTAGGAGCTGGTATACAACTGTTTTAATTACAAGTAAATTGACAGAATTTATAGATTTTTGGATGAATTATGCATTTTACACTTTTAATTAATGAGCAAGCATCTTTAATGAGCATACATAAATACTCATATTGGGAGGCATGTTCCTAAGTTTTTTCTTTTAATTTCAGCATGGTAGCAGCAACTGAAGAAAACAAGCAATTTGTTGCCATGTTTTCTTTCCTGATAGTTCAAGATTATTAGTGCCCCACACTACAAAGTGATGCTGATACATTAATCCCCTCTGAACAGGAAAGAGATCTATAATGTAATTTAAGAACCACGTACTTTAGTGCCATTTTGAATTGATTGATCCTGTTGTTCTTATCACAAACAATGACAAGTGTTGAAAGTATGAAGAATTTGTGTAATTAGAGATAAATTAATCAGGGTACATTTTCTTTCTGTGAAATACCAAGAATGCTAGAGAAAGTGCCTTGCTTTGTTACAGCACTGGTATGGTTTTCAGCAGAAATATAGGGCAAAGATATTGATTGGAGTTCATTTTAGAACATTAAATACTGCATGTCCTATTTCAGCTTTCAGCACTGATTTAGAAATAGAAACACAACAGAGAGGCTGATACAGAAAAGCTACGCCTCATTTGTCTGTTGTGTCATCTGGTGTAGATCAGGAATGGTTTCTATAATGTTCATGAAGTTCCACCAGTTTAAAAGGTAATATAAATGAGATCAGAACTAGCTCCATTGTATGTAATGTAAGAAGAGCAAAGAATTTAAATGATAGATTTATGCCAGAGCTGCCCCAGGGCAAATAAGAAGTACATTAATAATGTAGTGTTTATTTTGAAATATTTTATTACAATTTTACTAAAAATATCCAAATAGAAGGGGGAAAAAAAGCCAATACTACACATGTTCAGCATTTAGGACAAGTTATTTTTGTAATAAGATTCTTGGCAGACTGTATAATTTCTTTTAGTACTTCACCTGTGACACTATAAATAATACATATTTATTTAAGTAGAGCTATTATACACTACTATTTCTGTCGTACATAATTTATAGACAGTGATCTCCTAACATGTGTAGGTAATGTTGCCTATGAAAAGAAATGTTCAGAATAAAATAATTTCAAAGGAATGGAGCAATTACTTAAACTGAATAGTATCGAGACCTGCATTTTGAAGATCTAGATTGATAACTGCTTTTTTAAAGAACAATATTAACTTTCCTTTTTCAGCCTATGAACTTTAACATTACAGTAATTTTCTTTTTTAAAATTGGTGTGAAGCATCAAGTAACAGCAGAAAATATAAGTGCTTAAACAGAAGTAAGATTACTGCTGACACTTCAGAGATACGATATGTATTCCAGATGATGTCAAGGTATCTAGTCAGAAATAAGTCTGTACAGGATTTGTGTACATGTTTATGCAAGTGGAATGGAACCTTGCCCCATATTACACTGAGATTGCAAGATCGTCTTTGCATCCATGACTAAACTCAGACAGGAGATTGTTTGGGGGTTCTGCATTCATGTTTCCTTGGGGGAGAATCCTGTTAAGAATATTTTAGCCACTGGGCTGCCTCTAATAGCTGTATCTTGAGACAGCAGAAGAGACTTTATGTTGTAAATCTGTTCTAACTTTCTAATCTCATGTGTGGACACATTCCATCTTTTCTAGGACAGTTTGGAAAATTACTTGTATCAGGAATAAAATTCCACATTCCCAGTATACGTGTCTTTATGCATAGTTGTCTGCTCCATGTTCTTTTTCTTCTATTCCAGTCTGATGCTTACTGTATTTTTTTAGAAGTATAATAGGGGTTGTGTCGGGAAAAATATGTTGGCCACAGAAAAGGAACAGTAACATTTTTAAGTTCCCTTAGTATTTTTTCCCTCCTCCACATGTAAATTGGGTTTTTAAACTCCAGTGCACTGTATATTGTTAGCTGTGTTTTCTGGAGTCTGGAACAGCTGTGTTTTGCCAGGTTAAGCATCAGAATAGCATTGAATTCTGTGTGCAATCTTTTTCACTTTAGTGGTGCTGAACTGTGTGTTATTCATTAAGGGACCAGTCCAAAGTTCTCTGAAGTCGAGTGAAAGTTTCCCATTGACTTTGGTTTTGGCTCAGGCTCCAACGGCTGTTCTATATCCTTTCGTTAGGAGGATTAAAATGTACTCTTTCATTAGTTAAGTGCATACTGAATTTCAAATGAGTCAGAATATATTGAAAGTAAAACTGTCAAATCATTGGTATTGATTTAGGCACTGTTAAACAGGGGCAGTGCTAACAGACAAGGGTTTATTCTTTGTTACGACTTGCTTATAACTCCCATTGATGATAATCGGAATTACAGGCATGTCCAGAAGGGAATGTGCCCTTTGTAAATTCCCTATAAGTCTTAGATTAAGGAGCTACAGTTCTGCAAGAGTTCAAATACTATTTGTGTGCAGACAAAACTCTGAGCTCTCCTGTGTCCTTTCTTAGCAGTTCTTGGAAGGTAGACTTTTCAGAAAGCAATGTATCCCAGAGCTGTTGTCTTGCTGTTCCTTGTCTGACAGGGAAGATGCCAGGAGATTGTGCCAGGAGATAAGCACACTTGTGTCCGAAGTATGCGGTGAGAAAAACATACAGTTTGTACAGGGCCCTGACTGGCAATACAAATTGCTAATGCTATAACAAGGAAAGGTTTTTGCAAAACTGGTGGAAAAACATAACATGGAAGTTCTCTTCTTTTTTTCTTTTTTTTTTTT
>WHYT01014588.1:105330-126618 GCA_009806455.1 Tetrax tetrax
AAAAAAAAAAAAAAAAAAAAAAAAAAAAAAAAAAGAAACAAAAACCAACGCAGCTTTGGGGGGCATATAGGACTAGAAAACTGCTGATTCCTACCTACTGACAGTGATGCATGAGAAGCACACTTGTAGTCCTTACCTTGCCAGGAGAAGGAGGTATTGGTTTTGTGCTTGTTCTGCTAATCTTAGGATGAGGAACATGTTGAATTAAGAATGCCTATTCCCTGCTGTAATGATTAAGTTGTATCAAATGGCACCCTAACCTCTTTTTTGTACTTTTAAAAACAACTTTCTGTCAGGGCCCTGTGGGCATTAACCAGCCTTACTGTCCCTGCCCAGCCTCCTCCACCCTGCCCATAGGCCCAGGACTCTATTTCAGCCCAGATGGGTCCATTGTCCCTCCCCCAGCGGTGCCTCAGGCCTGCCTCCCCCTCATCCTGTCCCTGGGCACTTTGATTTCTTGGACATGGCTTATTTCCCTGTCCTGGCCAACACTTGCTGGCCCTGCTGTCACCACCTGGATGTCCTGGCTGCCTGCCATCAGATGTAGGACCACACCGACAGGTGAGGTGATGCTCCAGCTACCTTGCAGCCACTCACCTTGGGAATGCAACGCTGCTCCTGTTGCACCCTGACAATTTTCATCCTGCTGCATTCTCTGTCAGATCTCCTGCTGGAGCTTTGGATCTTGATCTGTAGGGCAAACATGCTGGTCAGGCCCTAGAACAGGTGTTGAAGCCTGTCTTGATTTCCAGCACACCCAGGTGGTTTCTCCTTACCTTCTCCTCATTTTGTCAAGAGGGTGGTCGCCGAAGTTTCAAATACTCCCTCAGTACTGAGCTTTTTTAATCTGTTGTGGAAATTAGGCAATAAAAGCCATGTATCTGCATCCTCTGTTGAGTCTAGATATTTGTTCCAGATCCTATTTGAAGAGATCTTTCATGAAGGAAGCAAAAACTGGTAGACGAGCTAGTCCAATGTAGTCTGTTCTGTAATGGTGTAAGCTTGCAGACTCAGCTCTCCTTGTACCCCTCTCCAGTCTATCACTCTCTGCAAGTAAAGACACTACCAAGAGCTATTCTTTGGAGCTTTCAGACTACTGAAATAAATAACATATACATATATTTATTAAAAACAAATCCTGTTCCAGTTATTTTCCCTCATAGACATGGATCCCATTTAAAAGTATCCCACCAGACCAGATACAAGCAATATGTTGGTATTATTAAAAAAGATCTCACATAGGTATTCTGGACAGTTTCTATCTTAACATGCTGTAACGACAGCATTTGGAAAATCATGTACGTTGTCAGAAAGTATACCAAACAAAACTGTTTGCTTTCCTATAGGACTTCAAAATTGAGAAATACCTCATGAAGTGGATCAGGAGCAGGCCCTAAGTGTAGCATGCTTTTAGGCGACAGAGAGCTCTTGTGTGTCAAGTTTGTCGATTGGCATTAGTTTGTAAAACCAAAAATGTCCTACTTCTGTAGCAGAGCTCTAAGTTTGTTTGCTTAGAAATATATTTATCTGTGTTACAATTGTACTAAAAGATCTTGTGTTAAAACAAACTGCTGCTTTGCTACACTTACTCTGGTCCAGTGCTGATCTCCAGCATAGAAACAAAGAAACTCAGTTGGCTTGGCTGAAAAGAGTGCATGTGTGATTAGGATCTGACCCCTACCTTGCCACTGTACAAACCTAGGAGTTTAAATGGTGGTATAAAAAGTTGCTTACGGATTTTTTAATATATGGATTACGTTTTATATTTTGAGGAGGACCTGCTAGGCAAAAATACTTCTGTCTCCATTATGTACTCTTGCAAATACTAATGTAGGGCAAAGGGGGATCTTATCCTCCATTTTCTTTACTCTCCTGGATGCTTTGCAGATTTGGAGGAAAATCCAGAGATTTTTCTGGAAATCATATTATATTTTCATTACACTGAAGCGGGAACATTTTTTAATCTCTATGAAAAGGATTACTATTAAATAATTAAATGCATGCACTATTAAAAGAAAAGAAAGTGAATGAAACAAATGCTGGTGTTCACAAAATGTATGGAAGTTGATCAATCCAATATCTGTGTACAAGGACAAGATGAAACATATCTATGAGGATGTAGCTTTCAGCATTTTGTGATCATTCCACCTGCATTAACCTAAAAATGTTATTTTTTAAATAAATTAAATTGTTTTCTACAGAATGTTTTGGGTTCTGTTTTTTTTTTTTTTAATAGGTTGAATATGTCATACAAAGCACAATCCAAATCCTATAAACATTTCCCCATCTGTTAGTGGGCCTTTCTCAGATGGAGTTTAACTTTTAAAATGTAGTTTCAAGGGAATTGCTACCATTTATCTGACTTGTCATGACATTTTAGTGATTGAGAGTTTTTGTTTCAGAGACAAATAAAAATCAACCAAGTAGAATCACTTTGCATATTCTTCTGAGTCACTCTGCCCTTTGCTATGCGAGGGCACACTAGTTTTGCTGTTTTGTGCAGCCTCTCTACAATAAAGACCACTGTTACGAACAGGCTTTTGAACTTAGTTGATGCCAAGTGATGAAATTACTCAAATCCCAATAAGCATTATGCAGAAACGTTGGCAGCCCAGCTCCAAATGACCAGCATTGTTCTGCTAAAAGTGTTCCCATGATGTCTGTGAACTTGCCACTGCCACACTGGATTTGTTTTTGCTGAAATAAGCGTATATACAAAGACCTTTTTTTCCTCCCTCTTTCCAGTTTACGTATAATTGAAGCAGAGATGTTTAGACTTCTTGAAATGTGGAAGATTCTTTAGATTTCATACATACTACATCATCTAATTTGTCATGGAATTTATTTGGCAATACGTCCCACATGACATCTTGCTTGACCTAAAAGAAAAAAGAAGTATGCTGCCAACACAATTATCCTTTATTTCCTGATGCGGTAATTTTCAAAAGAGAGATGACATATTCTGTAAGCTTTCTGTAGGGGAAATAATGATATCACCCACTTAAAATGAGATCCTCGTTTGTGTTTCTTATTAATTAACATCTCTGTATCAGGAGGAAAAATACTCTAAAACAGTAAGTGGAACTAGTACTAGCCTTGCAACAAAGATAGAAATTATATTTTCTGTGAGTTTTGAGTTTTTAAATTGAGTTAAGATTGTCATTTTTTTCGTTACTGTGTTGGTTTTCTTGAACAAAGAGAAGATTACATTCCTGTTTTTTAGAAGCATGCTACTGTGTTCCACATTCAGATACTCGCAGAAGTGAGATTTATTTCCTTCCACGCTCCTTGATTCATGGTCTAAAATCCAAACATGGTTTTAGTAGTGATGACAAAATGTGTAATGCACACAGAATGATTATTTGCATAGATTTTAATATTTTCAAAGAGAAGTTGTGACTTTACAGAGTCAAATAAGAAAACATAATAGAAAACCTCAAAAGATTATCAAAAGCTATGAAATATTAGAAAATAAGCTGCTCAGACTTCTGAATCAGCAAAGAAATGAAAATGAAAACATTATCCTTATAAACCAAATTTATGTGTATTAAAAAATAATTTAAAAATATATAGGATGAGAAAAGGAAGACAGTAATTTAATATAAAATTCATAAGGTTTTTTAGTTTATAGCTTGAATTTATGCTAGATGTTAAGGGTTAAAAATTATAAGTTTTAGGAAAGCTTTAAGCATCTAAAACTTGTTGAAAATGCATAGGGTTCATAGACAGCCAATGAGAAAATTAAGATCCCCATTTTCTTCAGGACTTGTGAAAAGTAGCATGTAGATTCCTCAGTTAGTCAGGCACAGTAAAGCCCTTGATTCCAAAATCAGTTCTAGTCCTAATGTGAGATGAATTAAGTACAAGTTATGTTCCTTGCAGGATAAAGATAGAAGTATTTTCTAAATCACTTTTCCATTAGAATGAATTTAATCAGTTCCAAGTGCTAATTACTCATATGATTAAAAATAAATGTTCTTTAATAAAGAAAACACCCAATCAAAATAATTTATCAAAAAGTGGAGGTAGAGACCTTTTTCTCTTTCACTACCAAGATTTTGATCTTTTCTTCTTCTTCTTTCCTAAAATGACCATAGAATCATTTTGAATTAAGAAAAAAAATAAAAGACTTCTTCAAGATAGCTGTTTGTCCCTGTTTTCTGATCTCTTGATTTAAAAAAAAAAGCTGTATTAGGTAAGAACTGAGACTTTCACGGAGAGTGTCACCAGTAGTCTGCTATAGAAACAGGAGGTGATCAGATAAATTCATCTTCTGGAAAGGACCAAGCAGCAAGACACAGATTTTACAGCCAAATGGCAGAGATCACACAAGCTGGGTCACAAAGTGTCTGACTCTTCTGTGCAGCTTGTCTTAACAGTGCAAGTAAAACAAGTAAAATTTCTGGACTTTTTTCAAGTGAATGATAGAAATCCAAGACCTTCTTTTCTCTTTTCATGTTACTGGAATCCCCCAAAGTGAAGTTATTTTCTCCTGAGAAAAACCAACTGATATGCTGTATCCAGTGGAAAAGAAAAAAAAAAAAAAAAAAAAAGAAGGAAAAAAAAAGAACTTGTTCAGAACCAGTGCTTAGGGTTTTGCTTATAGGTGTCATTGTGTCTCACATCCCTGCTGTGAAAATCAGCTTGCATTTGAATGTGCATCTTGACCCATAAATGTCACCGTGGTCCACTGAGCATCTTGACTTCAACATTTCCTGTTGTAAAATGGACAATGGGATAACACTTCTTTTTCTGAAGGAGGGACCTGTGACAATGTGTGCATGTGTGCAGTCAGGAGAAACTGCAGCACTTGGGATTTAAAAGCATGTCATCAGCCACTGAGCAGGAGACCACAGGAGAACGAAGTTGCTGGAGAATTTTGAAAAACACAAGGATTATAATTTCTGTTTCCAAGCCACTTCTCCTTTTCACAGCCCTGAATCCTTCTTGGCCTCTCTTCATCAGTGGCTCAACGATGTGCCCCATAACAGAGTACGTCCAGCTGTGTGGTAGAGCAAGCTGCCTTTGAACAATGAAATAAGAACGCTGCCATTCCTGTGCATACGTTGTTTATGTTGCTAGCCATTTCTTAATTACATATATTTTCTCGTGTAAAACATCTTAAACTTATGCTCAGAAACTGAAATTTGCAGGGAGAATACACTGAAAGGCTCATGTAGAATAAAAGGAGTTCCAGATTCACCATCTCTTGATGATTGTATAACAGCTGCAATTTTTTTAAAGAAAAAAAACCCACGTTTTTACTTTTAATTCCAAGTCACGTTATGTTCTTTAGGACATTGCTTCATCACCAAAAATAAGCACACTATGATCAGATTGCCAACCTCAGTCCTTCAGTCTGGAGCCAAAAGTGTATAATTCTGTTACTGTAGGAGACAGTACCTCTTGCATACCTACTTGGATATTAGGACTTCAGCATTTTAAAAATATTAAATGTTTATAATAGTATTTGTACACATTCCTGACAACATGGGCAGAGCACATTGGTTCTAAAAATGTTCATGAGTATGCTCTGATTTGAATTTAATTATGCAAAGAATTATATTGTCTTTTCAAGAAGATTTAGCATTATTTCAGTCATTTAAATATTTCCATTGCTGAAATACCAGTTTTCACCCCATTGCAATGAAGTAATATGGATTATATTTTTTATCATCAAGAATGATCAAGAAGATCAAAATATGGGGGTTTTTTAATTCCAAACAGGACAGAGTTCGGTTTTAAAAATACCAAAAGGTGTCTCCATTTTTTGCATATGTCTGCATGTTAGCATATCTTTTATTGCACTAAAAAGTTAGTTTAAATTATTTTGAGTGATTTTTTGCAATGATCAGTATTATTAACTAAAGAGGATGTAAATATGAGCACAGGGAAAACCTTTATTATTAAAATATGCATCATAAGTACAATACCTGCTATTTTCACAAATGTACTGGGACAGCAAGACTAGGACCATGGTGTGAAGTTCGAGAACCTGATAGAAGCTCTGATATAAATGTCATCTCTTATCAGAATCTGAAATTTGATGTTTAACGTTAATACCTTATGCACTGAGACTTTTTCACTTTTGACATTGTCAAAAGCACTATTGAAGTGTTTGTTAGATCTCATTAGAGCACTTTGATGTCTCTATTCTTCATATTGAGGAGGTAAAAACTCCCATTAGGATACAGTTGGTTAGACAGAGATAGAACAGGATATTAGGAGAAAAATTGTTTATGGGTAGTTAGAAAACATCACATTCAATAAGGGAAACAGAAAGATATAATTGACCTCTAAGCAAGGCTTTAAACTACTAATTGTATTTCTAATGATACTTTGATAACGTGTATGAGTATATTTGGCTATATACATACTCATGTAAAGAATATTATTTGTTCAGAGAAATTAATCAGGAAAAGGAAGGCAAAATATTTGTGAAATAGAAAGAAAATAATTTACCAATAATTCATGGAACAGTACTAACGTGAATCACCAAAAAAGTACTAGATCTTGTGATTCATGTGCTGTATAAAAACCGCCCTTTTGTGGATTGACAGTTACAGGAATAACAGATAAAATATTCAGCATGGCAGTGTTTTTTACCATTAGTTGTTTGCACCTGAGTATTTTTAAGAACTTAATTAAAGAGGCAACAGAGGACTGTAGACCTTTTTTTAAAGTGTAACAATTTCGTACTTCTTAAACCCTATCAAAAGAAGTTACATCACCTGCTCATTTTTTTTTATTTCTGCTTATTGCGTAAAAGCTATAGACTCCTAATAGCACATTTCTTTCCTTTACTTGCAGTTTTGCCTTTAGATTAGTAACATTCTAAATGCAATCATTGCAATATAGAATCTGAAAAACAGGTGCCAAATTATTCAAGAAAATAATTGTATTTGTCACAATTATTTCCACAAATAAAACTAAAACTCCTTTTTAATACAGAGCATAAATGCAAGTCTCCAGAACTGGTACAGCTTTTAAGTAAGCTATAGTGTGTCTACAGTAGTATCTTAAAAAAAAATACTAATATTTATGCAGCAGGTAATTGATGTAGAAATAATGGATTTTAAACTACTGAGTGTCAATAAAGACAATGTGTTTCATAAATGCTACTGTTACTGCCTTTTTAAAATATTAGTTGCACTTTTATTTTTCCATGTTGATGTATTAGGATGATTGCATTCTTTTAGATATAATATTTCAGGAGTTTGTTTATAACCCAAATGTTGTCTATCAAAATAAAAGCCTTCTGATCCATCATAGCTATGGAATAATAAATAGGAATAGTGTGCTTTTAGAAATACGTCTATGTGCACATTTTATGTGCAATTTAGTGTACTTAGTACTACAGGCTCAATTCATTCTCTTTAAAGTTTTACTTCAAAACAACTTCATTGTTTTAAGTGACTGAATTAAAGCTTTTTAGTGTTTCCTGCAATCTCCCAAAGCAGAAATAAAATCAGATTTAATTTATTTTATTTGCTAACACTGTGGATATAATTATTGCTGCAGAGTCTTTTTAATTGTTTTCAACTAGGTGCTTGTCTTTAAGTTGCAATAGACTTCTAATTCTACATTGTTGATATTCCCTTGTTAATTTTGACAAAGCATCATAAATCCAGGTATTTAGGCTTATTGAATTTTGAAATGAGGTGATTAGTTGGAACATGGATGAATGAACTGATGCAAAGCAAAATGAATTTTATGATTTACTGTCATTTGCAAGTTCCTTTGGAACCATTATGCGCAAATTGTAAAATGTATTAAGAGGTAAGATATCACAGTTATAATCAACAATGTAAAATTTTCTCAAATAAACATATTCAAGCAGTCCTCCAAAAAGAGTAATTGTTGAATAAGTGTTTATTATATGCAGTTAGTTTTTATTATAGATCATGCCTTTCCACTCCAACGTGGAGTCTATTAAGGTGTCTTAATAGACTTTCAGTACCAGTCAGTAATGTTAAAGTTACAAAGCTGTTATCATTATAATTTGCTTTCAAATATTCATGTACTTTAGAAGAGGCATATTTAGGAGGAAACAGCCCATTTATCAGTTTTTACTTAAAGTTTGTAATGATTATAGCTAAAGGTAACAGCAAAATACGATAGTGTGTACCCTTGATATCTGGTCTTTGGTATTTCTACTTTTTTTTTTTTTTTTACTAGGTTTGAAAGGAAAGGAGTTTTGATAATTTTACCTGCATAGTACAAAATGTGCAAGTATGAATTAAAACATGGCTGTCTTGTGCTTTTATTTCCATTTAAATAAAGGCTTGAGTTTAATTATTAGAAAAGAGAGGGGTAACCTAGATGTACATTCAGAAACTAAAGTTTAAAAGTCAGAAAGCCTGAACTCCACAGCTTTGTAGATGCTTATTTTTAATTTTAATTTTAGGCACAGTCTGAACATAAAGGACTTTCAGAGATAAGAGCCCCAGGAGCTGTTTCTCTCCATTTGAATTACAATTCAAAGACCAGAACTTTCCCTGAAACTTGAATGGATTGCTGGAGGCCTCTAGAAAGGCAAATTATGAGAACCCCATGTAGCTGTTCTCCTGTGCTAGTAACTGCATCTAGGGCAGGAAAACATGAAGTGAGGCTCTGCCTGTTCTTATGATTAACTGGGTTCTTCTCTGTCCTAAGGTGGGAAGCGCAAGAGTTACATGCTTTCTTACTTCTCTGAACCCCGAACCAACATCAAAGTTTGAGTAAATAATTCCAAATTTGTAGCCTCTCTTTTTTTCCTACAAGTCAAGTAACAGATGGAATTTTATAGAGTAAATCTACTTTTAATATAGTTAAATAGTAAAAACCTCAGTATCTTAATGTGCAACATTTGCTAGTGAGTTTCTCCAGACATTTTATAAGCATTTACAAGAACTATCCTATTTTGTATTTTAATCTTTTTGTTGAGTAGAAGTCCCATATAACCATTTGACCTTCACAGGTTAATAAAAAATAAAAATTGTTGTCATATACAGCAAATTTAGTGCTTATAAAAAGATATAAAAATTTCACTGTAAAAGTAGAAGTAAAATTTTGTTATTTAATGGCCTGGTTTTGATGCCTCATGGAAAAAGAAATGTAATTTTGCTCTTTTGCCATACATAATGTTTCTAATTCTGCATTTGCTTTCTTGCTTTGTTTAGCCCTGTGTGATATTGTCTTGCTGTATCTGCTATACAACAGTAAATACTGCATGGATGCAGAGCAAACTCTGGAAGTAGCATGTTCAAAGTCTTACATTGTTTTCTGGTATGAAACTTAATTACAATGTGATCTTCCTACCTATAAACCAGCATACTTTTAGTTCTTTTCTCTGCTACTGAGAGCAGAGAGGAGCTGGTTGTTATAGCACTGGATTGTGGTATAAATATAGCATTTGTTCTGCTGAATGGCTCCATGCCTTATCCTTGAGGTTAATGAAAACAAATTATTCATTTCTGTCTGGGATGGAACCAGTACTACAGCCTCAGATCTGTGACTTTCACATATGCTATTTAATTAATGCCACTGTAAATACTGTTGGCTTGTAATCTGTGCCACCCCAACTCCCATCCTGGTAATTTGTGGAGACGTTGCAGACAACGTCAGAGTTGTTCCTCTTGCAAAACAGAGAGGGATCATGAGCAGATAGTACGAATAAGGTATGTGGGTTTCTATATTGCAGGGAGTTTTTTTAGACATGGGAGGAACTGCACTGAACCTGCAGTATCCTGCATATATTTCTGTATGTGGTCTGGTAGAACACACCCGTAAGTTTCTATGCACTTTTACAGCAAACAGTGTTCTGTTAGAAATGGCCATTCACATACTTTGTATTCTTCCACTTGTGGTGTTATGTCCTCTCAGTTTTATATTTAATAAAAATTTGTGGAAGGAGAGTTATTTTGTCAGTTTAAGAACAGTGATGGAATCTGCCTGATGAAATGATCAAATGTAGTTCCCACAGGGAACAGAGATGCATTAACACGTGTGAAAGCAATTATGAATAATCTTGAAACTAATTTTTTTAATTAAGTTTTTCATCATATCTGTGTTGATGTTTTTTTCAGTCACCTGTAATTTCAAGGTCTAATTTCAAGCTTCCATTCTCAGTTTCATTTGGTCATATTTACCTGCACTAATGGGTAGCTAATGAGAATCAATACTATAACAGAGAATATGTTTAACCCTACAAGTGGTTTTATTTTACAGCTGTTTGCCTTGGGGCTTATCTTACATTTACAAATGGTCTGATGCTAGTTCAGTCACAAAAAAAAAAAAGTTACTTTGAAAACTTCAAGACTTCTACTAACACTGCACACCTTTACAGCAAAGTGCAGGATGTTGAGCCACTCAGCTGTTTGTGGATTAAAATGAGATGTAAACAAACAGCTATGGAATAATGATCCAGTGGTGAGTTGGGTACACAGTTCCTTCAGAGCTGGACTCTTTGGTTTATCCAAATTTAGACTCTTATTTACAGATATGCAAGGAAAACATGCTCTAATAAGAGTTCCAAGGTTGTATTTTAAACACCTTGACAGAAAACATGGATTTTCTGATTTTTTACTCAACCTTTGTTCCAGAGGTGAAAACTGTATCATTATATTTAATTGGCTACCTGCAGTTCATTAGTGGCAGCATCATTAAGTAATACTGGAACATTTGTAGTGGCTAATCTTTCAAGCATTTAGCATTCACGATGACCTTGTTAAAAGTAACAAAGGTCAGGCTTCAGTTCAACAGAGGCACCCCTTCACCAAGGAGACTAGCATAGCAAGGTAATCTCTGTGTGTCACTTTTCGTTAATCATGCTACTTTCCTCTTCATGAAATTCCAGCAGATAATTGTTACTAAATGCGATTTGCAACACCCTGTGCTGTGGTTGAAGGACCAGAAATAGGCAAACAGATAAAAACATTGTTTAGCTTGCAGGCAGCAAGTGTTTGCTATTCAAAGGTACATCATGCATAAACATTGATTTAGCCATGAGCTGACACTTATAAAGCTTTCGCTGTTCCCAGAAAGCCCTGTGGTCAGGCTAAGTAATAGCCAAGGGCAAGTACTTTTACCTGCACAGCAAGGTTAGATTCTTTATAAATTGTCTGATGCTGAAATAAATGAGTTTTCATAATATTAAGCTGCTTCAGCATTGCCATAGGTCACAACAAAGTACACCAAATGAAACACTTGTATGTGTGGTAGGAAATGTGTTCTCATATGAGTTCACCTATGATGATATTGAATAAATGTTTCATTAAGAACATCGTTAACAAAGAATTTACTTGTTTTTCTTTATCACAGAACTTAGTTGCATGAGTCTTCTCTATGCTCTGAAATTTCTAGGATTAATTTATCTTCATTTCCATCTGCACACTCTAAACTTCAGTGAAAGCTGAACCATTTTAGAAACTCACCAGTGGAACTCCATAGAAAGAGATGCTTACACATTTGCTGCTTGGCCCAGAGACGCAATTTTATTCAACATTGTCCTGGTTCTGGCTAGGATAGAGTTAATTTTCACCTGAGCTGGGAGAGGAACTGCAGCTGGTGGCAGCCTGACTGGGAACACAGCTGGGATAGTTTAATTAGCCAACAGCTGGGATAGTTTACCCAAATTGGCCAAGGGGCTGTTCCATACCCTCTGTGACATCATGCTCAGTATATCAGTGAGGAGGATGTGAAGGGGAGCTCCCTGTTACTTGGGAGGAAGCTGGGCATCAGGATGCGGTGAGCTGTTGTACTGTCAATTATTTGCTTCAGTATTTTCTGTTATTGGGGGTTTTGTTTGTTTTCTTTTCTTTTGTTGTTCTCTTAAACTTTTTTTTTTTTAATCTCAGCCCATGAGTTTTGTCTTGTTTCCTTTACCAACTCTCCTGGCACCACTGGAGGGTGGGGTGAGTGAGAGACTGTGTATCTTGGTCCTGAGTGGAGCTGAACTAGATCAAACACCTGACCAAGTTCTGTCCTGTCAAAAAAATACAGCTGGTAGAATTTTTAGAATTTTTTTCTTGTGTTCCTTGGCAAAAGGCAGAATTTGATTGCTACTAATGAAATGGAGTTGCATTGCTGTATTTATGCAAAATCTTAATCTTACTGACCTGCCTGTGTAGAGAATTAAAGATAATAGCAAAGTAAACTTTAGTTTTAGTGTGGATATTTTAGCTCAATCACCTACATCACAGAGCAACTTGTAGTGAAAGTAGTTTTATTCATGGATTCTTCAAATAGATTTAACTTGTGACTTACAGAAAATAAATTAATGCAAAGTCAAACAAAATTCAGGACTCAAGCCTACTGATAAAGTACATTTCCAATGTGTAGCAATTAAGAATTTACAATAGTACAATTTCTTAAACATACTGTTTTCAGAGGTGACAGGGAGTGCCTACATTTCTTTTGAAATAAGATAGAAAAGCACCATTATTCTTCTCAGGCTTCTTATTCTTAGCTATAAGTTGCGGTAGAGTTTAGACAATTCTTGATTATTCAGGGTAATAGTACAGCATAATTCAGATGAAGCAAAAGTACTGACAATGCAAGAATGTGTAAACTAAACTTGAAGAACATGTAACGAGGAAATGGAAAAAAAATACTTAATGTCTGTGAAGAGCTTAGATGATAAATGATTATGAAAAGTCTTTATTTCAATGATAAATAGGGTCAGTATGTATAGTGTGATCATTTGCATTGCAAATGGTGAATAATGGTACCAGATTGTACATTCTGCAGGTACTTATCATTTTTGACTTGAGTCTAATTTAATCTGAGCAATCAGAATCAGCAATAGAGTTAAACAAATCTAAAGTCATAGAGCTGTAACACAAAAGTACTGCTTGACATTAATAATTCAGACATAAAATAGCTTTCTAGAACTGCACAGAACACAGTTTAGTCAATATGACATTTCTAAGCATGACGACAAGGTGATTTTGTTGATGTTCACTAAGTGCCTGATTTTCTGAAAAATATAATTTTTCTAACATTGGGCCATGACAAAATTTACATCTTTCCAGACTTCCAGAGCCAGATGTCTGTTTTGCATTTAGTAACTCTCACTTACACAATAATTTTAAATGTTGAAAATGGTGCCTGCTAGCTTCAGTTGATGACCTTTATTTTTTTTATTAGAAAAGAAATTGCACAATTAATTTCCATCCATGCCTATGAACTTCTATCATGTTCCCACTCAATCATCTCTTTTTCAGCCTGAGAAGTCCTTGTTTACTTAGTCATTTCTTGTATGCGAGCGTTCGTTCTTGAATAGTGTCCAAATGTGATAGTGGTACGGTATTTAATTCCTTCTTAAGTACCATCTGCTAGTAGAATATTCTCTGCCAACATTTCTCTCCATCATTTAATAAGAAAGGTAGTACTATCTGAAACCAAGAATGGGCTCTCAGTGGTTTGTAGTATATGTCTCAGCTTCTCCAGCAATTGGTAAATTCAGTATTATTCAAAGGGTCTGTTCTTTGCTTTTATTTGGATGGATGAGGGGTTAAAGGTTTGTCTTTTGCAGCATAGAACATTTTCCATATTGTTCATGAGCTGTTTCAGTTTTTAATTTATGGTCAAGCAGCATGAGTAGCTGTAAATGCTGTATTTCTAAAAGGAATTAAACAACAATCTTATCTAGTATAAAAGAAAAGAGCAAGAAGAGTTGGGAGAGCTTGAGTTTTTGTTTGCTTTTTACATATTACATCTTAAAAATATCTGGCAAGTCTCACCTGCTCTTCTTCAGAAGTAGTTAAGGTTAAAAAAAAAAATCTAACTGAATAAACAACTAGGCAATAGCTGACTGAATAATTCTGTCATTTATTGCTTCTGACTTTATGATATGTGGAAGAATGAAGGTCAGAGGTGAACTAAAAGGTGCTTTCTTTCATAAACGGTTTAAGGCATCTTAATCTAAATTCAAATGTTTTTGAGTAAGGACTGCCCACATCAGCCCAGTCCAGTATGCTATTTGCAGTTTATGTATATATGTATGTGTGCATACAGTTCTGCAGAGCTGAACTTTTTACCAGATATGCATCCCAAGTACAAATTACAAAAGTATAATACCTTTTACTACTGTAATACAGAAGATTGATTCCATATTATGTGGAACTTCTTGCCATGGATTGTTTTAGATACTGAAATTTTATATAGTTCAAAAACCAGCTGGACAAATCTGGGAAAGAACAGTATCAACAGGTAGGGAAGGTCACTGGGTTGTGACTTGGCTGGGACCATATTGCAACGCTATCCTACAATATACTCGCCCCATAGCTCTTCTGCCGCTCTTGGAAGAGGGATGCATGATCAGCCTTTCTTGGAAGCCTCTTGAATAACATACAATATTATAACGAAAGATTGGAATTCATTTGTGCAGTGCTGATTTTTCTCCTTCAAAGATACAACTATCAGTGACAAAATTTTATTTCATGCTTCTTGAATAACCAGATAATGCGACTTCTCAGTAAGTAATCTTGCATGTTGATGGCCCAACAATAAAGTGAAATTTGAGGATATGTAATGGGTAAACTTTAAAGACATTTAAAGCTTGTAATGATACAGATGACATGTCAGATGGGAATGCAGGAGTGGGTAGTACATGAAAAGTTGCTGGGCCTGCGGAATATGAATGAAGCTTTAGGCCAAGTTTTGTAGACTACGTAGATTCTGTGTTGTTCCTTGACCACAGAAGCAATTTTTATTTGAGAGGAGTGAAGAAGGAATATTTTTAAAACACAAGTAAAACTAAGATTTTGGGAAAGTGAAAAATGGACATGAGAGGAGATTATACATAAGGAGATTTGAGGGTGCCAAGTGTCAAATATGTGCTCAGCCAGCAAATGTATGGCATAGTTTTAATGCTTAAAAAGAAAGTTGGGATGGATGGAACTGATTTGCATTTTAAGGATGACAATGATACTACACATCCAGATGGATATTTAAATAAGATAAGGGTAATGGGAAGTTTTATCCTTATCTTAATGATTTAGTAAATAGTTCTTTAAATTTTTAGCCATTCATATTGGGAGATCCACTTATTTCAGTAGGAACTACATTTGTGCAGTATTTTGGTTGTTCCTCTGTCCTGATAAAGTAAATCCTTTCTCAGAAAACCATATCATCGGAGGAAAAAAATCTTCAGCAAAGACAGCTTGACATTTGCACTAGCTGAAACAAAGTGGCTGAATGTACTTGGTGATGTAGCAGATACCGTTCAGGAACCCCTGTGATGCACAGCTGAAATCCTAGGTTTGATTTTACTGATTGTACTGCTGTAATCCTATCTAGGCTGATGGCCCTGAAGATAAGAGGTAGGCTATAAATGCACTGATATAATCTTGTTCTTTGTACTTATGCTAATTAGTAAATGCAGAATTAGTTAACTAAGATTTATAGGTAACAGGATCAAATTAAAACTCATATCTAAACACAAAAGGCTCCTTGACATTCGTTTAAAAAGGTAACACAAATTTGCACTGAATTGTCAAGGGCCTGGAAAATAAATCCTTGGACTACAACCTTTTTTGATTAAGTTGAAAGAAAGGAACTGAAGAAGTCAGTGTAATTTCTATCAAGACTTCTGTGTTTGAACACATTTTGAATAGAAGTTCAGTTTGCTTTCCTCCAAACATGGAATTTAAAAAATCTGGTCTGGAGAAAGAAGCAATGACCACAGTGTTGAAAAAAAACGGTGACTAGCAGAAATCTTTTTTTGATTGTTGTACAGTACCCATTAAAAATAAAACCAGTTATGCTCATCTCATAGATTTTGTAAAATACTTTCTTAAAAACAAACAAACTTTTTTCTATTGAATTTTAATAGCTACATTTGTTTTAAAGGGGAACAATATGTGAAATATTCTATTTCTGATTTCATTAGATGCTACTGTCATAGATTTTAACAATTATTTGAGAAGCACTGAAATTTTTATATTAGATCTAGTAAAGAAAATTAAACAGGGACAGTGGAAAAAATTGATTTTTTTTTTTTTTTAACTCTACATTTATGTTGCCCTCTCTGCAACCCGAAGAACAGCTGACATCATCTTTTTTTTAGGAAAATTCAGTTGAATACTACAGAAATTCCTCTGTAAAACCATCTCACTTTTTTTTTTCATTTATCAGGTACAATTTTAAGCTTTTTTGACTATAATGGCCCTCAATTAAAAAGTAACATACACTGAGAACCCAGAGCTGTATGAGCTTGCAGCAATTCCCTAGGGCAGTACTGCAAACTTTCATTTATTCTAGTTTGATAACTATTAGTATCATGAACTTTTCATAGAAAGTGCTCTGTAAGTTATTGTCAGGCACTGAAGGCCTTCATACCTTGAATGATCTCTAAAAATGAGTCGTGCTAAGAACATGTTTACTTACTTGAAAAAATCCAGGTTTCTGTTAGTTGCACAGATCAAGTCATTTCAGAAGAGGCAAATGAAAAATGAAAATTATTTCTATGATACTGGCACATACAAAATTACTTTTTGTGATTAAAAATGAATACCAAGAAATGCATCCTGGGATAGGTTATCTATTTGATTTTAAAACAAAAACCAAAGACGTGGATTTGTAAAAGTAATATGGAAAAATTTAAGTATTTATCCATATGCATGTGGAAACGTGCATTAGTATTATAATATAAAAGAAATATCCCATGAGCATGTACCTAGGTACATTATTTATTTAGAATATTTATTGATGTCCTTTGCAAACTAATTTGTGGGTTTGCTTCTCTTGTAAATTATAAGGTTATTAATAGCTTGTAAAAATAAATAATGTCTCCAGTCAGTTCACTGGATAGCTATTATTTATCCTAGATCTCACTTCAGCTATAAGATTATGAAATGTATACGACTGTAACAACTACAGTAATTACTTTAATTATCCTGTAAATACAACAGAACTTGCATATCCAGTTTTTCTTTCAGATTTCTCTAAGGGCTATAATGATTTAGGGAGCTTTTGCTGTACTGTAGTGGCAAACTATATTTTATTCATTTAAAGCTTATTAAAAAGACAACTGCAGAAGTATAAAGCCACACTGTATAAACATCAGAATTATACAATGAGTAGCTTTCCATCAGCAAATAATATAACATTATGTAAAATTTTCTTTTCCCCCCAGACAAAATCTGGGTTCTATAGTGATTCTTTCAGTTTTGGATTACTAACACACATTCTTCCTAACTTTGGTGGATAAACAGACTTGGCTTGTTTAGCCATTTCTGATACTGTGACTTAGGGCTTTGATTTGATTCTGATCCCTCAACACACATCATGTGTTCAGGGATGTGTAACTTTGAATCTGGAGGTTACCTGCTGACTTCTAAGTAAATAGGAATTTATGCAGGCACCAGCATTCTTATAATTATTTTATTGGGTATCTTGCTGGATCACGTATAAGAAGCATAAGAATAATCTGAGAAGTATATATGCAAATATGTTACTGTAGAAAACTGTTTTGCCTTTATCTCTGTATAAATTATAAAATGGGTTTCATTATTTCAGTGGTTATAGTAACAGCTTTGTCTAGGACACCAAGAGTCTATCAAAGTTTTCCTTCTAAAAGTGTCTAAATGACTGCGCTGAAGACTATGGAACATTCACCCTGTGTGGCACTGCTCTAAGACTCTTTCCTTAGCTAATGCAGAATGTATGTCAGTATCAGATTCTCTCTGTGAAATCTGCACGGGTTATGATTTCTTGGTCTTGGTTCCTCCATAGTGTTTCACAGTTCTTTCTGTGTTAATGCTTCTGCTGTGTTCCATAGTAAATGTTTTTCAGGAATTTGTTTCCTCCTGAAGCTGTGTAGATTGTTACTCAGAAAGGACAGCGGAATTTGGATTCTCCCTTCCCCCTAGCCTATCACCCCATTCTCCCTGCCAATGTCACTTTCTCTTGTGCATCCCGGTCTCAGAGGTT
Organism: Tetrax tetrax; assembly: GCA_009806455.1. Taxonomy (NCBI): domain Eukaryota; kingdom Metazoa; phylum Chordata; class Aves; order Otidiformes; family Otididae; genus Tetrax; species Tetrax tetrax. The sequence continues at coordinate 123,247 of WHYT01014588.1, forward strand.
TAAAGAAAAGTAGTCATCTTTTTCAGATTATCCTCTTCTTTGTCTGTGTATTCTGTTTGTCTCTCAATAGAAAGATATATGTTATATATAAAAGCTATCTAAGCAGAAGAAAAAAACTTTCTAGCCATCTTCAGAAATCCTTACTACACATCCTCTAATGTTCACATATTGCTTCTACCACATATTTCCAAAAATTCCAGGCCCACCAGCATTAATTCATCCGCTTCTGTCTCTGCAGTTGCTAGAACATTCCATAAGCCTGGAAACATAACAATTTTAGGCAAATACCAGACTGTTAACACTAAGTTGCTTTAGCATTTTTCCACTTGCAATTGCTTTTTGAACCACTGTATCATCAAAGAGCGGAAATGCCACCTTCGTCTATCACGACTCCTGCATATAAAGAAGCAAAACCAGAAACGTCCATCATAGCTTGTTCTACATTACTCTGGTGTTTCCTCTCCTAAAGGGATTTCCCATTTTTCTTTTTATGTAGATTTAATTCACTTATGCATGACACTTAGGTAAAAATTACTTTAGGATATGCTTCCTGCCCCAAAATTGAGAATTCGTTAATGAGACTTTTTTTAACAAGCTCAAGAGTCCTAATGACTTTGGTATATAAGTCATTATAATAATGGCGATATGTGCCATTCTGTGATTCTATAAATAGTCCACAAAGCTTATGTAAGTAGCTTCTGTCATCTCATCTATGACAATTAAAGACCTGTCACAGCTAATGACGCCACATACTAGCTATATACAGCTATTTTTGTTTCCTTTCTTCTTTACCTTGATAGAATTCTTTTAACTTTAATGGAAACTTACTGTCGATTACGTTCTTTTTTGAACATGCTACTAGAACATGTATTTTCAGATAACTGAAAACTATGAAGAACAAAGTCTTATTTTACTGTATGTAGATATAGTCCTTTGCGGAAGGTGAGAAAGTCTAAACTTAATATGAATATGTTCAATGTTTTCTTTATCTCTCTTATCCCTGTCCACTTTAAAATGATTTTTTTTTTTTTTTTTCTTAGAGGACACTTAAAGAAAATAAGATGCTTGCTGTGTCAAAAGATCCTAGCAATGTCCTCTCTCTTTGGTGTCATTATAGTCCTATACAAGGGGGAGAATTTTAATGCACAACAGTTTATCACAAGAGATGTCAACCAACTTACTCATATTAGGACATAAGTAAATTACCCCTATGCATTCCATATAAGTAGTGCTGTCACAGGATATAAATATAAAATAGAAATAAATGTGATATGCACTGAAATCTTATCAGGCTCAAACAAGTATTATAATTGTGCAAGTAAAAGAACTGCTGTAACAAGGGGCTTTGGTGCCTGCAGGCAAGTCTTTGATTCTGTACCTTTCCGTCTTGTAACATTCTGCACTGAATATCCTTGTAGTCTTTCTCAGCAGAACTTAAAAGACCTCTAATAATTAAAAAAGACAAGAATAGTATCACCTTAGATACCATTGCATGACAGGTTCTGTTACTATGAATATCACTTAAAATAAGCTAAAAAATCAGATGGACAATACTAAACTAGTCACTCTTGCGAAACTAAGTTAACGTATTTAAAGAACAGGATTTATAATGGCTACCAAAATGGTGTTTTGCTAAACAGATCTGGTCTTTGATAAATTAGATAGATTTATTTGTGAATTAGGTATTATCAAAGTCAAAATATTTCATTATCCTTAATAAAATATCAGAAAGTGGCCTTCTGATTTAATCTCTGACAATACAGCCAGAACAGTCTGCAGGGTGAATTTTGAATATGAGCAGCAGTGTCCAATGTGCTTTGAACTTTCTCCTTTGCAAGAGCAAGATTACATATATTCATCATGCCCTGATAGCTTAGTGGTGTGCAGAGCACGGTCTGATTTCTTCATTAATTTTTAGCCAACTTACCGGGTTAGTTCAAAAGTACTTAAGTATTATGTCCCCTTTAAAAATAAGATATCAGAATTTTGACCATCAAATAACTCTCAAATCTGCATGATAATCCATTTTTAATCAGTGATGCCAACCAGATGCTATCCAAGTCAATAGGTGTGTATCAGCTCAAGTGGGATCTGACATATAACATGTTTGAATGATGCTGACTTGTGAGTAAAAGCCTACAAGCATTTGACTGGTACAACACTACTGCCAGTTCTCAAAGATATTTTTGTTGTTATTATCATAGAATCATAGAATGGTTAGGGTTGGAAGGGACCTTCAAAGGTCATCTAGTCCAACCCCCCTGCAAGAAGCAGGGACATCCCTGACTAGATCAGGTTGCTCAGAGCCTCATCCAGCCTGGCCTTGAACGTTTCCAGGGATGGGGCATCCACCACCTCTCTGGGCAACCTGTTCCAGTGCTCTACAACTCTCATTGTAAAAAATTTTTTTCTAATATCTAATCTAAACCTCCCTTCTTCTAATTTAAACCCATTACCCGTTGTCCTATCACAACAGGCCCTACTGAACAGCCTGTCCCCATCTTTCCTGTAGGCCTCCTTGAGGTATTGGAAGACCGCTATCAGGTCTCCCTGGAGCCTCCTCTTCTCCAGGCTGAACAGCCCCAACTCTCTCAGCCTGTCCTCATAGGAGAGGTGCTCCAGCCCTCTGATCATCTTCGTTATCATCTTCATTATTTTCTCTTATGCAGCTTCTCAGAACATGGGAAGGGTCAGGAATTTCCTTCTTCTTGTGTAGCTTTAATTAGAGAACTGGAACCTGTATGAAATACACAGGGTTGTACCCTGAGTGAATGAAAACAGCTAGAAATTAGTTATGATTCCATTTGCAACTTCTGCTAGCAGATTGTAGACTAAGGAGTAGGCTATATGATCTAAATGGCAATTAGGAAGCATAAGGGCTCTGTGAGACAAAACACAATATTGTCCACTATTGCATCTGAAATTCTGTAAGTCATCCCTGTTGTATTCTACAGGTGACATCTTGAAAGCTCAAGGACATGTCTTAGGACAGCAGACACCAATTAACATAACTAGTTCTCTGTCACATTCATTCCTCTTTTCCGCATGTTTTGCACTGGGGGTTTTACTGCACATTTGCCTTTATTCTGTTTTAGGTGCATCCACTATGTCTCCTTTTGTTTTTCTTTCTAATAAAATGTAATGTCTGTCTATTAACATTTCCACATTTAACATCATAAATAAATTTACATAGTATTTTCAAAACCTACAAATCTTGATGTTTCTATACTGCATAGATCATATGCCCCCCATTGCCTTTGTAGTCATAGCAGAACGCTGGGTGCTATGACAGACAGACAACATAGTTGTGTAAAATTCTGTTTTGTACAAGAAAGGTAAATCACAAGAAGGGGGGTTTGCCCCCCCCCCCCC
>WHYT01014588.1:126638-241306 GCA_009806455.1 Tetrax tetrax
CCCCCCCCCCCCAAAAAAAAAGTCACATGCTTCTCTTGATGTTGCTGCTATTGTAATTTATTTAAAAAAAAAAAAAAAGGCACAAAGCCTCAGTTACAATTATTCAGAGCAAACAGGAGTGTTATTACTGTTTCACCCAGCTGCTATGTTTCCACATGTCATTTGTGCTTTCCCTCTTTTTTATTATAATCTAGAAAATGGAAGCCCTTGTTTTGCTAAGAAGGGGTGCAACCAGAAAAAAAAAATAAATTATTTGATTAGTCTAATTTTATGTAATAATTAAGAGCATTCAAATTTGCAACCCTAAGACTAAGGGAATTCAGAGCCAGAAATGAAATTAGAAGCTTCTGTAGGTTCCTGATTCACATAGTTATGAAATGTGAGTACTATTGCAGAAACTTTTTGCAATTTTTGAAATATTCTTATTTCTGTTTATTTGGAATGTAAATGTACTTGTGTTTAGATCCAACTCCAGAAATACTGATGTAGTATTGCTTATTCTGCTGAAACTATGTATTTCATTATTAAATGTTTTTCAAAGCATATCTTTTTGCTTGTCATCTTGTGTTCCATTTCTTGCATTCCAAAAGATCACTTCAGTGTATTGATTATTTCTAGATTTTTTTTGATCCAAAAGATTTTTTGTTTGCTTAAGTACACAGGAAAATATGAATAATCTCTCTTTCCATTTCCTCCTACTTGCATCTCTTGCCTTCTCTCACTATGAGCAGCACTAGGAAAAAAACTGCATTAGGGAACAGCTCTTCTTCAGGCTTCAGATACTGGGTTGCTTAAATATATAAATAAATTGAAGTTGCAGCATTGACAAGTCTAATGAAAAAAGTTGTTGCTCATGAGCTTAAAGATAACTTATTTGCTAAATTGTTTCTTGACTGTACCCTTTCTCATAAATCTCCTGTACACCACCTACTAAAGTCCTTTGTATTAAAAAAGCCCCAAACCATAATCTACCTTTAGATAAAAATATCCAACAAAAGAACTTTAAAGCTTCAAAATTAAGTGATCAGGAGTTACAAATACTAGAATTAAGTTTGTCCATGTAAATTTTAGCTGGATGCTTTCTGCATATCATATGCTACAGTCCTTAGCTATGTGATTCCATACTATTTTTCCAGATCCTTCCTTATTCATACCACAGAAGCTGATTTTTTGATATTTTGTTGATCATCCTGGCACAAAGAGTGGCCCAAGGCATTTTTGACTGTGCAAAATTCCAAGTCTGTACTCAGTGTAGTTACTACTTTCTGCCAGACCTGTTGTGTGGTACTCACCACTATTGTATGAATTTCACATATTTTTATTAATTTTATTTCAAGACCTACCTATGGGGTAGAAGGTTATTAACCATATTTTTCATAGGAGCTGGCACAGATGCCTGGGCTGGGTGAAAGACTCAGGGAGCAAAGAGAAGGTTTCACAAGGAATCCTAGTATAGATTCTTCACGCTTACTCCAGAAAGTGCAGTGCTTGGTTCTCAAGTTCCCCATGGTTTTATGAATAAGGTCTTCTCTGTGCCCGTGTGGCCAGCTGTGTGTGCTGCTAGTTTGATTCTGAGGCCATTGCACAGGAAACTGCCCTCTAAGACCTTGACATTTCACTACTTGGCTCGTGCTCTTGTGCTAGGAGCGCATATATTCTGTCTTGATCTATGGATCAGTGTTAAGAATTTGTCCATGTACAAACTATAAGAAGGTAATTCTTCCCTTTTACCTACCTCACAGCTAAAAATATTCATCTGAGAATTTTAAGCATCTTGTTTGGGGTTAAAAACTTTAGCAAGAGTCAGAAATCTGGGAAGTTATTACAAGGCTAAGCCTAAAATCCTCAGTGTCAATCAAGCGTATGCACCAAAGTAAAAGAATCCACTGATCTGAGTACACAATTTAAGATGCTGACCCCTATTTGGGGGGAAAATCGGCATCATGTAGGTCTTCATATGTTCATGACACAGCTTACTGCTACAGCCACAGTGATGTTTGAAGTTGTCAATGTTCATCATTCTTCAAATAGATGACAAAGTCTCAAGTCAGGTCCATGGCCTCAGGAACAGGGAATACACCACTTGGTACCAGCTGTGAGAAATACATTTTAGGGGATGTACACTATCCTCTAGGAAGCCTATAATAGGATATAGAATCCATTTCTACATAGCAATAGTTTAATTAATTTAAAAAAGCCCTTCTGATAATATCTGCTTTCCTTGTTACACATTTTGCAACTTCTGCTAGAAATATGAGAGGGGTCTTATAAGTGAAAGCAGCCTTCACTAAGTGATTGTCATTCCTGCCCAGAGCGCATTCCTTGCTCAGTGAGGCAGAAGAGCTGTGGAAAAAGGGTATATGATCACGCAAATGTAGAATATATCAAAGTGCAGATGCCCAAGGAAGAAAAATTTCATTTCTGAGATTTTGCTTTTACAACTGTAGTAATACTCCTTGAATTTTGTTTTAGTTTGTTTTGGGCTTTTGCTGTTCATACAAGAGACAGAAGTGAGTGGCAGTGGATAGAGGTTGTTCTGAAAAATCTTACGGGTTTTTTTTTCCCCTACCCTTCTCCTTATTCTGATGTAAGGGGCAGTAAGTAAGGAACAGCTTGGTTTCACTTCTTAGAGTTTCAATGAAAGATACAGGATGACATAATGTCATAGTCAAGCTTTATTCCACTCTAGCTGTCAGAAAAGAATCTCTCTGAACTATTTTGGGATTTGTGCCCTTTTTCAACATGTTGATGTGCTTTTGTTAGACTACAAACAGTGACCGGTAAATCATCATTGCCATTTTAAGCCAAATAAAAACTGCAGAAAACAAACATTAAACCAATAGTATTTAATAATAATTATATAAAAGTAAATTTGGTAATGAATTTAGTTTCTACTGACTTACTAGCTAACCATATGGTTAACTTCAGAATCAATCAAGAATTTCCTTGGACTTTAGTTAATTGGGTGACATATGATTTAAGTACACGAAGTGTGATAAATACAAGCTGTCTTGATGAAGATCGATCTGTTGACTTAGAGATTGAATAAGAGGAAGTGTAATAACAAATATGTACATAGGTATTTTAAAGTAGAAATCAAGCCAGCCTATTAGAATTAGCATCAGAAAGTTTAGCGTGTCTATCGCTCTCCTTAGTTATGTACATTGAGCAGAAGCAGTGTCATGCGCACTGAAAGATGTTACCACACTTGCTGTAAGCTATAAAGTAAAGGTAATGAAAGATAAATTTTCTTATTTTCATTATTGCCTTACACTTTTAATTGATGCAGATAAAAAGCTGAACATTGCATGCATTTAGTTTATTTTTTATTTTACTTTTCTGGTGTACAAGGATGCTGCTGTTGCTTTGATTTACTTAGACTGAACACTGTATTAGGCTTTTTTAATTTTGATTCTCTGAGAAGACAGTATACAAATTTGACTTCAATGATCAGAAGGAGCAAATACTCTTACAGATGATGGCTTGGTTATAAGGGCAATTTCACCATCATCGAGATCACTGTTTTAAATCTGTAGTGTGAACTCGATGTTTAACTGCATTGCCTAGACACAGAGAAATATACAAACAAAGCATATGGAAAAGAAATGTTGACTTTCTAGTGAATATTTTCTGCCCACGTGACTACTATGCAACGGTGGTTGTAGTGATGTGATCTTTCATCATACTCATAAAGCTGGGGTAGCCTCTGCACCAGAAGTGTGGCACTTGATTGGCAACAACTGAGATACAACTACAAAAATGGCTGCTACGTTCAACTTTAAAACTTTTACAAGATTAGGTTGTTGACAATTTTGTCTGCTTTTCCAAGCCTTCAGAAAAATCTTTTCCACTAAGCACTGATGCTGAGAAGACATAGAGTTAACAAGTTCTGATATAACTTTGGGCTATGACCAAGTTTATCCATTATAGGAAGTAAACAAAACATATTTCTGGTTACTGAAGTAATTTAATTATTTTTAAAAAGGTGCTACATTTGCTACTACTTTGCCAATGAAATACTACTGCAAAGCTTTGTGGCATTAATGTGCCTGAGTAGAGGATGACAACTTCCCTCAAATGTTTCACGTTTCACTATTGCTGGGAAAGGGAATATGTTATTTTTTGCTGAAAGATACTTCTACAGCTAGAGGAGGACACGGTACTACCGGAAGGCCCCGTGTCAATATATTCAAGTTCTTGCAGTACTCAATTCAAGCAGATGATGGGGGAGGGGGGAAAAACTCACAACTAAACTTAATTCTGGTTAAGTTCTAGACTAATTATAAATGGCTGGCAGTAAAAGTGCCATGTACAACTCTCACATTATGAAAATACAGTATTTTCACTCAGGTTCAACATTCAGGTGAAAAATGGCTAAAATAAGCATAAATTTCTTAACTCCAGATTCATTTAAAAAAGGCATCAGTGGGTTTTTTTCCAGTTTTGAAATTAATTTATTGCCATTAATCATTTTTCTGTCACATCGAATAGATTTTATAGGTCTCACTCCACAAATTTTAATATAGATCTTGTAACAAGCTAGTCCTTCTTAGTGATATATCAGGTTGCTCAAAAATCCACAGGAATTAGTAAAGGCTTGTCTGATTTTTAATTCTCCCGGCTGGTATAGAAAAGCAACAGTTTAATTTTTCCAAACTGGACATGATTTTATAGTACCCATTACAGTTACACATTAATACTACAATTCTAATTCATTAGAGCGTCACACCACCACAGTACTACAGTACCTGTAATATTACTCTAGTACCCAGCTCTTAATCACATGGTTTTGCCCCAATGTCTTCTGTCTTCAGTCACCCCACCATCCAGACCTACTAGTTAAATAACTTGTCTCTTTGCAGTAGTGGGGAGAGAAGCCAGATAATTTCTTCCTGGCTTCCCGCTGTGAGTGGAACAAACCTACCAAAAAAAAAAAAAAAAATAGGAGAAATAGGGCAGAATTTCCATAGATTCCAGAGAGGGAATACATGAGGGAGGGATGGGGCACAGAAAGGGAGATGGGCATATGCTCCCAAGGATGCAGAGAACTGGAATTCTGAGTTAAAGCCTGCAACTTGGGAAGAAATCTCTTAGGGGCAGGTTCATTCCTCCAGCAAGTTTAATCAGCTGGCGAGCATGAGAAGACCCTCCTGTCTTCCCCAACATGCCAATGTCCAGAGAGATATCATTACATTGCAGTAAGTGGCCATATAGTAAAGTCTGAGGTTTTTTTCTTTTGCTAAAGATATAAAGTGTGTTAATTACCCTGTCCTGACTTGTATTTACTGGTGGAGAAAAGTTACTTTAACAAGGTCTTTACTTTCCTCCCCTTGGTACATCAACCAGCCAACATAAGTGGGGAAGTGTTAATTTACTACTTTTTTTCTGGCTTACAGTTCTTAAGGCAATCCTCAACCACAGGTGAAATGATTCACGGGTGCTATATAGCAGCACAGAAAAGCTGTGGTGGCCTTGCTTCATCTTCTCCTTGATTATAAAGCTAGGAAACATTTCAGGTTTAATGTCTTTGCTCTGTTAAACTACATCCTTAAATCTGAGGGAGGATTTATGTTTGAAGACATCATATTTGTATTGAAGGTTTGCTCATCTGTTAGAAAATGATCTTTGATAAGGTGCTCTTTTTGTCTGAGAGACATTGAAGGTGGGCAGCAGAGTCACCTTTAGTACGTGAAGCAGAACAGGAAAGGCTGGGCTGAGAATTGCTTTCTGATGCTATGTTATTAAGCCTCATATGTTGCAGCCTACAAAAAGATGACGCTACAGAGAAACGTGTTCGATGTGCTGAATTTATCAGGAGAGAAGAGATAGCCATAGAAAGAGCTACTTTTTTGAGTTTATAGTTAAGGCTGCAGCAAGCTTATGATAGTGGAACAAAATGCTACCACGGAAGCATTTTGCAGTGGAGTGGAGTTAATGTGGAGAACAAGTAACAGGCAAATTTTTCTCAGAGTAACAAATGCATCCTGGTCACTCATATTCTACATATGCAAAGTTAAGGGGATTTTGGGGCTGTCAGCAGAGAGGTCATAAGGGGAAAAAAAAAAAAGGAAGTGGAATTCATTCCAGTGCTGGTTTCACTTGCACACACTGTAGACTATCAGTGTAGTACACAATATATCTCAATCTATCTGACTGCTTCTCAGAAAAGAAATTATACCTGTCATTTATTTTCCCATTATGACATTTAAGCTGCATGCTAAGGGTGCACTATATTAAAGGATGTTCAAAGAGATAGCAGTAGAAAAATAAACAATGATTATTCAGATTTCTGGGAAAAAAACATATCTTTTGTGTTCTGCGTCAGAAGAGGTTGGGTAAGACAAGGCTACATCTCAAACCAGATCCTGTTCTTGTGGTTGTAATTTAGTTTTTGTCCCACGGATTGATCATCCCATGGTTTACTAGGTTTACATAGGTACCCTTAATTGCAAAGCTTGAGTATGTATCTTGCCAGCAACAAAAAGAAGATAGATGGGGGTTGGTTTGTTGTGGGTTTGTTTTGTTTTGTTTATGAACTTGCTACTTGCAGGGTAGTTTATTATTTTTCTTACAATATGATTTGTTGATATATGATGATGTAACTGGCCTCTGCTTTAAATAATTTCTATGAAAAGGAATAAATTATCCAGGTAGTGATGACTGGATCACTGCTTTCAGGACTACACTGAAAGCCACTGCCACAACTGCTGTATTTAGCATTTTGAACTGTCATTTGTTCTTTTTTAATGTTGTGTATCATCACTTATAAATCAATAGTACCAAAATACCCTTAATATTCTTCCTACAATTTTTGCCTGCACATTTACTGTGAAACTGCCTTTAATTATAGGACACAAACTACTTCTTAACAAATTAATGTTATTTTAAGCACTCTTTTTAACCTTAAATAAATGGTTCTAGTTGAAGGTGTCCCTTGTCACTGCAGGAGTGTTGGACTAGATGACTTTTAAAGGTGCCTTCCAACCCAAACCATTCTATGACTTTATGTTTCTGTTCAGGACAGTAGAAGGTACTTCTCCAGATGGCTAGGCTATGACAGATAACCTTATTTATTGTTATGACAGTACAGGGCCAAGATGCACCTTTGATCCCTTCCCAGTCTGTCTTGCAGGCTTGTCTTGCACATGACAGCCCTTACTAGCATTTTTGCAGGATTGAATCCTGTGGTTGACCTGACTTTCGACTGTGTCCCTGCTCCCAAGTTCTTGCCTCAGTTTCATGCCAATCGGTGCCTTATTGATCCTTAATGCACTCTTTACAAGTGTTTCTTCAGAGAGAATATGCCACTATTTTTTCTGTTATTTTACTTTTCTTAGTCTTGATCCTAGGACACTGCTCCTTTTTTTGATAGGGTGAACCTTGTGAGCCCAGCTGTAAATTTTGATGTCTGTGACACATTTCTAGCAAGGTTTTGTGACAAAGATCAAAGTTACAAAGAGTATCTCCTTATAAAGACATGTTTTATCCATTCCCCGCAGAAATACATCACAAGTACAGAAAAGGTTGAAGATCATAATAGGTTCTGTTGCCCAGGTCAGTGGAACATGGCAGCATGACTGTGTACGAGCATGGCACATTGCTTAAAACATATTACTCTGTCACATTTAGGCAAGCCCATCTACTTCATATATAACCTCAAGTACTTCTACGCAACCTTGTTGCTTTTTCAGTTTCTCTCTCCCATTGTTTTTCAAGTTCTGGCTTAATCTTTTCCTTTCTATGTGATATTTATTAACATTTTAATACATTTTTGATCATAAAATCCAAAAAGAAGGAGAAGCTAACTGAAGTCAGACAGATAGAAATTTCTCAATTAGTAGTTCTTCTAATTCTCTCTTAATAAATCTTGATATTTCTATATTATATCTTATTATCTGTGATAATTATTTTTGCTAGCAAAGTTTTATCCAGCAAGCCAGAATAATATCAGTCAGGCAGATTAAAGAATACAAAGTATTTATAAAATGTTATTGATATCTCCTTTATCCCCCAGAATTGATCAAGTTTCTTATATTATAATGGTATAATAATACCATAGTGTTCTTAACTTCTTTCATTCTTAACAATGTAATGATGTAATCAAAAACAAACAGAATTTTCCCAATCAATAATGAAGCAAATACATTTTTTTTATATACTTTCTTTTGTCATGTTTCTGCTGTGATCCTATGAACTAACAAAGAACTTGAGATTAGGAAAGTTAAGAAAAAGTTGACAAATAGAAAGGATAATTCAGCAGCAAAATGCTGAAACCAAAGTTATCACATACAGGTGCATCCTAATTTAAAATAAACTCTTCTCTTATTCATTTAAGTCAGCAGTGGTTGTTGTCTTGACAGTAGAAAACACTGTGGTACTGCTGTCTGATTAATAACTTCCATTGGCAATCTGGGTGTTGCTGACTACAGTGGAATCATTTTCAAAGTGACTCCAATGTGGTGTGATAAATGGATGGATTTCAGGAAGAGGGTTTGATCCGTAGACAGTGCTGGCCATGGAGCAATTGCTGTGTGTTCTGTTTTGCTATTACTAAATTTAATTTAAATTTACATTCATTTTTCTTTAAACTTTTCTATTTTCCAGTGTCTTATTCTGTATAGTTCTTGCATAAATATTTATCTGACATCACTACCATTTCAACAGAAACTGCTGAAGATTGCAGATGTTAAAAGGGGTTAAAAGCTAGATATTATGTTTATTAGCTTATCTCCACCTCATGTGTGAGTGTGTAGATATTCAGCTTTAATTTTAGATTTTTATAGTGTTTTTCAAGAGTAATCAGTTTGGTATTTCATCAGATTAGAAAGAATGGACTGTGGTCCTCAAATTCCAAACCCATAGTCTAGTTTTAGAATGAATAGCAAGCATGTATGCCGTAGGCTCCTCAGGTCTGACCACACACCAAAGTTTACTTTTTATAGGAAACTCTCAGAAATTTTATTGAACAGTTAGTTAATCTTTAATCAGACGAAATAACACATGGATGGTGGGAAATGGATCAAAATTTTATCATCAAAATGAACCCAAATGGAGCAATTAATGTTTTCACAAAAAGAGTAAACTACTAACCGTATGAAAGATAATAGATATACTTAAGCATAAATAGGAAAATATTTGTAGGGGTTTTTTTGGTATGAGTGTTGCATTTGGGAACAGGAAAGGCACTGCTCAGTAGCAACAGGAATCAAGAGCTGTGCACAAGGTTTGGTTACTGTTATCAAAGTTGGGAAATCCCTACCCATATCTCCTGTTAAACATTTATGGGCAAGTTTAGATGTTAATGTTACACTGAGATTTAATTACTAGGCACCTTTGAAAATTAGACTGTAGGATGTAGATTAATTGCAAATAAATATTAGTACTCACCAACATGCCCAAGTTAGGAGCCTTGGTGCTCAACACTCCCACTTTGATAAGTGGAAAGATACAAGCTCTTTTAAGTCTGGTTTGATCTCTGGAGATGCCTGTCCCTTTCTCTATTGACCACAGAGGAAATTTTGGACAAGACTTCAAACTTTCAACCTTCAATAAAGGTTTCAAAGTTGGCCAGGAGAGTGCCTGCAGTAATTTTAGTCTCGTTCCTCTTTCTGATTGTCTGTGCAATATAATTTAATTGCTGTATCATGTTCTTCATTGTTAAGGGATGTTTTGGAACTGCTATTTTTTATTATCCTTTTCAGGTGAATTCATCTAGCTTTAAAAGTTATTTCGGTGATAATACATGATACCATGTGGTTCTCAGCAAGTTTTCTGTCAAATATTTAACACAACTGTGCTGACATTCTGCCAGGATCTTGGTGAGAGCTGCTTGTAAGAAGTCTCGTTGTTGAATCTGATTCAGTTTAAGGCAGGTCACAAATCTCAGTCACAGTTCAGTAGATCATCCAGATTTTATTGTCTGAGTTAGCCACTTTTATGGATGGCTTCCAAAGCAGCATACGGGAGTGTGAGTTCAGAAGAGGCAAACTAGGAAACATGAAGTAAAGGACTGAGAAGGCACCATGCTGCTAACATGCAATCCATACTTTGCTAGCAGTCCTCTGGTTCAGTTCCTGTCATTGTCCCTCGTGAATAACAGCAAATTAAACTGTTATAAAATTCTTATCATTGTTCAGAGGAACAGAGGAAATTCTCTGTCTGTTCTGGAGTTTAGTGCTTCTATTATGTCTGCCATCTTCTTAATCAAGAGAAGCAGCTGACAAGAAATATACTAAATACGACTAGCAGGAGACTGCAGCTAACAAGACTCAGGACTTTGCTTCAGTTCAGAGAATACGAGTGACAAACCCTGGATAAATTCCTTTCCTTTTCCATTTGAAAATACCCTCTCATGGTACCAGCCAATATTAGACATGGCCTTTCCTGAAATCTATCATCATGTGAAAAATAAGTTAGGTCTATAGAGAAGTAGGTTCCAGATTTAGTAATATGCATATATCTATAGCAGTGGGATCTACTCTGTTTTGCACTGTAATACCTCAGTAACAATTCACAGAGTAAAAGTTGAACTTCTAAAAAGCAAGTTTCAGTACTAACATTCTCAAGGGCATATTGGTGTGTACTGCCATCATATTCGATTGTCTGAATCTACTCACTGAAATCTTCTAGTAAAAACAGTGATATACGTAGGCAGTAAATTCTAGAGAGTGCTTCTGTGTCTATTGTATAGCAAACAATTCCTGGGTGGAAGAATTTGTGAGAAAGCATTTGGGCAAGAATTATTACAAATATTTATTAATAGCATAACATAAATTTTCTGAATGACATTAACATAAATTATTGTCTACATTTTTCTGAATATCTTTAAAAGACTGATTGCTCCCTCACTATAGTATTACTTCGTCACACGCTTTTATTTAGAAGAAAATAGTTTAAACAATCTGCAGCAACAGTAACAGCTTGCTTTTGTTGTTGCTTTATTTGCTGCTGGTTTTCATTACCCCTCAGGTATATTGATTAGGTAGGAAATTTATAGCATGTGTTTCTCAAGCATGTGTTTGAGAAAAATACCTGTCTCTTAGAGGTACTTAGAAATACCTTTGTAAAAGACCATGAAATATAATAGCAATGAAGAAGGTCATAACAGTTGTTCTTCTATTCTAGGATGCATAGTACGTCTTTTCCTTCTTTTGACATGCCTTGCCATTCTGCTCTTTTTCTGTGCAATAACTGTTATAATTATTATTAATTATATCATGCAATGTATAGGTTAGCTTCAGTGCTTCAATGAACTACAATATTTAGAACACTGAAATCCAATTTTCATGAGTACTTTTTATTCTCTATTTCCATATTGGAGCCTGACTTTTTTTTTCCTTGTCTAATCCTTCATAGAGCAGTCTGTTTCTTGGTTTTTTATTTGTTCATTGTATTTCTTATTTCAGCCATTGACAAGAAAGTTGTTTCTTGTTTTCTAGAATGTAAACTTATTTCTTCTCTAAATTTTACCCCTTTTCATGCCTGAGTTATTAGCTGACATGTTTATTTTCCAGACCAGCTTTGAAAATTTGTTTTCCCTCCTTTAATTTATAAATGATATAATCAATTATTTATACATCATTTCCCTAGTGAGTCCTAGCAGAATATTTGATTGTCCTTAGATAAGTCATGCCATGAGCAATGCTCTCTCGAGCAGCTGACACCAGTTAGCCCAGCTAGTTTTTAACCTCTCTTGAGCCTTGACATGTCTAAGGCCAGCCAACAACTGCCTACATATTGTATCACTCAGTGAACGAAACTGATGCATTGTACAAGCCCATTCGCCCCTTTTGCTGAGCTTGCACTGTTTTGCCGATTGCATACACAGTCAGAAAATAGGCTAGACAAAAAAAAAAAAAAAATTGGCTATGAGAGAGAAATACAATCTAACTTCAGCTAAATTTGGCTAACTAGCCTTCCCTCAACATCAATAATTTGACAAGATTTTAATAATCACATTGGCATTCATACGGCCAGGCTGAAATGTGAGCGGTGTTCACACAGTATTATGGAACTTGTCCAGTTTTTCCAGGCAGACTTATATGCACGAAAATACTTTTGTATTCTCAAGCTAAGTACAAGCAAGAGATTTGTGCCCTTTGCGTTGTTACTAATAATGTCCCACAGCTGTTCATTTTTTAACTAAAGAACTAGTTTTATAAGTAGATGACATACTGTCTTTTAGACTCTAATTAAAACTTTTTTTGGTCCTTAGGTGTAATGACTACTCTTCTGAGATGAGCTCTTAATTAATGCACAGAGATCCTGAAAGTCCCACCTCTCAACAGTAATGATTGACATCCAAGGATACATAAATTACACTAATTGAGCTTTCCCTTTATACCTTTTTCTGCAGCCAACTCATCAGAAAAGGTAGGAGAACAGACTAGCATAAGAAAAGTTATTTTGCTGTAATCTGTATCTTCCCGAGGGTGAAAATCTTGCAGAACTATTGAACATTTGTTACCACGGATGTCAACTCTTCCCTTCAGGTTTTAAATGTAACATTTGCTTTACTATGAAAATTAGTATTTTTAATTCAGTGGTGTACAGTTGAATAATGACAGAGTATTCACTACTCAAAACCAAGAATACCTTACAGGTCGGTGGGCAGTGCTTCGGATCACAAATAGTATTGCATAGCAATCTATACTTTCTGAATAGAAGTTGTTATTAAAACGAGGTATTTCACTGTGTGAGTGGTGTTTTATCTGTAAACGTTCTCTTAATTTTGACCCACAGTTGGAAGCACAGATTTTATAGTATTTACTAAGCAATAATTTATTTCTAGGATTCAATTTAGTACTTCAATAATGAACTTTACTTTGCATTTAATTTAACTCCATGTTATTCTGGAGTCAGGTAAGATGAGATCACTGAAGTCATTGAATAGAGTCCAGTATTCTCATGTGAGTTGAAGTCCATTGAAACAAAAAAAAATACTGATAAGAACATGATGGATGGAGTGGAACCAACAAAAGGTGCTGAAATGTATCAGAGAGATACTTGGCAGAGGAATTACATTGCAAATGGTATAAAGGAAGTACTAAAAGCTATCAAGGAAAAAAATGGAAATGAGGCCAAACATAAGCCTACATAAGGATTTATCGATGTTTTTAACAGTAATACAGGATATAATGATAACTTATTTGGTCTCAGAAATCAGCTTTTGTCTGACCATGTTTTTGTTTGACTATCTGGATAATGTAGAACACTTTAAAAAGAACTTATTTATTCCTTCTTTGTAACTTAAATTTCTGATGAGATAAATTTCAGTGAAAATGAAGCTCTTGAAACAGGCATCAGACTTTCATGGAAGAAATTTGTCCAGTTTCAGTGTTTATTTTTTACATTTACCTAGTATCTGTACTCTTTTCTAGAAATAGGAAGCATGTGAGGTGTAGAAACAAAAAAGTGGAACATCTTTCAGAGATGATATGTTAGGATTCTAAAAATGAGCCAATAGTTTAATTAATGCTGCTAAGCTTGAGGGCTAGAGGAATTACACTTCCGTGGGGAATAACCATTCTGGAGAAGATTAAAGTATAAATGGTTACTGACATATCCTTAAATCTGGAATAGAAACAGATCTAGCTGCTTGTATCTGGATGAGAAGTGGACAGATCTATGTGAAAAAATAGACTGGGGTCTTTTAATTTCCAAGAAGTTTTACTCCTCAACTGCAGCACAAAGGCTATAGAGAAAGGATTGAAAGAAAAACTAAAACCAGAGTTGCGTGAGTCCTATCAAAGCAGTACACCAACTTTGCAACATGTTTCTGTACAGCATAATACAGCTACTAGTCTGTCAGGATCTAACTTTATTATCATGCCTTCAGAATTTATGTATTTTTATACTTACAAAATGGTAAAAGCTCACTGTATGTTTCACTAGAATGTATATGTGGACATATCTATTAACAGGAAACATGCATATATTCAGAGTGTTAGCAGCTGTTTTGAACTGTAATTAAAATCTGTTTTGTGCTAATTCAAAATAATAGTTCTAGCTATAGCACCAGCGTTAAAGATCATAGCAAGCGTCAGATCACCTGAGGACAATGTATGCCTCTTGCTTATGATAATCAATTAGACATTAATGATAAGTATTTCATTTTGAATAGCTGCAACAATGAATTATTCTCACGGTAACATGATAGAGCCTAGTCTCCTTTGGCTTTTGGAACCGGTGAAATAACAGAACATCAGTCAAGTTAATAAAGTGTGTGCCCTTATTACACATTCTGCATCTGTACATAACCTGGCAGCACATGATCAAAGACTGCAGCTGTTTCAGTTATATCACAGTCACATCATAGACATTTTATAGTTACAGCAGGGAGAGAGTTCCAGGGACAACCCAGTCACCTTGCAGACTACAGAGTTCAGTGGAACCTCATTAACTTGCACCTTGATATTGTATGAAACCAGTAGCACATCTATTAGGCATGGTATATATAATTTCCGTGTTAAATTGATTTGTATGCATTTTGTATGCATTGCCTGTATGGTCTTCTCAAGAAATCCAGGCTTTTGTTCACACAAAACGTCAGAGTTCTATGTTTGCTTATTTTAATTGGTAGTCACCAAAAGTAAAGGATTATTAATAGCCAAATGACTGTGTTGTATTGCACACTTTCAGGCCATGTGAAGGCTTTAATAAAATATCTAATATTAATTAAAATAATTATAATGTAATTTGGAATATATAAGTGTGTTTTCATAGCTGTTGACACATTTTCCATTTCACCTCATGGGTGTGTTTCACTTAAGTCAATGAGTTTTGCCATGGACATTTACAAAAGTAGAATTTCACCTAGTCCTAGTCAATTTTTAGTAATAATCAGATGTGTTTTATTAACAAATGGTTACATTTTCTATCAGGTTTCATCATGAGAATCATCAGAAAGGGGAAGATCTCAGTAAGAGTTTCAAGAAGTTATTCGTGAAAAATATGTTTTAAGAATTATGTAATGCTGAACACAGAATAGCTAACTGCTATATAGCAGCAAATTAAACTGGCAACTTCTTTGTCTGGAATTTTAAAGACACTATAACCTCATTGTTGATTTAGTTGCACATTAGAATTCAACAAAACAGTGTAACTTTACCATTTAGGTAGCTAAGCAGTACAACTAAATACAGACAGCCAGCTAATCCAATATTTGAATCTCTGTATTTTTGAAAATTTTTGCAGGAATTAATTGCTAAAGCAAAATGAAGCAAAAAAGACCAAGTTTACTGATCTAACAAAAATTACAAACTTGTGTTCTTAGCTATTCTTCCTAAACCTGTTCTTCATGCTTACAGATAAAGAAACATATGTGCATTTGGTCTGAAAACTTTCAGTGCGTATACAAAAAAAGAATAGGTTGTAAAACTAAAATATGTTAGGTGGATAATAATATATTATGGTAACAGTCAAATTGCTTGTCATGTCATGAAGGGTTATGCTTTAATTAAGCAATAAGGCATGACAGGGTGTGAATTACAATATAATAATTCATTTCTAGTGTATTGTTAGGCAAAAGGCCAAAGGCCTAGTTGCCACTAAATGCTACAGGAATAAATTATTATGCTGTAATTTAAACAATGCAATATCATATTGCAATAACTGTAAAATACTACATTTTACATGAAAAAAAAAAACAGAATTATAATATTTCTATACCTAATTACTCTCCCAGTAAACTATATCATTGACAAGACTATTGCAGAAAAGAGAGATTTTCCATTTAATATTGTATTTAGATAGCAAATAAATCCTAAAGACAGTTGTTTCTGGTATTTTGATACCATTTTTTCTAAAATAAACAGAAGACTTACAGCTCTGCGGAACAAACATTCCCTAAATTCTGTCTTTTCACTGGACAGAACTAGTGTACAGCACTTACAGAGCTTTGTGAAGCTTCTCATTCTCTAGAAGCTTCTTTCCATTTAGTGGAGGCTATTATTACTTTTACTTTTTGAAAGAACAGTTTTTCTTCTTTCCATACTTTCATATTGACACCTTTTCTGAAGTAATCTCATTTATAAAGCCCTTCAAATTCATCTGTCAGCCTAATTTTTTTTTTAACAAATGTATTTTCTATGATTTTTTTTCCTTGATCATCAAAGGAGAAGTCAAAATAGGAAGAAGGCAAAACCACAAGATTGTGAGAGCTCCTATTATATTTCTTTACTACAAAGCATAGAATCAAAGGTATTGTAAATAGTTGGAAATACTGAAAAAAGTTATGAGCTCTGATATTTTGCTGCATTTGCATTGATTATATGATATAGGTAGCAAAACCCACGTGGTTAAGTCTTACAGTGCATGATGTTTACCAGTACTACTAAATCATATATTATTGTCCATTTTGCAAAGTTATTTCACACTTTACATGTCTGACTGGAAGAGATTCAGCAGATTCTATGCCTTGAGATGTGTGTGCAGTCTCCTTCGTGAGAGAAATTGGAAGCCTCATCCATTGATAGATTTATTTGTTTGTAGCTGAACAACATCAGTCAGGTTAGTGGTCTCAAAAAAAACCCCACTATTTCTTCTCAGTTGTGAGACTCAATAGAACTGAACTAAAATGTAGGGAGCTTCTCATTATTTTACATTGCTTTTGTGGCAGTGATGTAAATCAATACAGCTTCCAGAAGTCACAGTTCTGCTGTATAGTATCACTCCAATCTAAATCTCTGTGTTACACTTTTTTTTTTCAGTTGCATTTTCATGCTCAATCTGAGGCTGACTAGGGATCAATTTGTAGGTTACTGTTTGATCCCTTAGTTGATTAAAGTTTGTTGTCCTTAAGTAAAATCATAATTTAACAGTTGATTTAATCACATTACAATTAATATACTTCCTTTCAGTGTTGCAATACTTACTATGTTAATACTAGCAAACAGTGTTTAATACATTTTTTTTATCATCACTTCTGTACTGCAGTGTAGCTGTAATATAGTAATTGTAGATCTCATGTAAAGAAGAGAGTTAGTGTTTAGGTTGGTACATGAACAAAGAGACTTTTTTTTTTCCATAACACTTGAATTACAAGCAAATTTGCCATCTTTGTACACTAAGAAAATCTGTCACTATGACAGAGTTCACAGAAGGAAACAATTGGTTTAATTTTCACAACAGTTGAGTAGCTTCCTCTTCTTTCTAAGCGCAGTTCATCAAAAATAAAATGTATTGCACTTCTGATATGGTTTACCCCACAGCCAGTTGAGGAATTTGGTTTTGGTTTCTTACCGATTAGGAGGGCATTTCTACTAGTTTAGTCCTGCTTGGGACCAACCTACACAGTCTCTTACTCACTCCCCCCACCCTCTAAGAGAATCAGGGAGAGATAATATAGCAACAAAGGCTCGAGATTTGAAATAAGGACAGGGAGAGATCATTGAAGTTACCATTATGGGCAAAACAGACTCGACTTGGGGAAAAGTATTTATTTATTATTATTATTAATAATAAAATCAAAGCAGGATAATAAGGAAGAGAACAAAACCAACTTCCCCCAGCCCTCCCTCTTCCCATGCTTAACTTCATTTCAATTAGCTCTACCACCTTCCCCGACCCCGCCCAAGTGGCACAGGGGGGAAGAGGGAATAGGTTATGGTCAGTTCATCACTTGTTGCTTTACACTGCTGCTTCATCGTTGGGGGAAGAATTCCTCACATTCCTCCCCTGCTCCAGCCTGGGGCCTTCCCATGTCTTTCACAAACTACTCCAGCACCAGTCCCTTTCTGTGGGGCACAGTCCCTCAGGAACTGGTTGCCCCAGCACAGGCCCTCCATGGGCCACAGCCTCCTTAGGCATCCACCTGCTCTGGCGTGGGGTCCTCCACGGGCTGCAGGTGGATCTCTTCTCCTCCGTGGGCATCCATGGGCTGCAGGGGGACAGCCTGAGCCTGCTTCACCATGGGCTGCAGCACCGACCTTGACATCAGCAGCAGTTCCTCTCACAAGAAATTCTTCACATCTTATCTCGGCCCAGATGGCTGCCTGGTAGGACACCAGAGGGTGAGGGCTACAAGGCCTATGAAGCCCACGCCTTCCCTTCTCTGCACCCCGCTTCTGCTTCTTCACTTTTTTGTTGTTGTTGTTGTTTTTTCCCCTTCTTAAATACGTTATCGTAGAGGCGTTATCACTGGATGTCTGTCACCAATTGGCTCGGCCCTGGCCAGCAGCACGTCTGCCCTAGACCCAGTCAAGTCCACTGGACAAAGGGGAAACTTCTAGCAGTTTCTCACAGAAGCTGCCACCGTAGCCCCCAGACTAAACAAAACCAACACACTACTTGTTAGCTTTCAACAAATAGTTGTCTTTAATCTGAGACTGCAATGTAGATAAGGATCCCCAGTGATTATTTATCACTAAAACATTTTTAATGCTTGTAACTCCTATAAAGTGATGTTTTGACTTAATTTCTCCATTTTTGTAATACACTAATTTGTATAAATACTCCATAACTTTAGCAGGGAAAAAAAAAAACAGTAATAAAAAATGTTCAGAGCAAAGGATAATGAACAGCCAGTTGAAGCTTCTGTTTTTCAAAATAGTAATGCGTTTGAGATTTGATTAGAAATGACACATTATATGACAAAAGAAGAAAAAGGATTTAGAAATGGAAACTAAAAATAGTTGTGTGGTAATTTAATAACCTGGCAGATTTTATTCCATCTGTTAGGAAGAGTTTGAAAGCCATTTCCTGCTGCCACTCACACCGCAGAAGCTTCAGAGTTCAGAGATAGAATCAAATACCTGATGTGAAAATCTGCTATTATGATTCATATCCAAAGATTCATATCAATATCCTTGCCTAGAATATTGTGTAGGGTTATTTAAAAAAGAAAAAGTGAATCCAAAAGTTTAGCATTATTATTTACCTCGTTGTCAGTACCACACCTTGTGTTGGAAAAAAAGACCAAAAAACATTTATCCCTTTCAGTTTATGAAAATTGTTGAAACTATTCTATGTGACTGGACAACTCAAGAAACTAGGTTTCTCAGATAGGTGGTCTAGTATTCAGATTTCATGAACTTACTTTCAGGGTGACAGTACAGTGTTATATTGATCTGTCCTTTATTGCCATCCAGAACTGAAAAGTGAATTGGGGGAAGAGAACATCAGGTCAAATTATGTGGACAGAAGGTATGAAGGAGAACATATGTAGTGTAAACCTGTAGCTGATGAACTGTCCTTCCAGCCCACCATGAATAAGGACTGACATGCACTGTATTCTGGCTATGGGTTAGCAACCCACACCTGTCTGTATACAGCTGGTTAGGTAGCTGTAATTGGTTATTTCTAGATGATACCTCAAAGGTGTTTGACGGATACAAGAAAACATAAATTACTTTTTGTCTTTAATGAAATAATATCTGTAACACTCCTGGTAATGTTAATCTAATTGACAGTATCAGACAGCATAGGTTCCCTTCACTGTGGCAGTAAGAACGTTAAGTTAGAATTGGACATGGGCAAGTGGTATAAGATGCTGTAATCACTGTAAAATTTTTTTATACAGAAAAGGGTCTTTTACATTTGGTCATTCAGGAAGAGAATCTAGAAGGAGCACTGAAACTTCACTGGCAACTTGAGCTTTTTTTTTTTTTTTCTAAGCTGATCAGAAGAAAAACAGATAAGTGTGTTTATATCTGAAAATGTAAAAATAATCTACCTTCCTGTTATATAACGTTTTCATGAAAAATTAAAACCCTTATGTAATGCACTTTCCACCCATTCACACATTCCCATGCTTTTTGCAAGTTTTAGAATGCTCTGGCCCAAGATTATGTTTTATTTCACCTGAAATCACTTGTTAGAAACGAAAATGAAATAGTTTCTTTTACTCACAATACAAAGGAGTACTGACAATTGCAGCTGTGGGTTTTTTTTTTTTTTTATATTTATCTTTTAAAATATTTCATCCCTAATTTGTAGGAACCTTTTCAGGTATATCATGGAAGCAGCATGATTACTTATTAAGTTCTGAGCCCTATATGAGAGGTCAGTTAGTGTCATATCAAGTGGCAGTTCTACAGGATGGGCATTTGCTCAGATATTTTCAGAACTGGGCTAGAATAGAGATGTAAGGGTATAAATTCTTGTGCTACATTATTGATCCACGGAGCTTTCTCCTTTGTAAGGATATACTTATTTTCTACCCGGTCCGTGCAAAACAAATGTGATATTTACAGATACAGATCAAGTGAAATAGCATCAGTGTTAATGATTTTCACAAGCGTAAGAAAATCTCTCATTGTAAAGTTTCATGCTAACATCTTTTATCAGACTTAAGATAAACCTGCTGGAGTAATTAAATCTCAATAATACTAGATTACTGTGCTAAAGCCAAACTCACAGTGGGTTAATATGTTTTCATACTGAAATCAATTTTTTTTTTGTCCCAGTGAATAGATTCTGGATTTAATAAGACCAGCTTGAGCAAACAGATTTTCTAATGTGCAAAATGTGGGTTTTCTATGTTATCTGGGCTTCTGGTGAAGGATGTGTAACTATCTGTAAGCAAAAGGGCTGAAATTGTTGACCCAGGTGCCCTTCACATTAAGGCACATAAGTAGAATATGAACTGCAGTCTCAAAAATCACATTCTTAAAACTAGCATGAAGGTACAGTTTTCCATACAGAACAGCAAAATTCCTAAGTTCCTACACAGTTTCATTATATAGATCAGGCACATATGAAGTTTTAATTAATTGGTGCTGATTTGTAAGAGGAAGGCTTAAATGTAATCTTTGCTTTGTTCAAGGCTTATTCTGAGCATTCCTCCTTTCATCCTTTGACCCAGCATTAGCATTTGGACAGGTATACCATGTGATACAATACTTACCTTTGTCACGTTATTTTAGTATAAGCAAATGGACCCAAATGTGATTCTTTTGCATACATGTCCACATTGTAACAATGATTGCTAGAAATAACAAGAAATTCAGAATTTGAGTACCTGTTGATACCTGGAATCCATTTAAAACAGTAATCTCAAAGAAAAACAATTTAATATTTTTAATTATGCAAAAGATATGACAATTAACAAATTATCTCAGGCATTGCATTATTATTATTTACCTAATCTTTCTACTTTCTTTCAACTGTGTATTAGACGATTGATCAAATCAAACCAGATTTTAGCCTTTTCATTTATAAAGCAAGGATTTTTTTAGATCTGTAACTGTGTGCTGTACACCCCAAGGTGGCTTGAACAGCCAATAGAAGCAATAGAGGTGATTAAACCTTGTCGCAGGGGGTTAGATGTGGTGCTTTCTTCCCACATGACAGGCTGTGACAGTCAAACAGCACTGAAGCGGAACAAACGACAGTGGCAGTTTGCTGCGAGCAGTGCTACTGTCACAACTCCCGCCAGAAAGCTAAATGCTAGGTATTCAGCTCAGGGAACTTTCAAATAGACCATGCAAATTTTGGTTTCAAAAATTTCTCTGCAAACAAGTAGTGACATGCATTAACTGCAGAGTGATTGTGTTGTTACGCGAGTGATTGTCCGCTGTCTGATGCTGGCCATGATAGTTTGTGAGTGACACTGTGGATCCATTTACATTTGTGCGAAGCTGTAACTGTTATGCGAAATCTGCCTTCTTTGAGAGAATTAGTATGCCTTCATTTGGCGTACTAATTAAATTAGAGTGAAGGTTATCAGTGCTCTTTAATGACTGCATGTGTTTGTCACTCTGAATAACTGCATACAGGATGCTACGAAAACCGTGTATCTGACTGAAGCAAGGATAAAATCACATATATTCAGATATATCATACAAGCTTTCATTCCTGAGTAAAAGGGACTGACTGTATGAAGATTACAGAACAGTGAACTTTGAATTTTTAACAGGTTCCTTAAAAGGCAAAAGCTAACCAAGAAAATGCACCCTTAAAATCAGTCTTTTCAAGTATAGCATTCCAGGCTTTTGTAACACAACAGGAGAGACAGATTTTACAGAAAAAAGGAAACTAAGCATCTTAGTAGTCCACATAAGGGAGTGGCATATAATGAATATTTTATTTTTTCATTTTAAGCTGAATTTAGACAGTGTTCCAGGCCTAGAAGAGCGCTACTGCGAACCTACATATGTATGTATTTAAATCTATAAAGATGTGTAGAAAGGGTTTGGAAAAAGTTCAAGAGAACCTCTACAAAGTCAATACCAAGTCAATATAGATAAGAATATTTTCATTATTTCAGTATACATAAAGCATTACTAAAGAAGAGTTATGCTTAGATTTCTTACTGCTCTCACATAAACAAAGTAATTCTGAACAAATTCTGGCTTGAAATTTTCAAGTTGCTGTTTGTTGCTGTTAAGCAATAGGCTAAATTAAATTGTCTGACTTAGATACGGATGGTTGAGGAATCAAAGGCTACAGCAACGTAGTTGGGCTTGCACTGAAAATGTCCCTTCTAGAAGGACTAAACCTCTCCTTTTGTACTTTTTTATTTAAAATTAATCTCAAATTTTACCATTTCTATTCAGAGTCTATTTTAATCAGTTAAGAAAAATCCTATCTTATTAAGGCAAGAATCACCAAAGCTTATCTTAGATCTGGTCATGTGGATCCATTCTTCAGTGTGCTTCCATTGCACTGCCGGGCGTGTTGCCTTCTGGCAGCTCCTGAGTTCTGCTTCACCATTATACCTAAAGCACTAACTGCTGTGATAACACTTACTGGTGAAATACTGATGACACTCCACTCTTCCAGTACTTCCAGCATCTTTTTCACTCCGTTCTCTCTCTGGCAAAGTACGTAAGAAGAGATCCATGCTGAAATACGAGTTCAATTTCTTGGACATACCTGTTCTTTCCTCAGTTCTTTAGTGCCCCTGTTCCTCATAGGAATTGAGACATACTGGGAGGGAAAGAATTGAAGGGAAAAATGCCTGAGAAACTATGTAGGGAGCGTTGTTTCCATCTGTTGAACATTGTGTGGTTCACCAGAGAAAAACTGAGATCCATCTGTCTTTTCTGGGCATGTCAGAAGAGGTTGCTCTCTAATAAATATTATCAGCATTCTGAACAGTGTTGGGAGTGGCTATGAGATGAAGTGGGACTTTCACCAAGCAGTGGTATATTAGAAGTCTCCTTTCTGAACGCCTTTTCAGTTGCCAGTGTCTTTTCCTCTCACTTCTCTTCACAGATTTTTGCAGACCCTCAAAGGATTGGCTGGGGGATGTCATAATCCAGTTAATACATGTCACTGAGCTAGGACTTTGGCCTCATAAATCAGAACAGTGGCTTACAAGACAGAAGGCAGATAATGGTTGCCTCAAAAATTGCACTCAAATTTAAAAAATACTAATACCAACCTCAACAAGATTATTCTGTCTACTTTATAGCTTCTCTTTATGAAAATATTACCCAAAATGCAAGATTAGATATTTAAGAGCCATTCTGAAAAAAAACAGACGTAAGCATTTAAGAAGCCTGTTCTACTCAAATACCAGTACAGAGTATTTTCACAGAGCAGTATGATTTCTTTTAAAAGCTGTGGTTTTTAAGCAAAAAGGCTAGAGGAGGTGATGTCAATATCAATATTAAATGTTTTTTAATTAGTAAAATTATGTTAATAAAGTTGACGGCAATTGAGTACAGAATAATCGTGGTTAGAAAACTACTCAGCAGTTTGTTTAAAATAAGTCATTAAAGTAATGATTTAGATGTTCTGCCTTTGTTACCCACCACACAAGCAGTTAATACAAAACATTCCATTTTACTGTTATAAAAAAAAATATATTTTTTTTAAAAGCGCTGTAAATTAGGTTGTGCTGGAAGCATCCATTTTCTTGCCTCCATCACTGCCAACTCCCACTGTTTTCTTTGATATATGATTTGCAGACTACTATTATTATTTATGTGTTTTACAATTACTACGAATGACACCTCCCCTTCCTCAGCCCTAAGCCACAAATCTGAAATGAATAAATGCTGTTTATTGTGACAGTCTGCCTTTTGTCTGCGGAACAATGACAAACTATAGCACTGACAGCCAGTTGCTGTTTTTAAGTACTGCTCTCGAGCTCAGTCTTTGAGTGTTCTTCAAAACCCAACAACAGACAGTCTGGAATAAAATAAGTGAAAATGTATTGCATTTGTTTAGCATGCCTTGACACCATTGTCCAATACATTGAGTAAACAAGAATAAATTGCATAAGCATGATAGGTTTTAGTTCTCTGCGTTTCATTGAGATTTGTACAACTATGGTCACATAAAAATGAATATATTAATGCTTTTTAGTATTAATCATTTTGATATTCATATAGAGAATTGCCTTCTGACTGGAATGAAGTGAGGGAGGAGAAATAAAGGGAGCACTTTTAATTATTTGTGAAATCTAAGAACATTTCTATTCACCTTGTCAGATCTCTTCAACAGAATCTTGCTAATATCTTCTGACCTGCGGCTAGTCAGTTTTTAAGAAATGTTAGGATGACCTTTTTAATATCTAATTGTACGTAGCAGAGCAGAGGTACTAAGTAAATCAGTTCTTGTATTTTGACTAGACTCTGGCTTCTATCTAATTGCAGGCTTGTAAATATGTCCAGGTATTTATTTGATGTCTTTTTCTTTAAATCAGAGTTTGCACACAGATGTAGTATTTCATCTTGAAACCAGATGTTATCCTTTTCTTTATGCCCCTTCCTCCCCTTTCACACACCTGGTGCATGTGTGTGCACGGGCACACACACACATATGCAAGCATATGACAATGCTAGTTTATAATCCTTTTTTAATGTATTTATGTATATTTGTATACTTAAATGAGTATTGCACTGTTTTTTTCATTTAACTGTCTAAACACAAAAACGTCACTAAGGATTTTATGGCATTTGTATTATTGTCATAGGATGTTGTGCTACTTTTAATAATGGAAGAGCGATGTCTAGCATTTAACTTAAATCTTTATTCAGTGTATAATGCTACAAGTGTCCAGTATCTGACAAAAAAGGATTTTTTTCCTGAATTACATGTAGTATACTGATCGGTAGAGGTATTTTAAAATCCCTCGGTTTATGTGTAGTGTTTTAAGTTTCTTTTTCTTTTTTTTTTTTTTTTCTCAAATCAAAGATAATACAGAGCATATGAGCAAATTCCAAGTCTGCATTGGCACTGCCAGCTTGTGGAAAATATATTTCTAATTAAAAAGATATAATTTTGCTTGGACATAGTCCTGCTTGGAACTTGCCATAATTCCTTATATTAAAATCTGCAGTTAATTTTTTAATGCATATCTCAGATGAATAATTTGCCACCTTCTCTTCAACTATCTGTATCTCCTTTCTTGTTGTCTTTTTTTTCTCCTTTGATTTTTCCCTTTGAAGTCCCCTGTACCTGTTTTATTTCTTAGACTTCCTATCTTTCTCCTTGCAGAAACAGCTGGATGCATTCTCAATAATTCTGTCTGTTAAACAGTGGGATTTATTATTTTCATTTTTATTTTTAAATACAAATAAAAGCCATGAAGTAGGGAGCAGGGTGGCTTCAGAGTGCACAGATTCTTGTCCTTGAAAGACGTTCATTCCTCCTTTATTGCAGTTTTTATACTAATAACCAGAGAAAACTCTTCTAGAAAATCCATGAAGTAGTATAGCCTCTTGTCTATCTTTGTATACTGATTAGTAGATAATGTAAATTGATACTCAGTACATCTATGGGTCCAGCAAAGAGAGATAATATACTTGTATGTTTTGTGAATACTTTTTTGAGGGTGAGATATGATGGAGTTCATTAAAATACAGTGTGGCAATATAAGCATGAAAATATTCATCTAACTGGCATGAAGAGGGCCTTGTGTGTGTTTTGTGTGGGCAAGAAGTCAAAGTTTCAATTATATTCTCTTCCGGAAGACTCAATCCACACTGAACTCAAAAGAAAAACTCTTCTAATTCCAGTCTTTCTAGCTTAATGGTTTTTTATGGTGTTGGACAGCATGAAATGAATGAGTGAATTACACAGCATAACAATATGTGAAACCAAGAACAGGCATATACATTCAGTAAAAAAAAAGCCGGTTTGACATTCTCAGCTAGGTATTCTAATCCAATAGAGAACACTTCATCCTCTTGCATTGCCTCCTGGCTGCCAAACACATTCTCATTTGAACAAACAGCGTTGTGCTCGTTCATATAGCTTAAGTAGCCTTAAAAGGTGTGGTTTAGCTATCCACATGAAGTGTGGTTTAGCTGTTTCAGATGGTATCTAGGTTATGGCCATTATCTAGCTATAATAAGCTATTTGCCGTCAGTAGAGCTATCCAAACATTAATGAGTTTCCTTCCAATCTGGAGATTAGTTAAGATTTCATGTCAGTTATTCACAGATGGATATTGATTTATTTATTTTTTAATTTCACTATGAGTTTTACTAATATGATTTAAGGAAGTCTCCTCATTAGTAATTTTCTGTGTATTATAATTGAAGCAGTTAGTGATAGTTAAAAAACAATAGAAAAAATGTTTACACAAGAACTGGATAATGTCTCAAAACCTTAATACAAAGCATGTAGCAACCACTACTTTTGATATTTAAGATCAAAATCTGACAAAAATATGTTCAAAATTAAATAGATGTTTACTATGTATACTATGTAATTTGAATGTATACAGAGGGATTTATAAATACTAATAAAAAGGTTAGTAAAGCATATGCAGCAAGTATGTTACTGATTTAACATAGAGATGAGGATTCTTGCTTGCTGGGAATTTCAGATATCAGCTACGAAAACTCTAGAAAAGAAATTGTTTGGCCTGCAATGTGAACCACCCAAATTTAAGATTTCATCAGGAGTGTAACAGTGAATTATTATTAACAGCCTTTAGGTACCTAATGTGATTTTATACATTATCATCTATGTAGATATGATAGATTCACAAGAACATAAAAATGTACTTTACTAATAGTGATCTGATTACCTTGGTTATTTCTCCAACTTATAGAGAATGTGCAGTTTCCTATATATGGAATAGCTTTAACGTAGCTTTAAGGAAGCTACAGTGGTGAAGCTACAATTCAACAGAAGTCGTTCTCATGCTTGGGAAACTTCGTTCAGGGTAGATGTAGTCACTTGCAGAATAACAGTCCAAGGGGATCTTTCTTCAAAAGCAGAAAGGCTGAGGTTCCTTCATTGTAAGAGCCCGGTACCATTGCCCAATCAATCTAGCTGCAAAAGCCAGAGCTATTTGTATTCAGCCCTCCTTAGCTTCTCCTTTCTCCTCTCTAGTTTAATTCGTTGCAGAACTGGACAGCATGGGATCAATGAATGAATCCAATTTCAAGTGACAATACATTAATTTAAAAATAGGAATATACAGCCATTTTGACAATCTAGATTTGGTATTCTAATCTAATAAAAAAGCTTTCATGCACTTACATTGCCTCTTGGCAGCCTAAACAAATCTCCATCTGTGAGAATACTACTGTGCTGATCACATAGCTACGCTGTTTATGCTTCAATTTGAATATGTAAAGCAGGTTTTCACTTATAGATGTATTTATCTTCCTTACATTTCCTTGGGCTCAGGGGTCACTAGAGGTATAAACCAGGAGCAGTAACAGGGAAACTGTGCAGATGACCAGAAAAGAGACCATTAATTCAGACTCCTTCTAGTAACAAACCAATAATCACAAAATTCTTTTCGTAAACTAGCTACTTGAAGCACTCATACAGTTGACTACGTAGGTATTCACCATTGCAAATTTTACTGAGTTGGGGGTTTTTTTTACCCATTTTTTTCTTTTTTCTTTTTTTTTTTGTCTGCTACAGGAGTATTCTGTGAGTGCTACTGTATGCCTCACATTCATAGATTTTACTGGAACCTTAGCATGCAAGTCAACAGCCAGCAATAGCAGAAGAAATGCAGACATAGGATTTGACTTGTGACTGCCAGACAGTAATTTTGCTGTGAAGTTGCCTTAGGTAACACATCAAGAGCTTGCAAAACAATGTAGAACACGCCTTCTGAACTGAATGTGACTATAATACATTCACCCAAATGACATAAAAAGAAATGTCTCTTAGACCATTTCCAGTGTTAGTTTAATTTCTGATCTTAATCTGTAAAGAAGTTACTGCATCAAGTCCAAACTAATACAGCAAAACAAAAACCTCAGACAAGCTGCCGTTTTATAGCCTGAAAAGCAAAATGAAACAAAAATCTCAGAAGCCTTATAAAGTTTGTGTGGCTGAACTACGACAGTTTGCCAGAGATTTCTTGTTACTAGTTCATTTCACATACAGAACATCAGAAACCATTCTGAAGGCATCCATCCTCCTGATTAAATTCATCATCTGATTTGATAACATATTAAGCATATGCAATTTGCATTAGCTTAAAGTGTAATGGGGTGCTATAGTTTGTTATGTTTTTCAAAAGGAAATATTACAGCTAAATACTTGAATTCTATGGATGTCAGTGGAAATTACTCAATAAATATTATCAGAGATTTGCAAATTATTTTTCTGTGCTGTCAAGTCAATGCTTCCTGTGCCTTTATAGGTAAGGAAAATTACAAATCCAAGGTCCATGTGTGGTCATTGAAAAATGAACCTCAGAAAATGCAATTTAAGGATATGAAATAAGAAAAATAGGGTTTATGTACAGATGCTCTTTCTTTGATTAGTTTCTCATCAGCATAAGAAGACACAAAATATGTAAAACTTTTTTGCATTCCAGTGCTGTCTTCAGAATGCTGGGGTGTTCTCCAAGCGCTGGAGCAGTGTAGAATTCCAAATGCAAAGAGATTTACTGATAAGAAATGAGGGATAAGAAGATTAGAACTAAAATATATCCCATTTTCATAGAATATATAATGAAATCCCTATTAATATGTAGCCTTGACTATGAAGTTTCACTATGGATCTCTCAGACTTTGCGGAGGATTTGAAAAATCTTTTTGGAGTAATTACATAAATATGCAAAGGAAATCTCTTCGTTTGCCCATATTATCTGACAGAAGCTTACTGAAAATGACAAAAGAAATAAAAATCTGGAAGAAAGCTAATAATTGCCTTTGTCCAGAATATGTACTGCAGCTGGTGCTGCTAAAAAACTAGAGGACGGAGTGGTTCACTGAGGAGGAAATACTTGCCAGTGATGAAAATTTATATGGATCATTGAAGACTAAGGAGAATTGTGAGGAACACCTTAAGAACCTGACACATCCAGAGAAAATAAGTTCAACAGTGTCTGATTAAATTCATCCTCCCTAAGTGGGAAACAGCAGACACTGCAGTGAGCAAATTACAGCATCCTTCATGTGCTGAGGGACTCTGAATTAGACACAGCCTCTCAGGAAGAAGATCTAGGCATCACTGTAGACAGCTCAGTGAAGACATCTGCTTAAAATGTATCAGAGGTCAAAAAAGTGAATAATATTTAGGCTATGTAGGGAATATTATGGAAAATATTACAATGTTACATAAATTGATGTACATACCTACCTTGACTTTTAAAATTCCATTTTGGTCAACTCTTTTGCAAAAATGATATACAGAGGAAAAGTGGAGGTTACACAAAGGCATATATATTTTTCTCCAACTTAGAAGGGAGAAAAGTAAAGAGAAATATAAAATTCTGAATAATAATCAAAATCTTAACTGGATGTTTCCCTTTGTTCAATCTTAATAAAAAGAACAACTAGAGACAAGCACTTTTATGAAATGTACCATTGGTCTTTAGTACTTGGGACCTTTTATTTCTTCCAATTTAAGATTCATGGTAGAGAGTTTCATTAAATGCTACGTGTCTGGGAATAAGAACTAAGTATTTAATACTAGCCGAAAAATACAGATAAAACTGGAAACTTCATTATTTTAAAACATCATGTAATGATCTGTTATGTCCTAGAATTGCATCGTTCCTGTGTGGTTTTAGTTAGAGAGGAGTGTTAGGTATTTTAATTAAAAAAAAAACAGTGTTATTTTCCACTTTTGAACTCAGATGTCTTGTCTGTTGTTTCCTCTGTTCTAAATTCATGACATCATGTAGGTCTCATAAAAAAAAAAAAAATACTATTAGTAAATATCCCACTATATTTTTAAAAGAAACTACCAGTATAGTGGAAAACTTTTGCTCAAATAAAGTTATATCTGTTTTTCCTATTTGCAACAAAAACCTTTTTAAGAAACAGAAGGTACAGGAGAGTAACTCTTGAGGACACTTACCTAGACTTCAGTCTGTGTGCTGTGAGCGAATACTTTTCAGATTATGGTGACAAAGCCTTGTTAATTTAGAATGGACTAAAAGAAAACCCAGTTGTGAAATGCTCCTGTAGAGCACTTTCCAAAATATAATTTCAAAGCACTGTAATACCATTAGCTGACACTAATTTAAGCTGTTTAAGACAGCGTGCACATATCTCACTTGTGTAGAATGAAGACTTTAAGATGGCTAGAAATAGATTTTAGTTGTCATAATTGCTGTTTGAACAAAAAACAATTTTCAAATGCTTTATTATGATGTGATAGAAGGAGAGAAGATATTTATAGTGGGAAATACAGTCACAATTATCTGGGCAATTAAACCTCAGAATATGAAGATATAAAAAGAAGAAAAGGCCCAGGACTCATCTTTCCACTTTCCTTGGTTTGCTTTATATCCATTTCTGTTTCATTCACTCCCTCTGTGTTTCTCCTTATTTTCTTATGCTAGAAATGTTATTCTACAAAGATGAAAATGTCTTTATTAATTCTGGTTTTTACACTCTTAATTTAGTACTTCTACATACAATGCTCATTATTTTTTTATTTTATTGTTCTTTGTTACTAAAGGGTTTCATAGAGTTACTTGTACTCTTCATCTTCTCCCTGGGAAAAAATACTACAACTCAACCTTAAAGCAATATTAAAAAAGAATAAAATCTAAGTATGATGTGATTTATAATTTCTACATTATAAATTTCTAACAAAAATATTCTTTATTGTATGTAATGCTAGTAAGAATGATAAGCAAAGGTGAATAGTCCTGAACTCTGTCTATTTTTACAATATAAAATAAAAACATTTTTCCAGACTTCTTACTTAAACTATCATTGTGCTCTGAGTTAGGTATGTTTTATTGCAGTTTAAAAAAATGTTGAAAGTAAGAGATGAAGGAATGAGCTCTCTACCGAAGTATGGCTAGAAAACAGATAGTCGCAGCTGTCTGGATATGAGGAGTATCAAAAAGATGATGGAGAACTGATGTGTGTGCTCAGCTGTCTGGCAGGCTTTCATCTGATAGATAATGAATTAAGTTAAAATGTTGTAGGTTGATCATTAGATAGTTTTTGATTGATGCACTGCAGTAGTTCTTAAATATCAGGAAGTACAAGTATTGCAATGATTCCATTGAGAGAACAAGACTAAACCATTGCAGTCTCATTTCTGAAGTCTTTTATAGTTATTCTAAAAAAAAATATTATTAGAAGAATTATTAGATCAGTTACATAACTTTTTAAATGTTTAAATCTGTCTATTATATAAAATACATTGCTATAAAGTAATAAATGTAGATAAGGGGGAAGTAGAAGTTTAGGCATCATCTACATAGTAGTGACTCCTTTTTTCTCATTCTAAGATTTATTATTTAACTAGTATTTTTGCCATTAAGTATGAGTGAAAATTATTGTATATGGTCTTAATTTGAGCAAGTAAGATTCTCTACTTAATCAAGTTAGATGCCTCACTGAAGTCAAAAACTCTTACAGTCATAGTAAATTTCTTATCAATCAAATATATAAGGATATGAAAAATTGATGGCTTTGTTTTGAGACAACCTATTCTTTATAAACCCATCTTGACTAACACCGGCTGTGTTATCTTCCATCTTTTCTTTGATAATCCCTGAAAAACTTCAGTTACCTGCCACTGTTGACAGGTCACAAGCTCATACTTATAACAGCTATCCAACTTATTCTTTCACATACTGGCATGATATCTCTTTGACTGCCAGTCAAAGACTGGACTCTAGAAAGTTCAGCCCAATCATCTCCAACATATTTTGGAAAAAAAATATGTTATTTTAATCCAGAAGACTCGCCATTTAATTCTTTCAAAACTCTTCTACTTTATCTGACATTCTGATTTAAAAATGATGGGGTTAAGAACAGTGTTAAATATTATCTCTAGTTACTGTTGACAGGGAAGAGATTTCATTACCATCATCATCTATATCATGTTATTTCTGACTAAATACAGAATGAAACTATTTATTGAATAAATCCAACATTTTTATTTTTATATTTAACTCTGATAGCCATAGTTTTTCTCCCTGTATATTTTCCTGTCTTTTATATAACACCTATATATTTTAATTATAAATTTTTCCTAATTATCATTAAGAGTTTCAGTTTAAATTCATTTTCCTAACATGTCTTTCTTGTCAGTGGTTTCAATTTCATTAAATGTTTGTCCTTAAAGAACCAAAATATGTATATTTATCTTTTGGACTTCAAATTTAGCACATGAAAATTAAGTAGTCTAGCAATCTGTAGTCATGCAGGCTGTGCTTTACAACTTATATGGAATGGTGAGCGATCATCTATCTACCTATGAGGTCGTTTTTAGGAGACTGAACTTTTATTGTTTTAGAAAGAAATTCACAGAGTGCAGGCAAGCAGAGAAATATCTTCAAAGTAACCAAGATTTTCCTCAAAGAAGTGGAGTAGAGTTTATTGAAGATCAAAAAAATTCAAATATATTTAAAGTGAATCTATGTGATAGAAATCTACTAAAGAATTACATGAAAGTGGTAGGAGAAACTTCTGAAATGTGTAAGATAAAGCTGAAAAATAAGCTGAACCTTAAGCTGCCATTTATTTTCCAGCTCAGTGATGTCCCCATGCCTGTCACAAGCTGTGTTGGTCTCGCACATGGGGCTGGAAGCCTTGTATGGTAAATCCTTGTTCCCACTTTGATTCCTCCATGCCTTATCAGAAAAGAAATGCACACATACAACTCTGCATAATACAAGGCAGTAATATTTAACACAGGGCTCCTGTGACATATACAAACCACTCATATCTTGTTAATATGGCAACACTGAAACTCTCCAGAGGGTTGTCCAGCCTTATAATGAGAGGCCTGTGTTATGTGCAGCTCTCTAGCCTCAGAAGTGGCCATGGATTCATCCCCTGCTGTGAAATTTGGCTGCTGCCTGAGGCCCTGTGGAAATCACGTTTCTTGCTATGCCCAACCACATGTAAGCCTCCCTGCTGAGAAAAGCAAGGAAATTTGCTGAACTGCGTTCATTTCCCTCAGGATCTCAGACACAGAAAAGGATCTTCAGGGCAGTATTTCCTTCCTAATTTTTTTCTTCTGAAGAGGAAAGTAGGAGAGATGTCAATATATTCTTGAGGATGTGCTGATTGCAAAAGTCAATAAAGAACTTGATTTCAGGAGGACAGTCATACACTAGCAGATAGAGCAGAGAATATACAACCTCAGCAACTACCAACACATTGAAAAGAGCATGGAAAGAATCCTTGAATATTATCTTCTCCTCAAGAGGAGCCAAGACCAGTGTAGGAAAAAAAAAGGAAAAGTCTAATATGAAACATCTCTGTTGTTACGATGTGCCAAAATCAACGGAACAGCAATAGACATATGACTTCTAAAAATATTTCATGCATCTAATCTCATGTAGTTAATGTCTACTCCTTTTTTTTTTTTTCACCCAGGAGATGAGTTCCAAGAGCCAGTGAAATGTAAGGGACCAAATTCTGAAGAACAGACTGTCAAATTATTTTAAAAAACGAAAGAATTACACACACAAAATGCTGTGCAGCAGTAGTATTTCCTATGCTTCAGTGCTGAAGTGTTTAGAAAACAACAAGTAAATAAGAAAACTTACTAGCTTCCCCCCAAAGTGTAAAATTAAAGGGCTTGATCTCAAATACAAAGCATGCCAAGTATTTGTTAGGGTCAGAGTCCAAAATAACAGTAAAACTGGAATGAAAGAAACAGGGTGTTAGACGAGTGTAAATGGAAACTGCTCTTGAGAACACAAGTGATGGGGAGGGAAAGGCAATTTTATTTGCTCTGTGTTCTTTTCCTTAGCTCTAATGTTTTCTATTAAAAACCTGGGAAGAGCTTGTCTGGCGTAAATAATCAGGGTATTGAAGTTAATAGAGCTGTCATAGTAATGATTTGAATGGTCAAAAGAAAGATAAAACATTGCTGATAACGCTAATAGCAATGTTTTAATAAGCTAAGGAAAGGTAACTTTTGCATGCAGGCGAAGATGTGCTTTTTTTTTATTCAGTTGTGCTGCAGAGATAGGGAAAAGCAAGCACCAAGACAAGACTGAGGAAAGCATTACAGGAGTCTATAACTGGAGAGAGATCCCTTAAAAATGAGAAAACTTAACTTGTTATGGTGGGAGAAAAGAAGGCACTATGTAAATACACATTAAAGAGATGTGAGCCAAGAATTATTTCAAATGGACTGGAAGGAGAGGATCACAAGAAGCCAGTGCAGAAGCCAAGGATTCCTTTTGCAGTGATTCAGAAAGAAGGAGTGTCTCAGGGCTGTTATAAAGAAACAGAATCAAGGGAAAAAATAAATTTGAGAAATAGCTCGTACCAGAAAGTTGAACATAAGAGAGTAATGTAATAAGGATAAACAAGAAAGGAAAGAGAGGGAGGGATTTCAGTTTTATATTTTTTTTTTTCATGCTTATACACGTGTTTAACACAAAGACATGTCTATTCATGTCTCTGTGTGTGTATATATATACAGGTGCAGTACAGATGCTTCCAATGCAAACATTTTGTTTCTTTTGAGGAATAATGGCGAAGCATAAGAAATTTTGTAAGCCATAAAATATAACATTTTCAGATTGGTCTGTTAAGAGTATATATATGTACGTACGTATGCTATTATGGATATTTTAAGTAGAATATTATATTCTCAATGTATATTGCAAATATAGCTTATGACCTAGTTCCAGGCTGTTGAGTGATAACGTTTGTGGGAATCCTGTAGGATTCTGTATTATGCTTTTTTGCAGTATGGGACTACTAGAAATTGT
Organism: Tetrax tetrax; assembly: GCA_009806455.1. NCBI lineage: Eukaryota > Metazoa > Chordata > Aves > Otidiformes > Otididae > Tetrax > Tetrax tetrax. The sequence continues at coordinate 161,665 of WHYT01014588.1, forward strand.
TTTGCTCCCGCCAGACTGCTGGGTGCTCAAAAAAAAAGCTAGGTGCAATTTGTTCCGTATGTTATGCGCACAATAGTTTGGGTAGAATAAGTATTTATAATCAAACTGCCTTTGAAAATCATGGTATTTCCTGGTTCATATGAGATGATAATTTTTTTTCTTTTTTTATTGTTATTTTTTCAGATGAAATGATGATGTGAAATAATTACTTAAAGTCAAGAAATTGTCAACAACAAGATTAGCTTTTGTTCTGAGGCGGGAAAAGAAATATAGAGTATTTAAATTAAAAATTTCATATGGTGCTTCTGAATTGGTGAGGCAAACAGTAGGTAGATATAAACAGTGCAACTTATACAGAATAGTCAAGTCCCTCAGAACTGAGCTTAAAGTATAAAGAGAAAAAAGCTGATTCTGGTTCACAATTTCACGAAGTAGACAAAAAACACTTTAAATGTTGCTGGAATCCAGTAATTCTGGGGTATATTTATACAGTTTATATGCAATATTCTGGGTTTTTTACCTCCCTAGAGTCTACTTTGTTTAGACCACATGAACAAAAACCCAAACCTTCTTCATTAGCACTTAAAACAGCACATTTAATCACACCAATTGTCAGCTTGGCTGCAATATCTGGATTATATTTTCCTTTTTTTTTTTTAAATTAAGTGTTATAGATTAATATTGACTTACAAATACTACTATAGCATTTCCAACTATAGTAAGCTTTTTTTCCTTGTTATTTAGTATCTATTATTATAGTGCTTCCTATTGTTTGGCTAGTTTTAAACTGCTGTATAAAATAATTTACTGCAGTCTTCCTCAGTGAATTTTTGTTATCTCAGGTGAATGATCTGCAGGGAGGTTCAGTTCAACTGCATAATACGGGTGAAGGGCATCATGTCATTGTGAACCCCACCTTTTCACAGTGTTTTGGTTCAAATTTTGGAGAGAAATAAACAACATTCTAGGTAACAGTATAGTCTGATATGTTTTTTGTTTGTGACTTTGGGAATAAATTGCAGTATGGGAAAAGCAGCTGAAAACATGGGTAAAAGTCGAATGCAGGATTATTGTAGACCCTGTCAAAATAAATGGGAGAATATTTTTTAGTATGTAATTAAATGTCAAGATTTGTGAGTTAATGGAATTTCTGTAGTCACATCAAGGTCAGACGAGCAATTACTGTTTATGAATTATCTGAAATCTTGTATAGCCTCTTCTGGCTAGTCTTATAGCACCTACTTATATTAGACATCTTTGCCATTTCTGATGTTTCTCCCCCATAGTTTCTGTTAACAGCAATGTGGTGTATTTTGTCAGTTCTTTAGTTGTTTGCAAAACCCTCCTTTATTTCACTGAAGAGCTTGCAATTAGCCCACTTCTCCCTGTTGAGAAGCATCTTTGTAATAACAGCTTTCCTGGTAGAGCTTTTGTAAGGCAGATTTTAAAATCAAGAGTCTACAAAGGTTGGGAAACATCCAATCATACAAAAGTTCAGCAAATCCCTTTCAAGGTCATATCAGTTAAGATTACATAGATTTTCCACTTCAGGCAACATTAGAGTTTAGCATTTTTAGGGACAAATTTGGAGAGATAGAACTGATAAAATAAACCAATTCCTAAATGAAATTATTTGCAAAACTCAAAGAAAAGCCTAGGCTCTTTCCCCACCCCCCATCTTTAATGGGGTTACCTTTCTCCCCCGTGTAGCCTCTTGTATCACTTTCTTTGAAGTCGTTCACAGGGTTTACTTTGACAGCCACTGGGTGTGGGAAGTATAAGGCTATGGCAAGACTCTCCATAGCATAATCCGCCCAGTCACTGTTGGTCACTGATCCAGCTGCATGCAGCAGCTTAATAGTCAAAGGGCATGGTAATTCCCTCCTTCTGTCTTTTCTTTCTTCCAAGGCAAAATCTTCACCTGGTGTTTTTGATTCATGCATTCTAATTATGATGGCTGCCATCATCAGCCCTGTGGGTGACACTAGAAATTCTCTGAGCCAACAGCTAATACCACAGCTTGTTAAGCGACCATGTCAGCCTGATTTTAGGGCCCATTTTGCAGTTCACTGCAGGCCTATCTAAAAGCATCAGGAGTCTCCGTCTAGCAGGACAGGCTCATTGTCTTTCTAAATGTCTCCTTCTGATAAGCAGATCCAAATATGGTTCATTCACTGTGGATTTGAAGGCACAGTGGGGAACTTGGCTCACATAGTGGATACAACAAAATGCTTAATATTTTCACTTGGTATAGAGCTAAAGAACCCAATTTTCAATTCCAGGATAAAAACATTTACTCCCTGACTATGATCAAGAGTTTGAAATTTAAATCAGAAGTATTCGAAAGCTATTCTAACTCTCAAAGGAGCAGGCTTTCCCATACTTAGTACAAAGAAGAAAATCCTGGGTTTGTATCGGAGTTTGAGTCACACAGAATTCACATGATGACTAGAAATGCCCTTTGTTGCCTAAAGATATTGTAGAAAATTTTTCTCTGAATGATTTTGTGTGAAGTATGTGATTCTAGTGGCTGTGAGGTTGCTAACAACGCTATGAATACTGCAGTCTGATCTGCCTTGAAAAGTTTATTTGTTTTTAAATAAGTGCTACAAATGCTTTACTGCTGTATATATTTCTTTTTAATGTTTTGGCTGACCCAAGCTCTGGCAATAGAAGGCAATTAATATCTTTCAGTTGCAGGAAATGAGAATTTTACAAAAAGTATACTAATGTGGCTCTCTATATTTAACCGCCTCTCTGATCTGCAAACTATTATTTTTCTAGATTGAAACTGTGCTAAGTTTTCTCTGACTACACAGGCAGTTTGTCATCAGAATTAACAGGAATTATAAACGTGTATTAAGAATAAAGTGTGTTTTCCATTTCATGCTAATAATTATATTTGAGACTGTCTTAGAACCTGGATGCATCGAAATGCTACAGCTTAGTTCGTCTAAGAATCAGCAAAGACCAATAGAAAACAAATAGCTGGCCTTTCCTGTAGCGTAAGTTCACAATTATGTTAACTCAACACAGTTTTTGTTCTCTAAGAACAAAATCAGTTACTTACCAATGAGGTATGTAAAAGTGCTTCTCTTGCAGAACTGTCCTTTTGAACCAGTATTCATATGGGATGAGCTAATTTAAGAACTCAGCAGGAAATTAGTGTGGCTCTTTTATTATCAACACCGTTTCCTAAATATGATGTTACTTTTGGCTTATATTCCATTGACCTATAATAGTGATGCTGGAGACTTATATCATCTCTTTGTAAGCTGGCAAACTGGCAGCCATGCCTATCTGTAAGCTTACTTGTCGAGATAACTAAGCAGCCCATTTTGTTGCAGAAAAATCTAGTATTTTGTAGCCTATGTTCCCTTTAGTGATTGTGCTTTCATGTGTAACATGCTATCGGAAAACTTCTTCCCTCTTATAAATTCTCAAAGGATTCATAGGAAGAGGGCATTTCCAATATACATGATAATTTTGCTTTGGCTAACGTGTATATTTTTTGCACTTTTGAAGTGTAGATTTTCTGCTGTAACCAAGAAACTGTGGCAAACCTTTGTTTGTGGCTGCATAAGACAAAAAAAAAAAAAAAAGATACAGACTTGATTGTGATACATAGGGGTTACATCTCAAAAAAATGTATATATCTCTCTAAATATTGAATTTAATTGAACAGGCAGAATTTCCACTCTCCTTATTTTCCATCCACTTTTTCTTTAATAAGTCTGGGAGGCTTTTTAATGTGATATAAAAAACCTGAGAGAAAGATCAGTACGGGATGGGTCAAACACTATGCAGGTTACGGTATGCAACTACAAGAAGAAAAATCGCAGGCTATGTGGACTTAAAAAAAAAAGGAAAGGTATGGGTAGATATCTAAAATTAGCCAAACAGAACAAGATCATTCAGAAAGAATATAATATGAGATATTTTGTGGGAATGAAAAGACAGCAATAGGCTTAAGATTCGCTCCCATTGCAGTGGCATAGGAGACTTGTATCACCTTGCATCTGCTGATGTGGTTTGTTAACCTTCCACTTATTTGAATTATATTGAGTCTGGTCTGGACTGGGTCTAACAGATCATAAACTTGAGCCATTTTCCCTTCTTCGTTATCCTAAAACATAAAACATCTCTTCTACTTATGAAAATAGCTTCCATCACTGTAATTATTTTTAGATTGGGTGTAGGAGTTAACACAGTCAGTTCCAAAGTGAATTGGACAAAATTCTTTTTAATGGTTGAACGAATGACTTCATGAAAACTTCACGGAGGAGTCCTTCATCCCCAGTCAGCTAGCATGCCATTAAAAAGAGCAAAACCCCACCATGATTATAAATCACATTTGTTCTTAACATGTACAAACTCTTAAAACTTGTATGAGCAAGTCTAGTATTTTTCCGTATGACTTTTTATGAAATGTTGGTTATGATTTCAGTACTCATGGACCAGTCTGCGTGCTGTCAATCAAAGTATCCTGTTTGGACTTTGTTATCTCCCTTCATTCTTTCCAGCAGGCTGCAGGCTGCTTTCAGGTCTCAGAAGATATAAGCCTTTCCTTTAAAAATAACCAAGAGCTTAGCAATGAATAGTACTGCTGCCTCAATTCCTTCCATTATAAAGTCCTGCCTAATGCTTTTCACTTTACTTTTCATTTCCTTTGTAGTGCTGAGGTCTGGGAAAATTAAGATCTGTGGTACTCCACGTTCAAGCATATATTTGAGACTTGCAGCTTGCAGCATTCTCACATGATCTCTGCTATTAGTGAATGTAAAAACAGTTTCTACTCATCTCCGTCTTCCTATTTGCTGTACTAATAGATCAGTGAGAGAAATTTTCCATGCATTATGTGAAGAAATAGCAGCTTAGCTCAAGGATTTTTTGGTTTACCGTAGGTCAGGGGAGAGGATGAGAATCCAGAAATTTTGTAATTTTTTCTTTACAACTTTCTGCCTGGACTTATGTCTCTAAGAATATTATCCTCTTTCTGGTGAAGGTGCTGGCAAAGAGCTGTTAACTTCTTCTATAATCTGATTTTAATGAGATAGACAGCAAAATGCATGGATGACTGTAGAAAAGTAATGCAAGCATTGCATAGGAAAACTTAGAAGAGAAAAACCAACCACAAAGCATTCATTTGGGTACTGGTCAGTCACAGAAAACTCACTATTACCTTAGACTGTTAGCCTTAAGGCTAATAAGAAGATATCAAAGAAGGTACTAGAGATTGCCATGATATATGCAAGTCCTAAGCGTAGTATTCTTCATAAAACTAGAGGATCAGAGGGTGCGATAGCCCTTTACAGTACATCCTGCTTTCTTGCAAACTACATGGTTTGCAAGAAACTACATAGCAAACTACGTATAGCACTGAAGAATCGATTTTAGTAAGAAGACAAATATATTTTTTACTATGTGCAAGAGCTCAGTCTCCATCTGATTCTACTTGGGACTCCAAAATTATCTCATTCATGCTGGTCATAAAATGCTTTGCTTGTTGCAGAGCAATCTTGCAGCACATGAACTGGATATCTTTTGGCTGAAACAAAATTTGAAGATGTACTTCCAGCAGTGTGCCAGATCTGCTCCAATCCCTAGATGTTTAGTCTGTGGGACCAAGACTAAAGTAGGCCATAGCACAGTCTGAAACAGGTAGTGATGATGATGGGCTCTCAGTACACACAACTGCGCTTTACAAATCTGCTGCTATGGGATCACACCAGTAAGAAGATATAGCCATCGTTTCTTCTGTTTCATGTCATTTTATTTACCCATATTGGTAACTTGGTAACTGTCATTATGATTATAAGTTGCAGGGAATCTGGGAGAAAGTAGAAGTGCCCTTGATGGGTCTCTCAGCACCCAACAGCATTGGGAAGAAAAGTCTGAAGAAACAAATCTCAGCTCTTTTGTCTTTTTTATCCTTTTTGTACTGATAAACAGTATTCCTAGCTGAGAAGAAATTGCTGTAGCTCTGATTTTTAAGTCAGAGATGCTTTCGCAACTTTCCTGAACTTTTTTAGCCAGTGAATGTTTTTACCTTAATTTCCAAAACTGATATTTCATTTTTGCACTTAGTACATATGTAACAACTAACAATGGATTTAGAATAGTGTAAGATACATTATACACAGTGAGAAATGACCAAAAAAAAAAAAAATCTGTTCTTCCCAAACATAATGAAACCTGTAAAAAAGCAGCTCATCAAAGATGTAAATGTAACTGCATTACTAAGTTCTCATTTTCTGAGTAGCAGCAATTAAATAAACTTGAAACTGGTGGCTATGATCCTCAAGGTTGGATGTGATTAATAAAGCAAGTGATAGCCTGCTGATTCTAAACTAAAAAGCTGAATAAATACATGTTGCCATTTTCAGCAATAAAGTAATAAGCAGTTTAGAGTAAATGTGATTGGCATAAAATAATGTTGTAAATAATGTCAAATACACTAATGAAACAGCTATTGATGTCAAATTTGCAAAGTAGGATGGCTTTCCAACAAATACATCCACAGTTTAAATCAGAGTTAAGATGTCAGATATGGTAACAAATTATTCATGGAAAATTTAAATTATGTCCTAACTAGTGCCAGAATAGCAATATTGATATAATCAAAGCATGATCATTGTTTGACAATTACTTTTAAAAACTTCCCTAAAATCAAATAGATAATATTTGTACAATTGTAATAGTGAGCTATGCAAGCAATGGAAAGCTTACACAGCTGTCCAAGGGAGTAAAGAACATAGAAGAATTTTGCATATCAGGTCATTGTAATATAGTAGCTAACTAAATAAAACACTTACTGTTAAATGGAAGTACTTGCATATTAAAGAAAGCAGAGATTTATATTTGTTGTCTCAAACCTGCGAATTAGCTTACAAGAAAGAGTGAAGCTGGTAGCCACTGAAATTGAGTGGGATAACTGAAACGGGTAATTTCCTTTCTAGTATGGCACATTTCTGGAAGTACTTTAACTCTTGAGAATGTAACAGTGGCCACAGCGGATCAGGCAATAGTTCCATGTAACCTATGAGTCTGTCATTATGAGTGGCCATACAGGGATTCACCGGGAAAAAGAGCTATGCAGGCAGGTGATTCTTCCCCTAATATTCTCCTGGTTGACAACTGTTTTAAGTGTAGGATCATACAGAGACAGACACAGTTGTATGCATTTAGTTATTTGTGGATCTTTCTTCTATCTCTCTTTTCCAATCTCCCCTTAAGCCCATGTAGACTTTGCCTATGTATAGCTTTCCCTAGCAAGGACTTCCATAAGTGTCCTCTCCTTTTGTTTGGAATGTACCTTCCACTTTCATTACTGGTCCCCATTTCTCATATTATAAGAGATGACCAATCCATATCCACCATCTCAATGCTTCCTTAGGTGTTGTAGACTTCTGAAATCCACAAAAATACATCTTTTAATAGATGTATGGACCATAACCTATGCTGTTCTTCCTCATAAAGCAGTGCTACTGTATTTTTGATGGTTACTGAACTCCCTTCTGAACCTTTCTGAGATTTCTGAGATGGAGGATACACATGGTATTTGAGGTGTAGCAGAGCAATAACTTTTGGGTACAATGAAAATGGTACAATAATGTTAATTGCATTTTGATCTATTCCTGATACTTGGATTATTTTTTGACTTCTGCTAACCTTAACTTACCCTGTAGTCATGGATTTTTGTCAACAGTGATTTGGAGATTAATATTATCTTGACTGGACCACTCTGTACCTCGAGTCAATCATACACGTTTCATGATTGTTCCAAAGAGCTTCAGAATTTTCCTTTTGACAAAACTATGCTTCCCAAGTAGAAGACATCTCTTCATGTTACCATTAATCAGAATATTTCTTTACCTGGCACAGACATCAGGATTACACATAGCTGTGGAGTTCCTCAGATTTCTCCTCTCCCTCATGTCCTCTTGTATCAAGGCAGATTTAAGGAATATAATTTTATACCATCACTAATAGTACAGGCATTTCACCTCTGGATTCTCTTAGAAACCCATAGTGAGTACCATCTGGCCCCAGATGTTTATTGCCGTTCATTTTTGTCAATCTTTTCTGTAATAAATTCTACAATCTCTGTAATCTCAGATCCTCTGGTGATTCTGTCTGACATGGGTTAGCAAGGGTTTGTTCCTAGTTTCTTCCACAATGAATGCAGGGAATTTAATTTCTCTAGAGTGGCCTTAGCTTGTCTGGCACTCCTTTTGTATTCTCCTCATCAACTGGCACTACAGAATCTCCGGCATGTGTCTTCCTCCTGATACATTTCAAGGAAGATTTATTGTTATTACTTATTTCTTCTACTAGTTCCTTCTCAAGCTCCCATTTTAGGACATTTTGTTATTTTTTACATGTAATCTGCTAGAGCTCATTGTTCTTTCTATTTTCTTCATTTTAATATGATTTCCAGTATTTGAAGGGTACTTCCTTCTCTGTTATAACCTCCTTAACCCTTTTTTGATTAGTAATATGCACCTGTTTTTTTTCCAATATGATATCTTTAAAAAATTTCCATACTATAATTCCCATACCATCTGTGAAGATTTATTTCTCTTAGTTGCCCTCTGTCTCTTCTTTTCAATAAATGTCCTCATATTTATTCTTGAAAAGCCTGGCAAACATGGTTCCTGAAATCTTCAAGATTAAGAAGGATACTGTTTCACAGTGGGAAGCATATATTGGATATATTGCAGCATCATTTTCCATAATTTATGCTGACTGTGATTATAATGACAATGTTATTTTTATTTTTCAGTTCTCTAACAGGAGAAATATACCAGCGTGTACCAGAAGGACGTTATTAAAAATTTCCTACAACAAAAAAAATATTTCCTGTTTTCTGACTTTCATTAGAAAGTTTTAAAGTTTGATCTGGTACTTCAGTAAATATCTCTGATAACAGGAAAATATCAGAGTTGTTAGTGCAGCCTGTTGTCTAACAAAGAAAGCATTTCAGTTTTCCAGGTGAGATGTTTTAGTTTTAATAGTGTATACATGCTGTCTTGACACCAGGGCAGCCATTCCTTCCTTGGTTTTTAAATTATGGCACAAACATTTCTCATCGATTGCAATTTTACAGCCATTTCAAAGCTCAGCTTTGGCCCCATGGTTTCACTGTGCCTGTACAATTGAGGAGAATAGCTTCTGTGATGGGTACTATTATGGTCATTGTGTTCCTGTGAGGTGGACCTAAGTCTCTACTGAAGCTGGACAAGATGCATAAATGTCTGCAGTACTCTGACTATTGCTGAGGGATTTCTGTGAACTCCCAAGATGTAAAGAATGTGCTGTTTTCCCTGTTCCATGCAGGCTGTGAAAGCATACCATTCTTCAAAAGATTGCCTATTTGCACCACTACTGTATGGTTAATACTTAATTTCAAGAAGCAGACTATATAAAGTGAGGCTTTACATGAGACTTCCTGAGTTTATGTCATAAAATAATCATCCTCTGATTGTTCAAAATTAAGAACTAAGTGCCTTTTTCCACTGCTACAGTTTCTTAGGAATGATTCTTCGCTGGGTGCTTTTTGCCTGCAAAATTGAAATTCATGGTGTGTACTTTAGTGGCTACAGGATACCTATTTTGTGTGCTTGATCATCTTATGTATTTAAAATATTTTACATACTTAAATTATCTATTGATATACAGAATATTTGGGAACTGAAAGTTTCAGAAACCTACTTCACAGCAACCACTTCTGCTCCTGCTGCTCCAAGTAGTATTGGCAGAACAGTATAAAAATCATATTTACTAATGGCTTTTTCAGTATGATTTCACAACCTATAGACAGGTCTTTTCCTGACTTTTTCATTTTTATTGTCAATTGTTATCTGCTCAGAGGTGTTCCACCTAGACATTGATACTAACAGAATTCAAAATATAACCCATGAAAAATGAAGAGTGGTTCGTCATGAAAAGTGCAGCCACTGTTGCGGCTATCATGAAAAGACAGGTCCCTAATAGAACCATTCTTATACCTTTACATCTGCATGTGCCACTGCCAAAGACAAAATAATTGGCTAGAATAATTTTTATTGTGGCCTTGCTTGTGAAACTTTAGGACAAAATGTAAAATTTATGAATACAAAAATGTAGGAGCTGAATACTTAAGTCAGTTCTCTAAACTGATGGCCTAGATTTTTATGTTTCCAAGCACTTCAGGCACAAATTCCTCCTTGGCCAAGCAGGGAATCTTTGTTATACAAGCTTGGAGTTTTCTGGAAGATAGTTTTTGTTGTGCTGCCTATATGTTTCACTTTTAATTCCCCGTTCTTTTGTAGCAGAATATAAGCATATGCAGCCTTAGACATCCTCAATTCCCTCTGCCAGAGCAGATTATGTATGTGCCTGTTTTAGCTTTGTTTAATCTTGTTTGAAAAGTGCAGAATTTAATTCCGGTCCAAACAGGAAATAGTTAACCTCAAGCAGACATACCCCTGTTGGAGGTGAAGCCAGTTGTTTCTTGCCATGTGTCTTCAGTGAACTGAACAGAGCTAAAATCCTGCTTAAACTTCCAGTTTTGAGCTTGTTGGGATCTGTCGTTTGCTTTCCTAATTCTTGCAAGAGATCTTCCACTTCCTTTCTAGGCAATTTAATAAAGCTCTTTATCTCCAAATTCTCCTTTATTCTCTGAATTAAACTCATCTATGCCTGTAAAAGCAGAAATTAATATTCTGAACTATAATTATTCTACATAAACTCCCAGAAGAATTGCTGGTTTTAGGTTGCCTGTACTATTAGGTAGGAATAGTAAGACATCTGTGGTGTCCACTTTTTTTAAAATATATTTACTTTGTTCTGAGAAATGTGTTTTATTTAATAATGTTGCTTTTTTTTTTTTGCCTCACTGCTGTCCCGTGGGTTACAAAATCTGCCTTTTATTCATTCCTTCATGATCTGAATGTTATGATCTCATTCTCTGTCAAGGAAATATTTAATCTATTGTTTTATTTAGCCTATTCATGCATGATGACTGATTTAATGAAGCAGTGTGTGTATTTCTGGGTTATTTTATATATATTTTATATATTTTTCTCCAAATATTTTATATGTTTTTCTCCAAATATTACTTTACTAAAAATTATTATGTCAATCTAAAAAGGTAAGGAAACCTTGTAGCTAATAACCTCTCAAAAACAGACATTAAAAGATGAGGGTGCTCTGTCTGCACTCTGAATTCAGATCTTTTTTCCAACTGGTAGGCAATTTGTCCAGAGTTTTCTTCCTAACCAATTTAGTATTTACTTAAACTAAATGACATGATCTAGATGAGTACTTCTGAAAAACTCACTGGTCTTAATCCAAAAAAAAAACAAATGAAAAAAAATCATGTGATTTCTCACTTGAGGATGCTGAAGAGTTTTCTATTCAAACTGCATTAATAGAAAAATGGGTGTAGCTAAAAAGAACTTCTACAACTTTTGGTCTTACAAAGTCAGAGCTTTGTACTACATGTCTCCATAGTTTCTCAGAGTTTTCTCACATCCAGCCACCTTGATCTGTAGGCCACATACACCCTAGGTTTTTCTGCAGGCGTGTGTGCAGATATGCCCTCAGCTTGTCTCTTTCCTCCATCTTCTGCTATCCTTCTTTCCCTCTCTTTGAAGATCAGGCTAGATGCTTTTTTTTTAATGAAGCATGAAATTCTAACTTAATCACTCAAAAAAAAGGTACTGGAATTTACAAATATAATAACTGTTGTGAGACTCATTTTTTTTTTGTTTTGCTTTCCTTATTCCTATGAATTCTGTTAATGTTAGTTGAAAGAGCAGGTATTCAGTTCTTTCACACACACAAATATATCCATACTTATCTTTCTGTGAAGACAGTTATTTGATACTCTCTGAACAGACCTCACTGTTTCATGCTGCTTTCCATATACTGCATTTTCTAGGTCACTGAGACCTCATTAGATATTTCAGAGCTGTGTTTGTGGATTCCTAATACCTGTAAGCCTGAAGAAAGTATTCTATCCAAATGCCGAGAAACAATCTTTAAGCTTCATTTAAATGACATGTAGTTTGTTGTCGTTTTTCATTACATGTCAATTTATCTGTAAATCTGGAAAAAAAAAATCTAGCAAAAATGTTTATGGCTTTGATAAAAAATAAAATCCTCAGATTATGACGTTTTTAGAAGGATTCAGATCAGAGTACTGCCAACTCAAAGCAAGTATACTCTTACGGTGTACATTACAATTTTCCTTTGAGTTATTTTATTCATTTATAATAACCTCTCTAAAGTTAGTTTCAGTAAATTGCATTAATACTGAGCACACATTTGGAAGTCAGCTTTCAGTCAAACTCAGTAGATTACAAATCCAAGTTATAAACACATTTCAGGATACATAGCAATTTTATAGTTCTCTCGTCACCAAAAGTACACTGTTATGAATATGCTGTAATTTATGGGGGGATTTCTTTAATGACTGCATCTGCTGGACCTTGAATTGAGAATATAGAGGATCTTCTGGATTGATATAGTCACTATAGAATTGAAACTACACTGTGTAAAAAAATTTCTGTATTCAGACTTTAATCAAAGATGAAAAGGATGAAGCCAGCAGTCCTCGTAGCCATTCAGTGGATCTGGGTATTGTACGTTCAAGAATGGCACCAGGAACCCCTGTGGGGAAGTGACAGGATGAGACTAGGAAATGTTTGTGAGTAACAGGATACAAAGAGCGTTCTTTCACTTTCTAATGTAAACAGATTCAAATTAACCATAGTATAGCATTTCCCCAGGGAGCCACCTAAATATTTTAACAAGAGTTATAGAAAGAGGGCAGAAAATCTACCATGACTTCTAGTGTCCAACCACAGGTAAAAAATTGATTACAGTTCTGTTGGTTTCAGAGGTTTGTAGATAACAATTTATATTTCAAAGTTTTAGCATGACATTGAAAATGTAAGCTGTTGCAATAGGCATTTATATTTTAGAGGCAGTTTATAGTAAAGTTAAGGTTGTATCTCTTCATAGTATTGACTTTCATATACTTAAGCATAGAACAGATTATATTTATTTATACTACCTCCTGTCATTGAAGAATAGAACTTATATAAAATGTCATTGCCAATTGTTCTCTATCCATTTTGATGTGTAACTGTTTTTCTGACTGTGTAACCTCATGGTGTTTTGGAAAGCATACAGTGCTAATTCACAGCAGTATTTAAAGTATAGTGCAGAATCAACTGTAATTGAACTAATCAGAATGCTAACTGATTTAATTAAAAAGTTCACATACATTTATATGTGTTCTAATAGATTTACACTTATGTTTATAGCTAATATTTAAGTTCTAAATATGGACAAGGGAATGTCTGTGTTTCATGAATTCATTTATACAAGCTTGGGTTTGGAAATATATTGACTGTTAAAAGCATGCTTTACCTCATGTCGATTCGTAGCAAAGTACTTTGTGATAAGCACTTGGTATTACTTGTAAATTGATCTATGTTATCTGAACGAATGCTGGATATTCTGGAGATGGTGGAATGTAGCTGTAACTCTGGATGCACACATCTTTGAGCTTAGGAAAAGCTGGGATCAGATCCAAGCTCTGGGTCTGCGGGTCTTATATGAATATAAAAAGCACAGATTGTGTGGTAAAGAAACAATGCTCTTGTAAACACAAATGGAAATCTCTATGAATCTCATCTTGGTTACACACAAGGGGGGAGTATTCTCTACTGAAGTCTAATGGGATGTGCATCGAGGGGAGAATAATATGCACCATTGCCTTGTTCAGTAACAGGTGAAGGATAATATAGATGAAATTGGAGAACTAATGGGTAAGGCAGTTCCCATTAGCATATACAAGGCAATTCCACATTTTGCAGCAAAGTAAAGGCAAAGTAGTGGCATAATCCAAGGAAAGATCAAGTCTCAGACCTGCTGTCGATGTGATGAAAACAACTTGACATTTGAGTCTTTCAAGTGCTAGTTTATCACATGAGTGGCTCAAATGATTACTTTCTCTGTGGAATCTAACAATGAGAGAACCTGAAGGACCCACACACCATATCGGATACAATGCAAAAGAAACATTGAACTATATGAATTTGGACATACAGCATGAAGTTGTTGGGTTTTTGCACATTTCTAGCAAATGACTGAAGGAAGCCACATGCCTAAAGGAGTAGGAGTGTTGGTTTTTGCCAAAAGATAGATAGATCAATCAACAAATCCATCAGTTTTTAAAATCACAATCAATTCAAGGCTTATGTCAATGATTTTTTGCCGCCGTGAGTTTCAAAGATCGACAGTACATACAGACACACTTCCTTTTCTTCCAGTTCAGATGTAAAGCGTTTTTCCGTTCCTCCATAGACATTCAAGGACAAATTGCTCTTAAATATGGCAATTCATATATATGATGTTTTAGGTGTGTTTCTGAAACTTTTAAATATTGTGAACAGATCTTTGATTTCTGCCATCTGGGAAAACACATATTTTTATCTGTGTTCTCTTTAAAAATGTTGCTTTTTTTTTCCAAAAGGTCTTGCAAAACTGCTGGTCAAAGCTAATTATGCTCCAAAATCAAAGCATCTCAAAAGATACTTGTAGCAATATTAAGAAAATACTATATACTGCTCTAAATACAAATCAAATATATATAAGACCAGTTTTATTACTTCTAGTGAATAGCTCCAGAAGACAGGAGACCTTTAATCTAATTCTCATTGATTCACAATGTAGCCGTGTGAAGGCAGATAACTTTCCTTTGATTATTATAAATAACAGAATAATATCTGCATAAAGGTTTTAGTATTCAATGGTACCAGTTAAATGCTGTGAAGTCTCTTCTCCTACCACAGAATGTACACATAATCTTCTGGTTTATATTCATCTTCTAATAATTCATTATGTTTTCTAAAGATCTTCTCTAGAAGTAAGAAGAAGAAATGAAAAGTTCCTTAGCTGGACCAAAATGCGATCACTTAGAATGCTGTCATTGTAGCAGTACTCAGCCTCTGTAGAAGTGTATGACAGCTATGTACATTATCTAAAATATTTATCTGTATACTGGCAAAGCCTACATATTACATAACCATAATTAACACAATTCCTTGAAATTGAATAGTCAACAAAATACGAGGTATGTAGACCTCTAAGACTGTGAATCTTTTGACTAGAGTAAATTATTTTATACAGTGAGTTTTCAAAAACATATACTGATTTTAATTGGATTTTATGTAAGTAGATCTTGCTAGATTATCATTAAAATACTTTTAATTGAAAAATAAAGGACATTTTTAAAAAGAAGCAAATCTCACTCCTGATTTGAACAAAAACAAATTTCATTAAACATTTTAGCAATATACCTGACCTGGGAAAGCAACTATTGCTTAAGCTGTAGTAAACAAATTATTGAAACAAAAATCACTGAAAGTTTCATTTTATCTTTTAATATTTTTTCATACTTATTTCCAATATTAATTTCTTAGCTAGAGAAAAGTACTTTTTTTGCTGTTTGCACGAAATTATATGGGGATGTTTACATTATTTTGGGTTATTTTTGTGCTGGATTAAAATTTTAGGCAGTGAAAGATACATTGTATTAGATTTAGGTTAACAGGAAGGACTGAAATCTATATTCTACACTCTTGTTAGCAGCCAGAAATGTTACTGGGAAATAATGCTGTAGAGGAAGGTCCGAATAATTGTTTTTTCTCTATAATATAGAGGTAGAAGGGATGGGAGACAAAAAAGCAGTGTTCCAGGGTAAGTGTTCAGAGGCCCTGAAACTCCCAAACTCTATTTCATTTTTTGCTAAGCATTGTGGGAGTCCAGTTATTGCTGGAGGACAATATATTCATACCTGTGTGCACCTATTCTTTTACTCTCTGCTCATCTATTCAAACGACTTTCTTCACAGAAACTAGCAAAGGGGTGGGCACGATATTTCTTGATTATCATTCCGTACTGAGAAGTTAGACCTGTTTGATTTTGACTCCCTGTTTGCAGCACCTGCCTGCTTTAGTATTGCCAACACTAGTGATCCTGCTGTGCTTGAAGGCAAATTCAACTTGCATAAAGCAGGAACAGGTTTTTATCACCATAATTTAAGACTATATTAGAGAGGACCCATTTTAACTTCAGTAAAGGTTTTTCTAATATTGTTGGGCTTACAGCACTACTAAGCTGTCTGCAGTACACAAATTTTCCATTTCCACACTCTTTTAACATCAGTAGAAATAATGGGCCCAGCCAGGGTGAGCAGAGTGGAGCTGCTGCTGGCGGATGCTGACCAGGTACAGCTGGTGGGGGGCCACTCGAGCGAGTCCCTTGGCACCACTGAGGATGTGGCAAGGAGTGAGGTGTGGGGCAAGATCCATTCCTCAGGCAGGAGTAGTTCCTCTCAGACATGAGACCAGGTCTTCCCCTCTCAGCATAATTTGCCTCTAAAGGAAGGTTGCTTTCCATATCGTTCTGTTCCAAAACTGTAAGTACCTTTTTTTTTGTCAAAGAAAATATGACAATACAAGAAAGAACTAAAGGAAATGTACATGTATTTAGTAATAGAAATAGTGTTTTGAACTTACTTCCTTTCTATATTAAATATTCCAGGGTGCACAATTGTATTACAAGTAATTGTGTTTGTTGTCCTTGTATTCCAGTGGCACTATGAACAAATTTAACCAGGTGACCCATATATTCTCTCAATTTTTTGGTTTCTTAAAAGCACTGTCACTCCTGATGTCTTGCATGTATGCACAATAGCAAGTATAATCCTATCTGCAGTCAGTGGAGTTGTGTCCAGAGATAAATTAGACCACAGATTTTCATGGTATGTTGTGAAAGGAACACAAATCTTCTTTAACAAAGGTTGTTAAACACGGTTATTTTCACTCATTATAGTGAAAATAAATATTCAGGTGTTTTAATTTAAAATAAATAATTTTTAAAAGACCTTCAAGACAGTGTTGCCAGAATTTTAAAAATTTAGGCTTGAGTTCTGAAGTGACAACAATAAAGAGAGTTTTTAATGGGCAAAAATTGCTCAGAGACCTGTCTCAATGCATAGCATTGTAGGACAGCAGCTATAATCATTTTTAAATTGTATAATCATACTGTGCTTATATGAAGTATTTTTACAGGTTTTCTTTAGATATCCTCTCTTGCTGTCTAAAGACAGACAGGCGCAGGCCCCATTGGGTGGCCAGAATTTTAGCTTCATGTCATTAAGCCCTGTCCCCTGCTATCATGAGCATCCATGTCGCATAATCCCTTTCATCAGATAGAAAGCTAGTCACAGATCCCTAATTCTGAGGTCATTTCTGCTCCAGCACCATCCTCGATTAGAACAGCCAGGGGTAGAAGTGCTCTAATTGGTACCTTCTTATCCAGGCTCCAGAGAGGTTAGCCAGTGCAGCCCACTGTGGCCACCCCCTGCGGAAGCACTTCTAGCAGCCCAACACACCATACCATGGGTATTAAAATGTGCTTCATAAAAAGACAACTTCCTCTTTGCCCTCACTACTTATCCAGTTTTGCCATAAAAAGCAAACTGTGATTCTAGGGAAGAGAAAGGAAGATACTCTACGAAAACACTTGTGCTATTCATTACTGGGATATCTCAAGCATATATGAAATGGATGGACCTCCCAGTCAGTTCAGAAGGTGTAACAGGCACCTTCAGTTCACTTGAAGGAAGTCAGTTGGTTTTGCTGCATAATTATCTGTTTTCATAGAATCATAGAATCATAGAATGATTAGAGTTGGAAGGGACCTTCAAAGATCATCTAGTCCAACCCCCCTGCAAGAAGCAGGGACATCCCTGACTAGATCAGGTTGCTCAGAGCCTCATCCGGCCTGGCCTTGAATGTTTGAGGCTCTGAGCCTCACCCTTCACTACCCTTCGCTGCTTGTGGTCGTCCACACATACAGCATGAAGAGCTGAGTGCACTCCATTTAAGAATTTGACATATATGATTTGGTAAAATGCGCTATTTTCATTTGCTTAGTGCAAAGTTCAATGATTAAGAAATGTCAAAGACATTGCAGACTTGCACTTCATATTTTCCAACATGAATTTGTGTTGGGAATTTCAAAGCAGGTAGTGTGGAAACTTACTAAAACAAACCAGTTTGTGAACCTTATAAATCTGTGAAGTGGTGATACTAGACTGGAAGGGATTGGACATCAGCATATACTTCATAAGTAGAATTTAGCATATTTGTGTCTGACAGATTTTTTTTTTTAATGGCTGTTTGAATATTCATTACACTTGATGTTCATGAAAAAAGTGGGGCTTAAAAAGGCAATTTACATAAGACAGTAACAGAATACCTATTGTATGCAGATAGTGACATACAAAATATTACTTTTATTGTAAATTATATATACATACACAAGGAGACACTGAACAGACACAACAAATGCATTGTATTCTTTAGCTGTGTTAAACCTATGCCACTATGCATTTTTGTCAGAGCCATCAACAGAAAGAAACTTTGCTAGACTGAGAGGCTGTTTTAAGGACATAAATGTTCTTTCAGATATTTCAGTCTTTTAAAATCCTAGATCTTCATTTATCCTTCATCTTTGCCACTTCAGTGTATGAGATGGAATAAGCTTTCACACTGAAATGAAAACTACAAACTCTTAGAAGACACATACACTCTTACCAAAGCCAATTCTATAGGACGTTTTATAAATTATTGTTTATTATTATTATGTAGTTGTGTATAGAATATATGAGTATGTTATGCCAATTAGTTACTCTTTCTTCCTTTTTCAAAGTACTTTAATATTCCAGAATTTCTGTATTGAGAACACAAAAACTGGTAAAATCTTATTTTGGTCAGTTTTTAAAATACAGTTTATAAGAACACTTATCTGTAAAGGCTATCTACAGCTACTATTTTCAATAAATGTAAAGTGATGTTTATTTATTTGCAAAATATGTAAAAGGGATGCTTTTTTTCAAAATTTTAAGGATATTAAAAATGCTTATACTGAAGGAAAAGCAATGAGAACTAAAATAGCTGCATCACTGAAAGTCATATACATGTTAAGATCAGAACTCAAAGTGGGAAGCTAACTTTATAAAATAATATATAAAAATCAGATAACATTGTATATTTTCCTTCCTTGCCTTTAAATTCTGACTTAGTTAGATAGTTTAAAATACCTATTTCATACTGAGCCAGTCTTTAGTGTAATTGCTTTAAAATGTTAAGAAACTAGAAAAAGTTGTATCTTCATTATACGTGATTCTTCTCGTCAAAGCTTATTTGCCGACTAATAAAAGGACCCAGACATCAGCTCTTTATTATTTTATTAATCCTTTGGCAATTAAAGTCAATATTTTCTTTTTTTATATTAATTAGTACAAGATGTTCCCAAAGAAGGAGCTGATTGTAAATCATCACTAAATTATAATGTAATGGAAAGCTGGAAAGGGAAGAGAAAGAATATGCAAATTCTAAATACTCTTCTTTAAATTATTACACAATATGTTTTTCTTCAGTCCATGTAATGTTAAACAATATTATGTAATGACACTCTGCAAAATGATCACAGCAATAACAGAATCAGAGAGATTAATGTTTTGAATGTGTGAAACCCTTAGGAAAGCTGATAAATAGAAAAAGATAAAAACAGTTTAACAAATTAGGGATACAAGACAGAAACTTGAACAGGATTCAAAGGTCAATTTAAAGCATATTTTTAAGGAGATCTTTATCACATTTCTTATCCCACGCAAAAAGAATTCACTTACAGGTTCTTTTTCTAATGCTTCACACATACTTCTGAGTCCTAGTAGAAATGTCATAGCCTGGTTATGCTTTTATATGCAAGGAAAATAATAACAAGGGCAAAAAAAAAATAATGAGAAGGACATGCTATAAGCAAAATAAAGCTCTAATGTGGTATTTACTAAGGTCCAGAAGGAGGCAGATAATTCAGATAGGGAAATTATTAAGTGTGCTTACATGGAAGTACTTGGATATATGTATTACCTTCTCACTTCTCTCTCACCTTTTTTCACAACGTTAGTGACATCCATATAGCACTTGCTTGTTGGTCACATGGTAATGTTATATAATTCTTAGAAGTTACTGCTTTCATTAATAATCAGTTACTGCTGATTATGAAAGATCTGAAAGTGGTAGGTTTGGCATGTGCTCTTTCACTTTCCTACAGTCATAAATGTGTGACCTTTCCAGATACAGCAAGTTCTCTCACCAGCTCTACCCTGACCCACCCAGAATATTTGCAACAGCAGCTTTCTTCCTCTGCAGCTATTGTTCAGCAGTGTGATTGAAACCAGTTAAAATGGTACTGAAGTGTCTGATGAGTATAACTATCCTTACTCTCACTAATACTTTTGAGTATTTTTTATCTGCTCGTCCCATTTTGTAAGATGTCCTGCTGTAACCCTCACTAGCACAAGACTGCTCTGCAGAATGAAAAGGTCAGCTGTAGCTGAGTGTCTGTTTACATCCTAGAAGGCCATAGTCCAACCATCTTACAGTTTTTTTTCCCTCACACTCATCAGAAATTATTTTCTCTCTGAAAAAACTTCACATCAGAAAAAAAAATAGCTTTTTTTTTTTCCTAAGTGTCCATTCATAGACCTTACTACAGCACATGGATAATGCCCTAGTAAACTATATTAAAGGCAGGGAAGGGAGTGGTGCCTGGTGGAAAAGGAATCTGGCATTTTTAAGTCTTCATAGATGTGCTAACACCAAGGACATAGATCAGTGGTCTAGCATAAACTCTGTTATTCAAGGTTGAGGCAGCAAGTATTTTAGTCAGCTGAATAATAAGCAAGATGCAGTCTGGGCAAAGCTCATAAACTCTCTCATCCTTACTGTCTTTTTATTGCTGTGAAATCTGACAGTGACTTTTGTTTAAACATACTGCTAAGGCAAGAGCTTTGTAGAGCAGAGAATCACTAAGTTGTGCCACGCCATCCCTTGCTACATGGTATACCCTGTGCAGTGTGATGATGAAGTTCCCAACAGCATTTGTGCTGCATAAAATATATCTGTGGAGAGGAAAACACACCTTGAAGTTCCAACATTCCATCTGCCTGAAGGATTCTCATAAATAATGCAGTGTTTTTGAAAGGACAATTTAAATAGTTTGTCTTAAATTTCCTTAATCTTGGGTATCATTCTTCTCTATGCTTCTTGATTATCATAAGGAGCACATCGTATTGATCTTGTGTATCAGGATATGTGCACTAGATCTCATTTTTTTTTGTTGTCCAGAGGGTCATTGCTGAAGGACAGAAGGGTTTCAGGGTGAAGGAAAAATTGTTATTTTAATTTTAGGTATAGGTTCAATTTCAGGCTTCTCAACCATGACTGTGTCCTTTTAATGGGAGTTATATGCACACATCAAAGAAAATAGGTACTTAAATATCTGTTTTGATTGGCTGAATCTCTTTAAATAATTTATATACAACTGTAATCACAATATTTCTTGTCTGATGAGCTTATATACTTGATTCAATGATGGGGAAAAAACCAATAGGCTAAGTTGTTGATAGTAATTCCCAGGGAAAAATATTCTGTACTAAAGGATTGCTACTATAAGTATTGAAAATCTTCAAATGTTACAAAAATTGAAATTATAAAGCCACTGAAGGAAACTATTGCATGTAATCACCATAGTCTTTTTCTCACAGCTTGACTCTATGACAGTTTGATGGGTTTATTGCAGTTGGCATGGATTGTTTTGGCTGAACTAAATGGCAGCTATCTCACATGCCCTTGATTGTGTTCAGATTAATCAGAGGCTTTTGAAGTGATGGTTTTTGTGTGTTTTTGAAGAATGATGCATTTTTAAAGCTGATATATCAAGACATTTAATAAAAAAAAAAAGGTATTGCAACAAGACTTGTATTGCCTCAATGAAAATCTGCTGGGAACTATCTACTCCTCTCTTCAGTAATACAGGGGCAAAGAGTAGGTTAGTTCTTTGTTAAGACAGTATGAGTCTTTGCTGTTTTTAAAAAGTATATACATTGCTTAAAATGACCATCTCGTGCTAACCAAATTAATTCCAAGACAGATCTGGAGATCCTCAGCACAAAAGTCTGTTATAGTGACTAAAATATAATTGGCTTAGAGAACAGTTACATAAAGACTGGGGCTGTATTTAACAACTCGCAAATGATACGGGGAGAATCCATATTGTAAAATAGATTTAATGTTAAAGTAATAAAATATTTGTTCTCCGCTCTGTTTTGATCAAAGCTTCTGCTTATAGATAGGTAGAAAGAAGATAGATAAACAGATAGAACATGGTCAGTACATACCCTTTGTTAGTTACAACATAAAGCATCTAAGAAAAGAAGGGGCTCCTCTAAGCTACTTCTTGTGAGTTAAATTTATTCAACGTCCTTTTTCATTGCCCGGTGTATGACATATGTAGTCCCTCACAAAACGAGGGCAATATGATTAGCCATCATTTAGATTAATTCCTCTCCATAAATCTATCAGTTTGAGCCGTTAATATTTACATGTAATGCACTTAGCGTCTGAAGCTTTGCATTATGCATAGTAAAACATGATGGAAAATTTGTATTACATTGTCTTCTTTCTGCTATAGCAAAATTCTGTAATGTGCCTTAAACGTTCAGTCTAGTCTACTTATTAAATGTCTCAGGTGATGTAGCATAATCTCATTGGAAAAAACTCCTCTTCCTCAGTGTAACGTAATACCTTATTCTGCGACCAGCCTCCTTGATTCTAGTGGAGGTAGGATGAGGTGTTACTGTCCACCCAAGAAACAGTCACAGAATGTTGACATTGTTTGCCTATTCTTTGTCTACAAGATTTAGTCAATTCCACCTTATAGCCTTTTGCTGTATCTCCTCTAAAACATCTTCCATTTAAACATGTCTTTTTCTTTTCAGGAAATTTATGTAGAGAATAATAAGAAATTGAATCATCATGAGAGATGTCTCACTTCTTTTTCCTAAACTTCCCTAAGGTATTATGGCCTATACAACACAAAACTCACCCTCGTATGCTTCCCTCATACTAGCCCCTTGCTGCTAATGTGTTCACTAGAGATGGAGGAAGTCACAGTCTTGCTTCTTTCTTCTTCAGCCACTCCTCTGTCCACACAGGGATAGTCAGGCTGTAGTGTTTCCTACTCTTTTTTTATATATCCTTATCTGTGAGACTCTGTGTTAAAGATAGGTATCGTGGAAGACTGGACTAACAGTCCTCTGGGTAGCTGCATTAGTGTAGGTTACAATTAGCCTTTAGTTCAAATTTAAATATGCAAATTTATAGAATATGCAATTAGATTTCAGTCTCTCCAGTGCTTGAATGTTTTTTCCTTATTCTTCTAATTCGCAAAAAACTTAACCTACAACTGACCTAATCTTTCTGCTCATGTCATTAGAATAATTCCAAATCTCTGAAGATAATTCAAAATGCAGTGTACATTCTAGTACTGCCGAACACTTCACCAGCTTTTCTGTGAGTCCATCTTCCCTGCTACTGAGGAGAATTGGTTACATTCTTCCTCACTAGAGGTCAGATCAAAATTAATTTTGCTAATTACTGCTCAGTATCAGAGCTGACAATGGTAAAAATTAAACTGCCAGACAGAAAAAGAGCAAGACAGAATAAACAGTGAGCAAGTGTCAATGGCAGTTATTTCTTGGTTATAGCATCCATTTTATTAAAGGTAGTGGAGAAACCAGGGAAAGCGTTTAAGGGTTCAAAAATGGTAATTGCTTTTTCCTCCCCACTCTCGAGAGATTTGACTTGTTTTACCTTCCCTTTCACCTTCCTCTAAATTTTCTCCAGCTCCCAGTGAATCCTCTCTAAAATCTACTGAGACCACTGATGGGCACTGTGCTATGTCTTTCTCATGTTTGAAATGAAAGTAGAAAGATTCTTCCATATTGTAGGTTGGAAAGCATCATCACAGCCCTCTTTGCCTCAGTTGAGACTTGGCTTTAAAGATGTGTGTTCATGTATAAACATGTGAACTGGAATCCCTCTAAGAGGAGGATTCAGCACCAATCTACTTAAGTGCAGGGTTTGTATCCGTAGTGGAATTTTAGTGCCTTGACAACAGCAAGGCTGAAGTAGAAAAAGGGGTGTCACCTACCACAAAGTCAGCAGACACCTTCCTTTAATAGGAAAAAAATTCAAATTCTATTCTTCAAGAAAAATTAGATATTTACTTCTGTAAATTATAGTAAGGGTAAAATATATGAGCATGCAAGAGTTATAGTAAGGGTAAAATATATAAGCATGCAAGAGTTATAGTAAGGCTTAAATATATAAGCATGCAAGAGTTATAGTAAGGGTTGTATCAGGCCCACCAGCATAACTTCCAGCTGACCAGTTACATTTCTTGGGATTTTTCTCAAGGGGTTTTTTTTCTCTTGAGTTTTTTCATTAATTGCTAGAGTGAGGACTGATTTTTTTTTTCTTTCTTTCTTTCTTTAACAATAAACCCTGAGATTTCTGTGTCATCAGATGATACCAGGAGCATCCTAGAACACGGACCCTAGGCACAAGCTTTCAGTAACTGTTCTAAACTAGTTATATTTCCGTGCTATTTGGGATAGCCCTCACTTAGATTTTTAGAACTCTCACTGTGAGGAATCAAAGAAACAAGATACAAAAGAGAAATGTAACCACAAGAGAAGGTCAGTTGCAGTTTCATGGGCAAAGAAGAAATGCATACAGGCTTGTGTAGTATCTCTTCTATAGAATGGAAAGAACACATTTTAATACTATGTTTTAATTTTCTCAGGAGTGAAGAAGGGTTAGCTTGCTATGAAAATAAATTAAATACTTTTTTAATTTGCTGTTGAATTCTGGATGATACAGAATTGCTTTTACAGCATTTGTTTTTCATTATACACTTCTATAATGTTTCTGTCATCTGGTTTGAAATCTTCCTGCCTAAAGATCATCATTACCTTCAATAGACTGATCCATATGGCAGTGCATCTCAGTGTAGGAGATACACTTTCTTTCAGTTCGGCCTGTTGAATGGTTAGGCCATTGCCTTTGGACAGTGGACTGCAGGACTATTATTTTACCCTCAGTGTTATTTGCCTAAAAGTAAATGATTGCAAAAAGAAGTTTCTACCGAACTGCAGCATTTGTACACTTTTTCTGATGTATATTTTTTGTATGAAAATATGAATTCAGCCCTCATTCCTTATAAGCATAGTAACATATTCTGGGTGGTACTTAAACATTTTAAAATTCTATGAGATCATCTCCTCCAACTTACCCATAATGTTGCTTCTGTCCGTAGTTTCTCTTGCTTTTCTCTTATCATCTTTCTCCTTTGTATGCTTCACTAGCTTCTTACTTGTTTATATCTATGTTTAGCCTTTGACATTGAAGTTCAGTCAACTCCCAGTAATTTATCTGAGTGCCAGATTGACCATATCAGATATACAAAGTAGTTTCCTTGCACAGCTGGTTCAGGATCAGCAGAGCTTATTAACTGCAGACGCAGCATCACAGGGGTGTAAATGCATTGCTCCCAAGACTAGCACAGGTGAGTTTGGTTCTGAAAGCAAGGTACAGACTTCCAGCTACTGCAGGGATAAGCTTGGGTCTTGCCATGTTTGTGAGATCCAATAGAGTGCTGTTCATGCTGAATCTTGGCTGGCTTCAATAACTTTTGTTTGCCTTGTCTTTTTCATTCCCATTATTTTCTGTATTTTTCTATTATTCGGGATATTTCAGCCCTCATTCCTGAAAACGGCTTCCCTGTCTCCTCTAATTCCTTGCTGTTCTTTTTCATATCTATTTGCTTTCTATCTACCCATGTTCATATTGCATTTGTATTCTGTCAGAGTTTCTCCTATACATCTTTCTCTTTTTTCAGACTTTGTCAGGACGGTCTCACCAACATCTCCTTGAGTCATATTTAAGCTCCTCAGTATGATGTCTTTGACTAATGGGATTGTAAGTGTTATGATCAGGAGGACTTAGTCATTTATACTTGTAAAGCACATTCTGACGTCAGTATTTTATGTTTCATAAACCACATTCTGTATCTATTGTCCTGTCTCTCCCAAAGAAAGGAAAGACTATAATGGTAAAACAGAACAAAACCAGATCAGGCATTCTCTGTAGATTTATACCTACTCCTGAAAGTTACATTGTGCTTAGAAAACTATTTCTTCTTCTCCTGTATTGCATTTTATTCTTCTGTGTGCTCTTTATTTGAAACCAAATGCAAAATTGCTTCCAATGCAGATCAACACTCTCAAACGGAAGCTCTGGCCCACTGCCTTCAGAGTTACTGGTTTTGTCAATTTGGAAGTGCTGACATTTTAATGAAATATCCTGTTCTGATTATGTATGAGGATCTAAGTGGATTAAATTTACATATAAACATATGTGCATTTGTCATACTGGATTGACTTACCAAACTGTCTGTAATTTCACCTTTGCTTACAAGAGTGAATTAGCTCAGTAGTTTGATTCCAAGTAAAAAGTGGTGTGTTTTTTTCAAACAGTATAATAACTTGAAACCTAGTGAATATTTGATGTGACACTTTATTATGATCATTTATTCTTCATTAAATCACAAAAGAATCCAGAATACAGACACAGTACAAATCTGACTGTTCATCAGGACGAATACAACGTCCTTGCTAGGTTTCTATGAATTGAGTTGTACGCAGTGTAACAATCTTTCACTGGCTTCATTGCTGGACATATTTACAGTTGTTAGTGGCTTAATTTCACACATTTACGTTTCAGCATAATCATTACTGTCATGATTACAGCAGTTATGGTAATAATGTAGCTCCAGCATACCGTTGAAAAACTACTCTAAGGAGGGTCAAAGTCAGCTACTTCTAATAACTAGAACAATCAGTTCCAGGTTGCTTATTACAAGTTTAAAGATGCTATCTTCATATATGTTCTGTATATTTTATAACCAGCTGAAATTGGCGAGATTAATAGTCCATTGCCAAGGTTAGTTAATGAAGAAAAGTGATGTCCTGATTGTTGCTCTTACTGTGTATTGTGTTTGTTCATTACCTGCAGCCATCAGTATCACACCAGCAAAAAGGTAAAAGATCTGAATATAGTCTCTTTTAATGCTGCAGTAACATACAAAGACATGATCAAATGAACAAATCTGAGACATCTGTATGGCACACAGCTCTAGAAACAAGACAGATCGCCTCTGATTTGCCAGTTTGAAAATAGCTCAGCTTAGCAGGGACTGGGAGTTATTATGTGATGATTATTGTGTACTGAACTGGTTAATTCACTTCCTAATTGACAGGTTGTTATATCTACAAAAGCTAATGCCACAATTGGCACTCTAGTTTGCGCTATTGGTAGAAACAATGAGCACTGAATGGGCTATACAGACTATGCTGTTGTCTTACCGTCACAAATAGTAGTTCAATGGCAGCAATTATATACGCTGGTGGGAAATTGGGGTAGCTTTTTTCTAACATGAACAATGCAAGGCTCAGGGTTTGAGGGCTGTCCATTTGGTGCCTTTCACGGGAACTAAATAGGTTGCAAAAAGAAAAAAAAAAATCTATTAGAAGTATGATTTGTCATACTTAATCACCATATGTTTGGGTGTATCAAGTAAATATACTCAGAATTCTCAAAAAGATAATATTTTTCTCTGCATGATCCTCAGAGATTTCTCAGTGGTCAAGAGGGCTTTTGAGTATAAAATAGTATAGTATGTTTATTGTAGTTACATATATCAATATGTGAAATAAAAGGCTTACTACTTGTACTACTCTCTCTACATACACTTCAGCTACAGCAGAACATCTTATATGCAAAAATGTGACACCAATTTGGGGACGTCTCTTTTATTAAGCAGGGGATTATATCACTGTGTCTGTAGTCTTATATAGCACCATTACAGAGTGAATAAACAAAGCAGATACACAGGAATGAGATTTTTCATATGCTGCCAATTCTTTTCATTGGTGGAACCTGACAGCTTTGATTAAAAACAGAGAAGGGAGAAGGGATAGAGAGAGACAGAGAAAGAAAGAAAGAGAGAAAGAAGGACGAAGCTCTTTCTTTAAAATAGCCTCAGGATTCCTGTCCTCCCTGAAGAACAAATTGAGTTTTATACTTAGATTTAATTTTTTTTCATAGATTATTTTTACTACTTTACTTGCCAGATTTATTCCATTTTCAGATATTTAGATCTGTCCCAAACCAGTAACTATTGATGACTCATGTCTTTATGATGAAAACATACTGCAAGCAGAACATTTCAAAATAATAGAGATGACTATGTAGCACAATTTGATATGTCATCACTGGTATTGTGTATTTTCAGTGAGTAATGAAATTGTACTGAAATATACAGAAAATGTAAAGTAATGTGTATGTGGCCTTACTGTGCCTTTTGGTGTTTACCTCTTATCCTAAGTCTAACAGGAATTGGAGATACAGGTCTTTCAGTTTTCTATTCCTTTGCTATTGCAGATATTCTAGGTTACAATGCAGAGCCTAGTAAGCATTATCTTCCCATTAAATATTTCCTCTCTCTCATGACTGAGATACTGAGAATGTAGACTTTTGTAGAAGACTAAGGAAATTGTTGGATCAGAGTTTTATTTTTGCTCAGTCCTTCAAAGTGAGTAACTGATTATTTTTAAATGCTGTTGATGAACTCAATGAATTACCATGCACTTCTTTTGAAGACAGATCATGGTCCTTGTTCAGGCATATTTTCATTTGTAATTTAAGAAAAACTATTTCCAACATTTTGTGTCTTAAAGTTGGTGTAATAATAATACACACACACCCCTCGTAGTGGTGGCTTCAGCACTGCTTCTGGAGGGTGCCTGCTCTCTCTGAGTGAAACAGCTTAGTCAAGTCACATCCTCAGCCCTCCTGGTTGTCACTTCACTTTTCTTTCCAATGGGTAGTGAAGGAGAAAAAGGACGATAGTGGCCATGTCAAGTTACTGCTAACTCACTCCTCTTCTCCCACTACTGTCCTCTACTTAGTGGGCACAAGTAGGATTCCCCAGGGTAAAACAATTAATCCCTTACATGCCAGGATTACTCTGCTTTGTGCTCCTCCGATGTCATCCCATGCAATAAGCCATGCGTCATCCTGGACCCCCACATCACTTCAGCTCCTCAGTTTCTCATTCCAGTATATCAGTCCCCTCAAGCCAGCATAATCCCACTTACTTTCACTTTCCTACTGCTACATTCCAGGCTCAGTCTCGGCTCTCTCATTTTTATGTATTTATTTGTTTGATAAGAATAGAGAATACGTTATTTTTCACAGGTCTAGAGGGAGGTGTTTTTTCATTCAAATATCATTAACTAAGGTGCCAATTTCTGATGGAGCCTCTTCTGAAAATGTTAGAATCCTTGTTAAACTTGTATTAATGCACAGTGTGACAGGAAGTTCATTCCAGAGGATGAGCAGCTGAACACTAGCATCAGAGAGGAAAGTTACAGGAAAAGAATACTTCATCAATCCACAGTTGTTTGTGAAATTGTGCTTAGCTGACACTTGGGCAGAAAATAGACTCTTAAAAAAAAAAAAAAAAAAACCCAAACAAAAAGCAGCTTAGGTTCTGAAAAGAATTGGAAGAATTGGATCAGCTAAAAATAAGAATGAGCCAGGTTTTTTTTTAAAAAAAAGTCTTATTGTTGCTGAGTAGATTAATAGCTATCTGACAGTACAGTTCTGATATTATGCAGTTTGAGGATCATGAATGCTACTTACAGTTAGACTCTAAAAAATCATTTTATTTGTCTGGTAGAGAGGTCAGAGCTGAACAAAGCAAACACTAAACTTGTATAAAATCTATGTTAAATTATTACCACACTTTTGGATGCATAGGTTGTTTAGGCATTTTATCTGTATGTCATGTCCAAAAGTGTAAGTTGCACATCCTGTATCTCATTTTAGCAATATCAACAGTAGGGAGAAACATCTTTACCTGAATTACGATGATAAGAAATCTGTTTTGAGTTGGAGCCTATGTCTTTAATAGGGATATGGCTATCATATTGTAGTTCTCCATTTGCTTCCCTGAAGTCACAAGCTACTTGCTAAGTTGTACTATAAAAATTTAATACAATACATCTCCAGTGAGGCACCTCTAGGATGTTCAGAAGAAGAAGAAAGAGTATCCAGGGAAATTTGGGACTGTTACCTCCAAGTAGTACTTCAGATATGGCATTTTCAGCTTTTTGAGCTATCAAACAATATCCCATAGCATCCCTGTATTCCCTCAGTCAGCCCACCTTTACATCAGTGGGTGCCTCAGGATGTTTCTGTCATACAGCTTTGTCTTTGCTACATTTTTAAACAATACCTCAGATCTGAACATATGCAACCTACAATATTGTTTGCGTAGTGAACACAGGAGCTGTTGCCCTTTGGCAATCTACTTGCTATTGAATTAATTGTGGCTTTAGGTTTATTAACTATATGACTAGGCATAAGTAGTAGCAATCTATCCACAAAACTTTAGTGATACCAAAAGCCCACACGATTCAATGTTTTTGTTTTAACAACAACAACAAAAAAAACCTTCTGTACCACCTTCACATTATACACATACAAAATTTTTCTGCGGATTTTTTCAGAGATTCGGTAAATAAGACATATATGCTAGGGAGGCCAGAGTTTGGGTCTACACAACTGCAGAGTGCAAAATAACAGCATAAAACGGGCCTATATTCATATACTGTGTTGAAATCAATTGGAAAAAAAAAAAAGTGTCATGCTCATCAAGGAAAATGTTGGCTGATTAAAACATAAAAGGAAATTGAACAGTTACCATGTTACAAGTACAATACCTTTTAGGAGAGGCAAGTATTTTTTGCATCTCATGTTACAAGACTTTCACATTTATCTTTTCAGTTCTTCATTTTAGTGTACTTAAAATACATCGGATCTTATGCTACTACTAAATTACATAAACCTTTGTGGAATTATATTGAATTGTCATAAAATTTAACATTTCATTGGGAAAATTCTGCTAAAAGCAAAAATTAATATGATATTAATTATAAATTTCCCTAGGACTGTTCACAAATGTGAGAACTTATCCTATCAGTGCATTTTATATCGACTATACTAAACGTAAGTTGTTTTTTCATGTATATGGCCTTGAAAAAATAGATCAGTACGCAGCACAGTCTGATTTTGAAAGCTATTTGTATTTTGTGTTCATAGCTTTACATATTTGTAACTCCCAAGAATTTTGAGAAGTGAAACTCGTTACATATGACCTGGTTTTCAGTGGAACCTGCAGGACCGTCATAACCATCGAATTCAATACCAGTTTCAGGTATTAGTTCCACATGTCTAGTATTTTTACCTCTTCTGGCTTAAGTTCGTAAACCATAACCTCATGTGTAATTTAAATCAGTCTTTTCTGGAAGTTCATAAATATGTATTTGATGCAAGGGATGGACCAGAACTCACTCCCAAGATGCTGTTCGGGCTAAGTGGAGTCTCCTTAGGAACCGCTTCAAAGATCAATTCCTCTTGTCCATAAAAAATAAGTTTAAATTGTCTTCTATGAGCCTGCTGTTAGCAATTGTACTGTTACATTATGTATGATTCTTTGACTGCTCATTGCTTCAACAAACGGCACAGTACTCCATTAGTGATTTTCAATTTCATGCTAAGCTTTGCAATTTATTAGTGTTGTTTAGGCTAATGTACTATTATTTTGCATATTTTATATCATATTTCATTTGCTATTCATAAGATCTAACAGTTAAGTATTGGGGATCAATAAGCCCTCTAAGTGTTTTCATATTTGTATTAGGAAAAAAAGAGAAATCATGCAGGTAGCCAAATACATAGTTGATTAGGACCAAGATAAATTTTTTAGTGATTCTCAGTTTTCCCTCCAGTTTGTCTGCAGGTTTGACCGCAGGTTTCCAAACAAGGACATAATGGCCAGATGCACTTATTCATGAAAATAATTTGTTTTAGTAATGATCCCCTAATTGTAGATACCTGGACCATGTTCATGCGGATTCTTTGCCAGTGTGCTCTCTTTCTCTGTATGTAAATACCAAGATTAAATTCAGCTTAAATACCACCTACTTCCAAGAAGCAGGTGCAGTCCCATATTTATTTTAGTTTTGATTTTATTCTTTACCAGAGCAGTGCAGTGTTTCAGAAAAGAAAATGTTTAGTATTAGTCTGAGGAAAATGTAATCCTTCTCCCTCTGAAGGTTGTTTAAACTTAACTTTTCTGTGCTCAGTTACTGTATCCAGTAGAAAAACACAAAAATATCAACAAGCACCAATTCAAATTTTCAAATTAATTTACTTCACATGTTTTGGAGTCCATTTTCTTAAAATATAGTAGTTTAGAAAGCAGCAATGCTACAAAAATATACTTTTGAGAGTATTAACAAAGTAGTTTGTTAATGAAAAATATGTATGTAAACATATGTCAGAATTGCTAAAACATTCATGCCAGCAAAAAACAAATTGTCAAGTATCCTACTGGCAGATTGCAAATAGGGAGTAGGACTGATATTTTGAGTGCTCGTGAGGATGTGGATCAAGGCACTAACGACTGCTCAGTAAAGACAACAGTGGAATTAGCATTTAAGAGAGTTACAGAGCATTGATACTTCTGTTTTCTCTTTGAACATTTGTCTTTTGTATAAAATTTAGCATATGTAGTTTTTCAACAAAGAACCAAAGACACAAGAAATTTTTGAAAAGGCAAGATAGGTCTTAGTTGATCAGCACTCAACTAAGCATTTAGCTGATAACCTCAGAAGGTTCTACTACTTTCCATGATTTAGATATTACATCCCAACTGCTAAAAATTCATCAGACGATTTGTATTCATATTCAGCAAAGAAGAAAATAAAGGCCTAGCTTTAACTAGAAACTTTGCATTTGCCCCATAATTTCAGCACCAGCATAACCTTTATGTGATTTTTGGATTAAATTTTAAAATTATTAAAACTAACTTTAGTATTTTCACATTTAAAATCTCTACACTTATAATGGAAATCAAAAATACTTACCTTCAACCTAAGCAAATAATTTTCCAAAACCAGTTCTGTTCACTGACTTGTAAAAGCCAGGTTATGAGGGAAAACTTCAGCTGGCCTGAAGGCTCAGGATTTGCAAGATGCAGATTTAGTTGCTTTTTGGAATCACCAGGTGCCTGATTCTCCTGCCTGGGAGCTTTGCAGCCCTTCATGTCCCCAGGTGTGAGCAACCAACCCAGCCAGACAGCCCCAGGAACAAGATCTGCAAAATCATAAGTATCAAACAAATCTCCATGTAGCTAGTAGGAAACAAGGCCTTTTCCTCATTATTCCATTAACAAATTAACCAAAAATCACATGTATCCACAAAGTATTTCTAGTTTGGCACTTCATCACAGTCAAGTTAAATTGCATCTAATTGTCTCAGCTCAGCCCTGCGTATGCACACAGACACAGAGTTGTAGATGTATAAGCCCAGTATCTTCAAAGGTGTAATTTGAAAGTTCATTAGTTGTTAATTTGTAAGTGTTTTACTAGTAGACTTTCCAGCTCCATACATTTCTCATACTTGTATATAGGAATGCAAAGGCATACGATGGCATCAGTAGTAAAATCTCTGACTACTCTCCTGTCTTTTTTCTCCTGTCTTCCCCGTTTAGACAGCCAGTCAGAGCTTCTTGGCATGCCAGTGGCTTCTTTCTCTGTCAGCATATGGAGAAGACAGAGCTCCTTTCTACATTCCCCTCTCTGACACACGCAGCCCTCATTTTACCCATCTGGATTTGCAGTGATTCCTCATAAACACCCAGCACATTTCCTTCCCAGGGCCAATGTAGGAAGAGCAGGGATGTATCACCAAGTGCCAAAACTCCCTCCAGATATCTGATGAGAGAAAAGATTCCTTCATAAGGGCAGTTTTTTCATGGCATTGTCTAAACTGGAGATAGTCTGAAGATGCCAGAAGAGCATAAAGAGATATTAAGTTCCTATTTACAAAAGGAAATACTTTCTCAAAACCTGTGAATAGTGGTAAGAGCTGCGGCTTTGTCAGACTACAGAAAGGGTTGCAACTGGTATGGCTATCACAATGATGGTATTTGCAGTAAATTCTCACTCTAGACAGAGCATAGTTAAACTTATGTAAATATTTGGAGATTTGTACAGATCTGCAGTGATTAAAGATCTGCTTTAAAGGATTATTTTGGGTTTTTTTCCTTTCTATTGCTGAAAAATATACATGTATGTGTAACAGTGGGTCAAGCAGATACAGACTATTAAGAATGAAAAAGTAAAGCAGGAGTCTGTGCTGAGAGATAAATGGTTGTGGTTCACAGCACTAACAATCTCTGCTGATGCAGCTGGTAGAGATCGTAAACCCCATGATGAAAATATCTCCATATCCATATTACGATGCTCTAAAGCACTGCAGGCACAGATGGCAGAACTTGTAAGTTCTCTCAGAAACATAGTTATGGTTCACAACATTTTCAGATTCTTCTGAAAGAGCAAGTATAGCTTGTAAGCCCTGAGGAGAAGTTGATGGCACTTACAAACTATGCCAGTTCAGGTGGCAGACCTCGTAGACACTGGGAGAAAAAATAACTGTGATTCACAATGCCTGTCAGAGAAGTGCTGGCATTTGCAAGCTCTGATGACGCAGTCAGCAAAGCAGAGTTTTGGCGTGTTTATTTCAGGATGGCATCTGAAAAAAAGGAGGAAAGAAAGAACCCCACCATGCATTAAAGTGCTTTATATTTCTGGTTAGCCATCTCAGGTAGATAAAAGAGTAAATCAGTGTTCCTAGAACTTCACCTGTCAGTCCTAGGCAACCTCATTAGTTCTGCTTGTACTTTCAACAACACGTTCGATACAAAACTATACAGAAAAGCTTTATTATGTTATGCAAAATGGCAAGTTACATAAGACTTAAATGAAAGAGCAGCACCCTGTAATTAAGTGTTCGCATCTAAATACCTTGTTTAGAGAGAAATACATGGATATTTGAGTACCTTTGGAAAAAAAATGTCCATATCAAAGGCCATTCATTTCTTTGTGAATTTATTCAGAAGACTTCTATTGACTTCATTGTGAATTGAATAGAACCTGAAATGAGATGACCTATGAATTTTAAAACCCTTAATTTTTCTTTCTTTCACGTAGCCATTTAATCTTTGGAAACAGTTCTATAATAATTTCCTTTTTTAATTATTGAGGTAATATTTTGATCTGAATAGATATTTAAAACTATAGTGATTAAGATAAGTAACGGAGTCACCAGTAATTGCTGGTTTGTAGAGCAGGTTCAGAAGACTATTGAAGACAGAAATGAGTAAAAACAATTGGAAAAAACAGAGGAAAGCCTCTGAGACGTGCAGTATTGCTCTGCCAACCAGACTTTACTACTTGAGTGTTACCCAAGAGCAGATGCCTACCAGTTGGAAGCACTGAGGCAGGAACTGTTGTATGTGATGTGAGAAGAGGCGTTTTGATAATTTGGTATTCCTGAGTACCTAGAGAGATGTGAAAATTAAGTGGCTGTGACTTAACAAGTGTGAGACTGTTATTTGCCTGCTAAAAGGAATATATGTACGCTCTAATGAGACTATTTGCAGTATACATATAATACATTTCATGTGTTTCTATTATTATTTAAAATATACATAAATGTTTGTATGGACCAGTGTTATAGAACATTGCCCTTCAACTAACAGGGGTACACAAGCAGCTATTATGACAATTTTTCTGTTTTTATTTTGTTTTAAGAGCATCTGAGTGATCTAAATCCTAAAAACAGATTGAAAATAATAAAAAAAAAAACTTTTTAAAAAGCTAAACAAACAGAATGATCACTTGCTGTAATTATTTTTCATTGAAAAATAAAACCAAAACCAAAATACAAAACACCTCCCTTGTCAAAAAAAAACCCAAACCAAAACAATAAATTAATAAATAAATTAAATGAAAACAAGGATTTTTTAAAATGTGTTCTCTGAGGGTGCAAAGGATTAAAGCAGGAAAAAGTAGGCCATAAGTAATACTGACATGTATTACCACAATACTGAAATGAATAATTTAAGAGTTCAAAATTAATTTCTAAATTTTGAATCACATCCTGTTGTCAGGCAAATTGAAAATTTTGAAAGATGAATGTGAAAAACTTACTAGCATGTAGAAAGTTTTTTTTTAGCTTTCTAAGAGATCTTATTTTCTATGTTAGATGGAAATGTCATTTTTCTATTTTCCCAGCACTGATCCAACTTTCATTATTATTCTACAGTTTACATGTTATCAGAAAAACATTATGAAAGTAAGGATGTATTTTATCATTCCGTCTTCAGTTTTGCTGACTTATTTATGAAAATTTAAGTGATAATGTGACAGAATGCTTGGCAGATACAACCTTCTCTGTTTACATTCTGGGGATAAAACTCTGTCCGCGTTCACAGATACAGCTGTATAGAACACATACTGGTCCTCATTTGTGTGTGATAACCTCCTTTCCCCTTTCTGCAATAAAAATCCATTTTTAGAGTCCATCTGAATCTAAAAGCAGTGCCTTTTTGGGATTGAAGGAAAGATGTTCAGAGCACCAGTACTGGATTTTTGTATAACATATCCAAAACTAAGTTTCAGGTAGATTTCTTATTCTTTTTCTGTGTGGCTCTAAAACTCAAATGCAGCACAGACCATACTGAACAGTTTTGGAAGAAATTAAGTAGGAGAGATCAAGAATTTCATCTCTGTTGTTATTTTACCGAATATTGTATAACCTGAATGAACTGATAGCACACTAAATGCATTAGTAGCATTTAAATATACTACTTGTCCTATGCACATTCTACAGTTTTTGCTGTCAGATAAATATAGCTTTTCATTCATTCTCTGAAACATACTTTCATGCTTTAATTTCTGTTCTTCAATATTTTTTTTCATATATTGTTCTCATATAAATCCATAATATTATGAAGATCTAGAGAAAAATAAAAAACTGATTTAATTCCCCTCTCCCCAGTAAAATGTCTTCATATATTGTTTTCGTATGGATGTCCCATTTTATTAAGGGACAATGAAAAAAAATTCTGCTATTATTTCCCAAGGCAATGTTCAAGATTTCATGAAAATTCCAGTTGAGATACTACATAATACATCTCAAGTATAGCTGAAATTATAATTAATATATTTCTGCAAGAGCCATGTGAACATATTGAATAAATTTTATTTTCTTTTTCTCATATATGTGGAAATTAAGGTGCAACAAGGTTAAATGGCATGCATAATGCATAGTCAAAGCATTTAAGTCAAATTGTTGCGACGTATTTCCAAGCATTCCTTTGATGCTCCAGAGGAAATATTTGTAAATGGAAGTGCCTCTTGTTACTGAATCTTCTTCCTATGATAGTCACTACTCTCAACTCTAAAAGATCTCCAGGGGAAAATATTAATTAGGTTTCAATTATGATACAGAAAAATGTACTTTACATACTTACAATCTGAAAAGCATTGTGGTGTTTCTCTAATGTGTTTAAAAATTCAAAAATATTTTTAAAAGCCACTTAAAAAGTCAAGCCAAACTCAGGCTAATGGAACATGATGTTGTCTTTGAAAATGATGTATTCTCTAGTCTTCCAGGCCTTGCTGTATGACATTACAGATACTGTCTGAATTTTCTGTGAAACATTATTGAGATTTTTCTAGTAGACTAATCAAATCAGTTGATAGATGTAGAGGATTATTTCTGGAGCTTTGCATGGCTTTTAAAAAGAAGCAAACTTCCAAACCTGAAACATTAGAAAAGCACCCTCGATATTTTTGGTTCTGTGTGCAAAAGTTCTTGTTTGTCTCAATGTTTTATTAGGACTTGCATTTTCTCACAAACATCTCATATTTCAGTCTTTTCCTCAGGAGAAAATTGGACTTCTAGGCATTTCAAATATATATTGTTAGCTAGTACAATAGAATTCTATGACATTAAAGCAAAGTTGCAGAAAGGTTTTTTGTTATTTTTACAGTGGAGTTCAAGTTTATCAGTATTATTTAAAAAAAAAAAAAGTGTTTGGATGCTATGATCTATGGTTAGTTTGAAATACCTTCTCTTAAGTCTTCTCTTAAGTAAAACTACATTTGAAACAGAAGCAAACAAAGTTTTTTAAGATTAGCTTGAAGAATAGTTGACTCATCTAGTTGAGTAATATAGTGTTATGATTACAGTTGTGTGGAGATTTATTCTATTTATCACTTAAGAATGCACCCAGAGTTTACAAGAGTGACTTAGCATCTATCTTTTAATCTGATCTTTTTCGACCTTCTGCGCTGGGTCTGGCTGATCTGCATATAAAAGTAATTATCCCAGAAAACGGATCGTTCCCAACAAACACCCCTTTATTTATCTGTTCTTGTGGCTTGAAGCTTTTCTCCTTCAACATTTTCATGTCTGTATTATTCACCTTACCCATGGGCTTGCATCAGTCTTTTCCTGTTCATCTGATATGCCTGACAATATTGGAATCTTAAATTATTGTTCAAGTGACAGTGCTGAAGTTCAAAACCTTTCAGTGTCTTAGAGGGGTCAACACACTGGTATGTAAAACCAGTGCATAGACATTGAGTGGTTTTGATTTGCTTTAAGTAGGTCTCTAATCTCTGCAGATAATGAGTGTGCATTTGTCACAGAAATTTGTTTCCAGTCTAGATCACAAGATGTTAGACAAGAGTTTTGTTCTGTCATAAAGAAGAGAAAGACATTTATTATGCTTTTATTAAATCATAAGCTTGTTTACTTTAATAGTCAGCAGTAAATGCTGGTTCTTTCCAAGCAGCACAAAATTGTAGACAGAGCAACTTTAATCATTAATAGAAACAATACATTCCTTTTTTAAAAAAAGGCTGTGTTAAATTTTGTTATTGATGACCTTCTCCCAAGGGGGGCTGAGTAATCTGAAGGCCAACTGAAACAAGTAAGTAAAAGATTACAATAAATAGTTGTATCAAACAAATATTCCCCAAAAGAGAGGCAGACTTCTATGGACATTTGGGACCTTTTGGTTATGCAGGTCATTACCTACAGCTCTATTATAGAGCTCAATCGATTTAAATGGAGTTTTATGAAGGCTCTCTAAGATCTTAAAAATATGAGGTACACTAAAATTTCTGGAATTAATATACTGCAGAATGTTCAGTGAAAAACACTTCACCAGTGGCAGCACTGAAGACTCATTGCAGTTCCTCCAATTTTACAAAAATATGAGAGAAAAGAAGAAGAAGAAGAAGAAGAAGAAGAAGGAGAAGACAAGACAAGACAAGACATCACAGTTGGAAAGGATCTACAATGACCATCTCATCCAACTGCCTGGCTGTTTCATGCATATGTGAAGTATGTTGATTTGCATTTTTCCATCAAAATTCCCCCCACCCTTCTCAACAAAAAATCCAGCTAAGATTGATGCTAGTCTTAACAGTACTGAACAGCTCTGTGTCCTTAGCACAGAGGGCTATTTCTTTTTATTAAAGCCATTTGGAAATTTCCTATTCATTGCTAGAGGAGCTCTCTTTTGTATTCTTGCACTTCCCCCTCCAGGAAATCTAGTTGACCCCTTGTGCCCCTGTCACCCTGAGTGTACAGTCCATCACTGCCAAGAATGCCTTCCAAATGACAAATCCCCAAATTGCATGGTGGCTGGTTCGCTCTTATAACTGCTGGAAAGTTTTCTGGATCCTCTGTAGAATTTAGCATGTATGAAACTTGTACAAAATTAAGATGCTAAAAACCATTCTTTTATGCAGTTAAATTCCATTACTGGAATACAGTTTTCATAGGCTGGTTGCGTGAAGGTCAGCATTGGTAGCCAGCATGCTAGCTCTGCCTCCCTGCACCAGCCAAGTTACCCACCTACTTCTTCTGGAAAAGTCAGGAACTGAGAACTAGTTCTGCCTTTTGTTATCTGAAGACAGAGAGAACAAAGAAACACAATTTTTAATCTTAAAGCCATCATGTCTGTATTTATGATGTCCTCTCCTTTCCAAATGATCTGTTGCCTTTTCTTATCATCCAGGCTACTTAAGGCACTTGTACGAGTGAGACAGCGAAATGGAATTAAATTCATACAGTAAGAAAAAGAACTGAAAACAGGATAGAATGTATTGCAAGTCCGTTTATATACAGTTATTGTACATTTATTATCTATTACTGCAAGGAATTTTGAAAATTAACTTATAGTTGTAAATTTAAATATTTGTTTAAAACCTTGAAGCTCTTAAGTAAAGTCGTAGAAGTTTTGTTCTTGTTTTAGCCAGAAAGCTTTCAAGAAAGTAGTGTCTGTCTATTTTTCCATTGCTTTAAGGCCAGAAGAAAGGTTTGTGTCTCTGCAATTTAGATTTTATGCCAAAGTTTTCAGAATAGTGCATTGGAATTGAGCCCACAGAATGGTATGTATTTTGTGGAAATGGGACAGCTCAGAAACTACAGACCGAAGGAAGATATTCTTCCTCATCTTAAATATAAACCTGCCATTTGGAAACTGAAAATGAAAAAGAGGGAAAGAGAATTCTGAGGATGAGCTATATCAAGTTATTGTTGCAATATTTGTAATACTTTGCTCAGGTCAGCAGAATCCTCTCCTATTGCAAAAGACCTTCCTCAAAGCCAAATGTCATAAAAATTCTGTGGAAAACAAAGGCAGGTGTTCAGTCCATCTGCTTTAGGTATCTAATTTAAGGTGTATGTGTAAGTTTGTCTCACTAAGCTTTCTCTGTAGTCAGTGGAGAGAGGGAGGCTGCTCTAGGAGCAGATTCAAACACCCATCCTCTACGCTGTACGGTGGCACAGCCTGTCTCTTTCCACTGGCTGCCTGCAGAACTTGGCTCCCAATTTGGAAACCTGAAGTTGAACACATAAATTAGATGTTGCGAACACCAAAAAGAGTACTTCATGACTTAGTTCATATCCATGTTGTATTTGTATATGTTTTAGCCTTTTACTTATGCTTGACATAAGGTAACTGTGCCAATTTAGAGTTTGTAATTAATGTTTTGTGTATAGAAAAAAAAAAAAACATGTCATTATATAACATTTTTCAAATGCTGGATACTTTTATAGAATCCTAGAATGGTTAGGGTTGAAAGGGACCTTTAAAGGTCATCCCCTGCAAGGAGCAGGGACATCTCCAACCAGATCAGGTTGGAGCCCCATCCAACCTGGCCTTGAATGTTTCCAGGGATGGGGCATCCACCACCTCTCTGGGCAACTTGTTCCAGTGCTCTACAACCCTCAGTGTAAAAAAATTTTTCCTAATATCTAATCTAAATCTACTTCCCTCTATTTAAAACCATTACCCCTTGTCCTGTCACAACAGGCCCTACTGAAGAGTTTCTACCCGTCTTTCCTGCAGGCCCCCTTGAGGTACTGGAAGGCTGCTATCAGGTCTCCCCAGAGCCTCCTTTTCTCCAGGCTGAACAGCCCCAGCTCTCAACCTGTCCTCATAGGAGAGGTGCTCCAGCCCTCTGATCATCTTCGTGGCCCTCCTCTGGACCTCCTTCAACTGGTCCATGTCACTCTTACGTTGGGGGCTCCAGAACTGGACGCAGTACTCCAGGTGGGGTCTCACGAGGGCAGAGTAGAGGGGGAGAATCACCTCCCTCGACCTGCTGGCCACACTCCTCTTGATGCAGCCCAGGATGCGGTTGGCCTTCTGGGCCGCAAGGGCACATTGCCGGCTCATGTTGAGCCTCTCGTCCACCAGCACTCCCAAGTCTTTCTCCTCAGGGCTGCTGTCAATCCATTCTCCACCCAGCCTGTATTTGTGCTTGGGATTGCCATGACCCATGTGCAGCAGCTTGCACTTGGCCTGGTTTAAAATTTATGTATGGTATCTTTCTACTATGCTAACAAAATAAGGAGCAAACCAAAAATCAGTCAGCTACGGTTGATATTTAATAACACAGAAAGCGGAAATTGACATCTTTCTAAAGGGTCTAGTATGGTTAATATGAGTTTCTTTGACAGATTGCTTTACCCAGCAAGTTATTTTGTTCCAGAGCATACTGGCAAATCACGCTGAACCATCTGATTAAAAAAAAAATAATTCATTTAAATGTTCTAAGGATTAAATCATCACCTTTTTCTAGGGAAAATTTTTGTCAAAAGTACTGTATTATAGTCCTCACTGATCTTTATTCACTTAGAGCATCATATACATTATTTTACTGTTGGAAATATTTATAAATGGTCTTAGAAATAAATTTTTAAATCACAGATAGTTCTTCTGTACCTCACTTACCCACACCATGTGACAGCAGGGACACTACCTTGATAAATTACTGATGGCATGATGATTATGGAAATGGTCATTGACTGATCATCCGTCACAATTTATTTCAAATCAATGTCCACAGTTTGCAGCATGAATCAAAGTTTTCTCAAAAGCTCTTTGGTATGGCACAGCTCTTCCTAGCAAACTTCCAAAGAGCATTACAGCCTTGTTGGGTATCATCTGCTGTGCATGAATGGAAGCACTGAAAGACCACATGGCCTTAGGCAGTCCAGAGTAGCTAGCAGATCACTACCAAGTACACATAGGAAAACCATTG
The DNA here is from genome assembly GCA_009806455.1 of Tetrax tetrax. Taxonomy (NCBI): domain Eukaryota; kingdom Metazoa; phylum Chordata; class Aves; order Otidiformes; family Otididae; genus Tetrax; species Tetrax tetrax. Next base: position 204,245 of record WHYT01014588.1, read on the forward strand.
GCGAAACACGTTAATTTAAGAACCAGCAAATATGCCAAATGCAAAATATCTCTCTGGACAAGGTAATCTCTTTTTATTTTTTTTTCTATCCAATTGGCAATAAATGATAGTGTGTGAATCTAATTTGCTATTAAATTGCAAGTAAATTGTTGCTGAATCATGACATAATGGCCTTCTATATCTCTAAAACAATTTCTGTAGCAGGAAATATAATTTGTACATTTTTGCAGAGACAATGTGGTGTTTCATTATTTCTTTGCAACACATTTAATAATTGTAGTAATTTTAGGTAAGTGAAGCCCAAGTAAATGACTCCCAGTGGTATTATTACTTACTATTTTTCTAATTTCTAGTTTGTTACCATTTTCAAAGGATTAGCTACATATAAAACAATGAATAAATACCGCATGTAAAGATTTTCTTTTAAATGAGAGGGAGGGGGGACTTAAGGCCTCATTTTCTTCTTATTTGTCACTTGAATTCAGTGGCTGTGGACCCTCTTCAGAAGTAGCATTGGAGAAAGACAATTTTTAATTTTAAGGAAGAAGATACTATCTCACTTTAATAGGTATCAGAATTTCTTTCACTTTAACAGTTTGTGCCAATAACAAGGTACAAAAGATGTCCAGAAAATACACAAGAGATAAAGTTGCTACTCTACTAGGAACTTCTCCAGCTGCACAGCATGACATGACATCTTTCCTGTTATTTACCGTAAGATAGATATGACAGACAACAGATGGGCAAAAGAAAGAATTAGGAGAAATATATATATATTTGAGAGAAATGTATATGTATTTATCAGCTTGTTTCTTCGCCCTGTGCTGGCTGTAGTATTACTCTTGACACAGGCTGAGGCTTGCTGTCTTGCATTTTGACACTTGGAGCCTCGGGGAGGGACAGCACTGGATGACACAGATGGTGAACATGTCTGAGCCTTTACCTTGGGCGGAGGGTGGATACAGTTACGTGTTCCTAGCAGGCATCCAAAACTAGGACTCTCTTCCTTGCCTTTGCAGCCTTTTCTTGACAAATAGAGACACAAAAGATGGACACGAATATAAAAATCTAGCCTTTCCCAAGTATATATGGGGGGAAAAAAAAATTATCAGAGGGCTGGAGCACCTCTCCTATCAGGACAGGCTGAGACAGTTGGGGCTGTTCAGCCTGGAGAAGAGAGGCTCTGGGGAGACCTTATAGCGGCCTTCCAGTACCTCAAGGGGGCCTACAGGAAAGATGGGGAGAAACTCTTTAGCAGGGCCTGTTGTGATAGGACGAGGGGCAATGGTTTCGAAATAGAAGGAGGTGGATTCAGACTTGATAGAAGGAAAAAAAGTTTTACAATGAGGGTGGTGGAACTCGACTCAGCTCGGCTTGGCCCCGCCCAGCCCAGCCCTGCTCAGCCCAGTTCGGCTTGGCCCGGCCCTGCTCAGCCGGGCTCAGCCCAGCTCAACTCGACTCGGCTCGTCCCGGCCCAACCTGGCTTGGCATGGCATGGCTCGCCTCAGCACGGCACGGCACAGCCTGGCTGGGCTCAGCTCGGCTCGGCCCAGCCCGACTCGGCCCTGCTTGGCTGGGCCCGGCCCAGCTCAACTCGACTCGAGTGGGCACAGCCCACCTCATCCCAGTTCGGCTTAACTCAGCCCCGCCCTGGTCAGCTGGGCTACGCATGACCTGGACCGGCCTCAGGCACTGCGGCCAGCGGTGTGGATTGTAGTGGGTGGGAGGGATGACACTGCATCTACTGCTGTGTTATTTCTGCAGTGACACCTTACCCTAATGCTTTCCCCTCCCCATTCCAACATTGTTAACTCTTACCAACAGAGTTCTGCATTCACTGAATACACTGAAGGTGGTGGAACACTGGCACAGGTTGCCCAGAGAGGTGGTGGATGGCTCATCCCTGGAAACATTCAAGGCCAAGTTGGACAAGGGGCTCTGAGCAACCTGATCTTGGTTGGAGATGTCCCTGCTCCTTGCAGGGGGGTTGGACCAGATGGCTTTTAAACGTCCCTTGCAACCCAACCTGTTCTATGATTCTATATATAATGGAACTTTTAAAATTGTCATAATTCCTTTAGTGGAAATATGAATAAATAATAGTTTCCCTGAGTGTCAGGTTTATTCACAAATTATTTCCCAGTCAGTTTAAACCATTTTCATATGCTTTGTGTTTATTATAAATGAAAAATAATTTAAATAATTTGTTTAAATTTTGCTTAATAATACTACTATTTCAAACTTATTACAAATAAAAAAATAAATTTTCTTTTATTTTTTTATAATACAAGGAAAGAAGAAATATAATCAAGCATAGACAATTTTCTTAGAGCAAAGATCTATAAGGAGCTTATCCCTCCTCTTTCCCCACAAAATATTGTATGTTGTCTTAAGTAATTAACTTTGTTTTCAGACATAGCTTCAGATTTGCTCTGTATAGCTAACATTTTCACACAGATGATTGGAAAATTTTGGAGTTGAGTTCCTTATTTACATGAACTTGTCTTCAAATCTTCCTAAATATGAATTTTAATAGTACAAATTTTAATTCAAGTATCTTGTTTGGAAATCTTCTGGGGGCGTAGCTCTTTTCTAAAAAGCTCAGTATAATCTTTTTGTGTAGTTAGGGGGTTGGAACGTAAGAATAAATCAAGGTAGATTCTGTTCTTCATGTATGCTCTCACCTTTTTTTGAAGCCTCCTTTGGCTCCATGGCTAACCTGTTCTCTGACAGCAGGAAAGAAAGGCAGCGAAACAGTTCATTACAGTGGTCAGCGATAGAAACAGTGGTAAGTTTTCTGGCTTATTACATTAAGCACAGAAAATCTATAATCATCAATAATTCTATATATTCAAATCCAAGCTTGGCCTCTTTGGAGGTGTTTTGAGAGCATGTGAGAACAAATCTGAGAACAGACCACAGAGTGAAAACTTCTGTTTGATTTTAGGTATTTTTGTCTGAAACTCAATTGTGTGTCTCATTTTCTATGGAGAAACCCAAAACTCATCGCAGTGGGGTTGGACTAGATGACCTTTAATGGTCCTTTCCAACCCAAACACTTCTACCATTCTGTGAAAATACCAGCACACTGACGAAAAACTCAGTTGTTGCAGAAAGATTCACTAGCACAAGTTGAACTCGGAAAAAGTGATGCCAATCAGAAAGGACAATGCTTTAAGAGTCAGATAAAATTCCTACTCATTTCAAGGTCTAATTGGACTTTTACCACACTTTAATAATGAGGTTCTTATATATCTCAGAATGGTTCCTTTTCCTTCCAATTTGGTAGAAATGTCTCTCCTGCTTCTAGATGAGGAACTGACCATTCTGAGCTCTGCAGCTGTTATCCTTGAATTGGATCACTGAAACTCCCTGTATCAGAAGCTTGGTGTACAGTCACAGACAGAAACAGAAGGTATTTGAGCACTTTCTTCATTGTATTTGTGCACGTAAAGTCCATGCTTATGTCCTCTACTGGCTTTCAGTTAGCTTCCGGTGCCACTTTAAGGCTTTGATCTTCAAAGTAATCTTCAAAGAAATTAATGGATTAATTCTTAGCTAAATTATGATAATTAATTTTGATGTACATAACTCCATTCTTGTTGCTCTCCTGTGAGACAAAACAGATTATTAAATCCAAAGTGAGAATAAAGGGTCTGCAATCAAGGGGATCTGTTTATAGAAAGAGAAAAAATCTGAGTAACAGTGGATGTGTCTAGAGCTTTATGAACATCTTCTTTGAAAAGACATTTCCGTCATAAACACAGTTGTGATATCATGACAGCTCTTTTCACCTAATAAATCCCTGCCAAAAAGTAAACAAAGGAAAATAAGAATTCTTTAAGGGACTGGAGGAAATTCTGGAGGCTCTTTGCAATCCACTAGGGACTTGGTTGTCACTATTCATTTCATGTAGAAGGAATTCAAATATTTCAGTAAGGGTAGCTGTCTTTAAAAAAAGATGACTTACCGATTTTATCACTAATATAGTATCAGTCACAATAAATATTGACTGAGACTTAAATTACAAGCCATTATTCTTCCATGAAAGGGGAAAATGTTAATTAGATACTATGAAGAGCATGTCCTTTCCAAAGTAAGCAATAATAGTTTTTCCCAAAGCAAAAAGTATATATAATCATACCATTGGATGCATCCCTTTTAATTTGCATATGCCTTTCTCAGGGCTGAGAGTGTATTATTTACAGGCATTAAAAAAGAAAGGCGGGAGAAGAAAGTAGGAAAAGAAAGTCCTTCGTCACAGAAGGAGGGGACAAAAACTTGGCTACTGTCACAGTGTTTCTGGCTTCATAAGTACAGCCAGCAAAAGAAACAAAGAACCTTGCAATCTTCTTGTAAATATGACTACCGTGACTCAAAACTAGAATTTTAGGAGAGAAGACTTCATAGAAATAGGTGACTTACTGGAAGAATTTTACCTTCTTATTCTGTGCTGTTGATCTCCTAGACAAGTACAGTCCAGCCTTTGCTTAGAGTCAAAATCCTGTTCCCTGTCATTGTGTGGTCTGGTGCACAGATCTTATAGGACAGTTATGTGATAAATGCACATTTTGTCACATAATGAGAAATTAAATGTAAGACGGTTGTGAAAAACACATGGCACTCCCATTGCATGTGGTTAGAAGACCTCAGGAAGGGGGATGCCCAAGAATGGCTGTACAACAGACGGTCCTGGCGTGTCAAATGGGGTATGCAGACAATAACACAGGCATTTCTCTTCTACAGAGTGTGTTTCAGTGTTTTAAGTGAGCCAAAGAGGTGAACCAGGTGAAAAATGAATATTCTTGATAATTAAATAGGCCTATTTAAGTCTTGCTAGGGACCTTTTGTTGACCTGAATGAAATGTAATCGGGTCTCGAAAAATGAATTTCACCTGGAAGTAACCAGTGGTTTCCTGCATTCTGGTCAGTCTCCATCAAGCTACCCAGAAATCAAGCAGCTGCACTTTATTAGTGCGTTCAATCTGGTATTCCAACCTAGGAAAACTTTTCAGTCATGCAGTCCAGAGGTGATCATAGATGATTCAAGCAAAGACTATATAGATATTTTTAGGCATAGTAACATTGTTATATGAAGAAGAAAAAAAAATATTCCTATTCTTACAAACCAAGTGTGCAAAAGCAGTGAAAGTTCAAGAAGACCATGAGATTACAGTCTTCTTTGAATGCCTCTATATTAGTGCTTTTGAATTAAATCTCCTAATTGGTCTTGCCCACTGTTCAGCTTTGGTTCCTATTCTGTAGCTGTTCTGAATGCCTGACATGAATTAAAACTAAGCTAGAAGATGCACCAAAGTGCACCTGAGGCACTGCTACTGTGATGGACATTCAGTCCATGGAACCAGTCTACAGCTCATCCTGAGAACTGCCTCTTCCATGAAATGCCTAATGCAGACATTAGGACCTGAGCATCAAATTTGACTTTGCAGTTTTCCTTCTGTTGGGCTGCTTTAATTGCTGATGATACACATACCTTTTGAGAACAGCTGATGCCCCCTTGATACATATGGTAGTAGATTTCTTTGGCTGCTTTGAAGCATCTCCTACATCAGTGAGCACAATGTCTACTTCTCTGGATGAAATTTCTGCCATGTGGTTTTCATCCATCACACAGTCCAAAACAAACATCAGGAAAGATGCCTAGAGGAGAAGAGTGTGTGACTCAAGCAATGCACAGAATGTTCAACACAAGAATGATGCATAATGTTCGCGATCCAAGATAAAGAGTAATTTTGTAAAATTGAGTAAAACTTGGGTAAAGTGTTTGATCTCATTTGCTATAAGCCTGAAGCATGGCACGGTGAAGTAGAATTTCTTTCTTTTCTTTTTTGTTTAATCCAGATGCTTTCACCAGTACTGTGGTTCTGCTGCCACCTGTGAATCCTGAAGCTATCACAGAAATGAATCATCTGTGTAATGTAGCACTGTCTAATCAGTTATCACAATGGGAGTGAAAATCTTCCATTGACTTTGGAGTCTTTGCAATGTCACTTACATTGCTCCTCTGCCAATATAAACAGAAGAACTGAAGCAATGTAAGAAATTAAATAAAAAAGGATAGCTGAAATGCTGAACATGCTCTCAGAAATCAAAAAAAGTGGTGTGTACTAGTTATAATATATACCAATATATCATAGCAATTACCAACATCAATAGATTAGAGCTATTTAACTATATTCCATGTTATGTGATAACCGTTTATTAGTAGTATGTATATTTAGATTTTTATACTATATATATTTTTCTTGTGCAAATTCTATAACATTCCAAACCAGCGACCAACTAAGTAAATGATAGGTCGGTAGAGATACAAGTGGATTTAAGAATATTATCGAGGTTTATAAACCTTGATATTTGTCAGAGAATTCCATTTGGTAGAAAAGTGAAGAATTGCTGCAATCGAAAAGGTAGTAAAGTATACATACCTTAAATTCCATGAGATAATTCTCAACTGTGATGTTATAGCATGTGTTTAAGTGTAAAAAAGGAAAAAGCCACTAGAAGCCATGCTGTCCTCAAGAGATATTACTTGTTACGCAGGTATTTTCAGATACTTGCCTGGCTCTACAGTTGATACAGCTATCTGAATTTCACCTGCTTGTTTATGAGCAATCATTCACAACCAGCATTTGGACCAGCCCTGTCACCCACTTAGCTGCATGATTAGCAGCAGCAACAAGCCAGTCTCAAATTTCAGGAGTAATCAACAGCAACTCAAACTCCCACACAGAAAATTGGGAAAATTAAAATAGTCTTTCTGTTGCTCAGTCAGCTAATTTTCTCTCCTTGCAAATATGAATCAGATGGCTTAGCCAAGAGTACTTTATTGAAAGGAGAAACAAAAAGAACAGCAGGGAAACACTGCATCATACAATATCTAATTACACCATCCCCACCGTGGAACCATAACTGTTTACGCTTCTGTTTGGTTTCTTGGTGAAGTGAATTCTAAGCCAGCTGGCCGCTTCCTCCCTCCTACAGTAAAACGTCGCTCACAGTGTGCAATTTTCAAGTTTCATGGCTTGGTCCCCTATTCAGCTGGGGAGCGATACCTTATCCAAGATGCTGGTGATCCTGCTAGCCACACTGTTTTAGCTTGCTAAGAGATTCGATTAATTCATTTTTGCTCTTCAAAAAAAAAAAAGAAAGAAAGAAAGAAAAGAAAAGAAGCATAAGGATCAACAGTCATTCCCTACCACTCACTTGCAGGAGACTTCTTGAATAAACTCCCTTGTCCATACTTTTCACCATGTCTTTTGTCTTCCAAGGTTGCAAACAACAGGCACAGGCACATTAAGGCTTAGTTGTCATGTACGCACTGTTACAAGAGACCTGCAAGATAAAAATAGCTGTTTTTATTGTTCTGCCTAAAAAATATGATGGTTGAAATATGCTATTCAGTTTACATCAGAATAGTAAAACAACTTAAGATATATATGTCAAACTTTATGGTTACACTGCTCATCAAAACATATTTCCAGCCTATAGAACCAAATAAAAATCCACGTTTGCAGCTCACATATGAGTTTTAAACCACATAAGAATCATTAAACGGAAATCTTAATAACCTAAAACAGAGTCTTGGAATTTTGAAAGGAGGAAAGTACCAAAGAAGTGCCAAATTCCAGGAGTGTTGTCCCTTTCACAAAATACTCACAGCAGATCTAGCAGCCTGTTCAGAGGACGTCTGAATCAAGAGGAAGCCGTATTTGCTATCACTTCATGTTGTAGCATAGCCTGTTCTGGTTGCATACGATTTTAAAATTGCAAACTCATGCAGCCCTCTATTATTTTTCAAGAAGGTGCATATATGCATAATTAGCAGTATACTTCACTCAACATGCAAGGTTTGAAAGACCACCTATAGTGTATTAAAAGGTCTTTTAAGCAAAGCGACTTTCAAAAAAAAAAAAAATTCTCCATGTGACTGTTAAAATACAGTCTGCTAGTTTCAACTCACTATTTAAAAGGTAATGTCTGTGATTGATTTGGGCATGATGCCATTGCTTAATTTACTTTGACTTGATTTTTTTTCACCCTTCTTCTGGCTGCCCTGGCAAAAGAAAGTATTAAATACAGCAGTTATCCGTTCAGAAGGGAAAGATAAACTGAATTCTCAGGAAAGCATTTTTAGTCCACTTTAGAAAGTGTTGCATGACTATACTGCATTTCTTCAGCCACTGATAATGAGAAACAGGCAATTCAGTGGCAAATACAACTGAGGGATTTACAGTACCAGGAGGTTTATGAAACACATATGCTTGTAAATGGATATTAAGATAACATGGTTTACGGGATGATAACTGTATTCATTTAGCTTGTTAGTATTTTATCAGGTTTCTAAGGTTTTGTAAGGTTTTTAGTATTTTATAATGTTTCCAGACACAAGAGTTCTACAAATTTTCATGTAAAATTCATAATATAGTGATTTCTATGATGCAGCATTGCCTTCCAGGTCTTTTTATCAGAAAATTTTAGTTAGCCTTTTACAAAGGAACCTTTTTTGTTTTCACATCATTTTCAGGTTGTCATGCTAGACATTATGTATGTATGAATGTCTTTGCTTTTCAGCTGACTTCAGAGATTTCAATAACATTTGGGGATTCATGTGCCTATGACTTATTCTATAAAATACATAGAATTAGATACGAAAACACCCATATTTTGAACAGTGTCATTAGTATTCACTTGCCCTTAGTTGAGTACTTCAAGTTTTTAAAACTTAATAAACAGCCCATTCTCAAGATTGTGAGATAAAATACCTACTAAATATATCAGAAATATCATTGTTGCCATTTGTGATTGTCAGATTTGAATTTGCCAGTGCAAAAAGCATAGGTTGTAAACAAAACCTTGCTAATACTATTGTGATCATATGTGTCAAATAAAACCTTTTCCATCCTCCAAGAATAATAGTTTAATAGTCTTTAGAGCCATATAATTTTGTCCAGAGCTATTAGTGGCACTTTATGTCATATAGTCATCAAATGCATTTCTGTGAAAGAGAAAAGAATAAATATTTCATGGCTACAGCTTTTGAAGAACACTCTGTCTTTCAATCTTGGGCCAGTCTTTCAACATATGTGCCAATCAGAAGTCTTTAGCAGATGCAAAATGCATCTTGTCTCCTTGTCAGTGAAGAATATAAAGATCACAGGATGTATCTGAAATATTCATTACATAGGCAAAAATCGGAGCATTGTGAGGAATTGCTGAGCCCTGTAATCACTGCTTACCCATTTGTTCTTACCTCCTTATCATTGGCCCTAGCATAATGAGGGGTGTGGCTAGTCACAATATTCTGGTTAATATATCTTGAAAATCAGTGACAGGATTTAACATCATGACCTTACACCTTTTATTTTATTGCTTCCTTCACTTTGGACATGATATTGAGATTCTCCCAAGTGAAATCACACCTACGTAGTTTTCATAGAATCATAGAATGGTTTGGGTTGGAAGGGACCTTTAAAGGTCATCTAGTCCAACCACCCTGCAAGGAGCAGGAACATCTTTAACTGGATCAAGTTGCTCAGGTCATAATTATTTTTTGCTAAAAAGCTGTCTGCTTCCAACGTATCTCCAGAAGAATAATATTGCTGATGTCTGCTGTGTTCCAGTCTTCACTCATGGGCTGAAGTAGGATTGCTGTAAACTGTTAGAGCAGGCCGTACATGGTCCCTTCCTGTTACTCTAGCTATCAGCTAAATCCAAGGCTGATATAATCAACTGTAACTCCAGTGTAGTTGCATCTAGTCAAATCAAATCTACTTTTGGCCTGTTACCATGTGAGAGGGCTTATGTGCACCGTGCCCTTTGAATGAACCTGTGACCCTCTGTTGCAATCTGGGCTGGCCACTCCATCACTGGGCACTGCTGGAAGCTATTAAATCTTGTGTTGCTTTATCTCAGTTAAATGTGGTTAAGTGAAAGGACATTATTTTAACTGGCTGCTGTGTCAATGGAATTTTGTAAAGCTCACAGCATTTCAGCTCTTACACTGTGCTCTGAGAAGTTGGGAAAATTGAAGCTTTAGAAAGAATTAAACCTTTGATTAAATGCATTAGTTTTTCAAAAAGAAAAGAAAGGTTGAATTCTCTTTCTGTACTTCAAGTTCTACACTTTAAATGGTATTTTTAATGTCTTTTTTTAGGTCTATTCACATTCTTTAGAATATGAAATTTCTTTATAGAGGTGAAAGCAATGCATTTTTAACAAAAAACATCATTCATTCCATTATATTAGTGATTTGTCATTACTAATACAATGATATAGAAACGTGGAAAATTTGAAATAAATGTATTAAGAATGCTGAAACATGTTTATTTAATGAAAACTACCCAAGAAAAATGAACCACTGAGATCATGGATATAGGGAAATTATGTATATGTGGAAAATGTGACACATTCAGATTTCTAAATCTACATTTTCCTAAATGCAGATTTATCAACTGAAGTCAGTAAAGCTTCTCACATTTTTCTAGCATCTAAGAGCAAGAAACCATGGACATACAAAAGTATTTTGTAAGCATGGCAAAGACAGGTCTTAAGCTGGTTTTGTGGCAAATCTGTTTGTCTGCTGGTAACATGAGAACCTGCAAATACTGTGTCTGATAATTTCTAAAATTTCTGGGAGCATTCTTAGCACTAGTGATGATTTTATTTAATTGAAAACTGGAAGATCTGAAACACTTGATTAAAAAGCATTATGCAGAGATGCAGGTGAGAAGAAGAAAAGGTATTTTCTTCATGAAATATATGAACTTTGCAGCTGGGAAAGAAGGGACTTGAAAAACAGAAAGGAGAAATAATTGCCTGGGAAGGCGTGGTACAGAAAGGGTGAGATGCTGGTTTTGAGGAGTCTCAGCATGATTAAAAAAGTACTAAAATCTCTGTTAAATATCTAGGCTGTATGTATCAACCAGACAAAATCTAGGTGTAGAGAAAGCTGGGATTTAGGGAAGATGTTAGTTTGAAGCAGATTTTGTTGATTACGGAATTTATGAATTTTAACTGCAGTGTAAAGAAACTGACTCTGGGAGAAGGCATGTATGGGAGAAATAATTTTCTGGAAGGCCTTTGAGTGCAGAAGGTTGTCCTGTGGGGCCAGTGTGAATTCCTGCTGTGGGAGGAGAAAGTGAAGGGGCAGGATTGTGAGGAAGTGGGGGGTAGAAGTCACCCTGAGAGAAGGAGCTGAAGCATATCTGTAACTGATTACATACCCTGCATCAATACCCTCAGTTGGTCCATGCCACCCACTCCCTCTCTCTGCACAAGCCTTCCTCCTTGCTGCATTCAAAAGCCTCTTTGAAATCCCTCAGCTGGCAGCACAGATCAGAGGCAGTAGATTTCTGTGCCACTCAGTCTCATTGGGCATAACGCCCAACCTGCCGAAACAACGCTCTGTGCTAACTTCTAGCAATTTATGGTTTTACTGCTTTCCTGCTATGATAATTTTTCTTCATGATATTTGAAAACCCCTAACAGCCATTTGTGACTGTAACCCTAATATGCCGTCAAACGAGGAAAAAAAAAAACCAACAAAAACCAAAAACTGTGCTTAGTTAACTGAAGCTACATGGAGTAACTCATCTATTGGAAATGCATTAATATCCATGTTGAATTTAAATTAGGTTAATAGCTTCGCTAATATCTGGTCCTCTAATATAAAAAACTCTTTTTAAACACCACTTCTGTTAAATCCAGTGAATAAGAGATAGGAATTTGTTTGTTACGAAGCAAAAAGCACTACTTGTGAGGCTCTTTTTCTTCATGGGAAATAAGAAAGCCACTTAAAAGATAACTAAACATTGCTAGCTATAGATGCATTAAATTTTGCACTTATAAAAATGTCTTGGATGATTCCCTTAGTGTTTCTTCACTCATCCATGAATGTCTGAGTGCCCAATTTACTAATACAAATGGTAAAGTGATTCAGTATTTTCCTTACTGATGTAACAAGGAGTGACACTAATCAGCAGTTCATTAAATCTTTTAACACTAGAAAAAAATAACTATTCTCCTTCTTTTTTGGTTTGATAGAAGTGGTTCCTGCTCACCACATATTACCCTTCATCTCTGGCAACTAGGAGTCCAATCACTGGACTTTCCGCCTGGTTATTTTTACCTTGGCTGCCTGATGAAATGAGATTGACGTGTATGCACTCTATCTGTCTGTCCATCTGTTACTCCAGCCTCAAAGTAGAAAAAGGTCCTTTGCACTTCGGAGTGTTCACACGTGGGAGTACTTCAGTGAGCCTAACGCACTATAAACTTGTACTTTACCTTACTAACGCTAACTTCCCTGTGTGGACAGTCCTGGTACCTGTTCTGCGTCTGGGAGCCTCCAGATCACTGAAGGCTTTCCAAAACATAGAACTGACTGACTTCTACAGAAGTAGGATCATACATATCCTCTAAGTCTATGTAAGCATTTTGATTTCAGGATATTAAGAACTAATCCGTTTTATTTTTTCCAAATGAAATGTTCTGAGCAGAAAAAAAAAAAAAAGTAAGACAGAGTGCAGGCAGCCTAAAATACTGTTTCAGTCATTTCACTTAATGTGTTAGTTTACTTATTTTATAAATTGACATTTCTTTAGGCCAGCCAACATAAAGGCCTAGCATTAGGTCTGCACAGACTGTATTTTTCTTCTTCCAAACTCACACTCACATAGCTTTGCTGTCCACACTGAATTAGACCCGATGATATTATCTGAGCAAAACTATCTTTTCTTCATCTACCATAGAAGTATTGGAATATTTTCTGTATCTAGTATAATTACTTGGAAATGTATTGAGAAATATTTTCTTTGTATGTCAGTTGGAAGAATTGTCAGTTGGAAGCTATTTAGATTTGGCTGGATTCTGTGAATAGAAAACTTAAAAATAACAGTACTTTTCCAGTTTTCTAATTCTTAAAGATTCCTAGTGTTTCTCTGTAAATTACTCCAACCATATTCAACATCTTTTGTTACTAATCACAAAAAAGCAAAGTTAAATTAAAAGGGACCTCAGGAAGTCATCTAGCCCATTCCTGTTGTCCAAACCAGAATCAGCCACATCCTTGTCATTCCTGATAGCTATCTTCATAGTTGACCTCCAGTGCTGCAGACTTCATAATCATCCTGTGCAGTCTGTTCCTAATCCTTTCCAACAGAATTTATTTTTTCCTGATGCCTGAACAAAACCTTTCTTACTGCAATTTAACTGCATTATCTCTGATTGTATTCATCATAGGGTATGAAAAATAGGGTTTCTTTTATCCTGTTTGCAACAGCCTTTTGTATTTATAAAAAAAAAAAACCCTCTTCAACCCCTTTCCAGCCCCCCCACCCCCACTTTTTTTTTTTGCTAGACAATCCTGACTTTAAATCTTTTCTCAAAGATCATATTTTGTAGATCAGTCTTTGTATTCTGAAATATTTCCAACCAGATTTCTTTGTTTGGTGTACGGCACTCAAAATTGAACACACAATCTTGCTTGAGCCGGCACTGATTCTGAAAAGAACATAAGGAAGACGCCTGCTATCTTGCTATCTTGTCGATTGTACTGTTGTTCGTATATGCCGGTTCTGTCATTTGCCTTTTTCACTGTGTAAGGTTGTTGGCATATTCATTGCTAACTCATCACTTTCCACTTTAGCCCTGAGATCCTTTTGTGAATAATTACTACCTAATTAATTGATCCCCTTCCATACTTGTGCGGTTGGGTGTATCTGCCTGTCTGTAATACTTTTCACCTGTCCCTATTGCAAAGTCATCTTTTCTTTTCCATACCACTCTTCAATCTGTAAAACACATAACTGAATTTTAATCCCGCTCCCCAAGATATTTACAGTCTCTCCAGCTTTGTAGTGTCTGCAAATTTAATAAGCGCACTTTCTTTACCATTACTGAGCAGTGTTGGACTTAGGATAGAGAGATTGAAACTAAGTAGACCAGACTATTCTTTTTTTTTTCCCTTTTAAAAATAGCAATCCATTTGCTCTTTTTCAGTCCTCCAGCATCTTATCTGTCCTCCGTAATTTTTCAAAGACCACTAAGCCTTCCGAGTTTATTTTAATCAGCTAAGTCCCCTAAGATGAATGAAGTTTATCAGCACAGATTATCTGAGAATATCTGTGTTATTTAAGCACTATGTAACCTTTCCTCTTACTATTACAAAGCGAGATCTTATCCCTTTTGGCTAGTATTAATTGTGCCTGCTTGCAGCTGATCTTTTCGTGAAGGCTAACACAAAAGAGGTATTAAACTGTTTTTACTATGTTAGGAGTCTATAGATTACCCTTTTTGTTCAGTCGCAAACCAACATTTTCCTTGGCTTTCCTTCACATAAATGTAAATTCCTAATAAGCAATTTGCCATACTAAGCAAGAGCTATCTATGCAAACACAGAACAGGAAGAGATCTTCTGAGATACCAAACCAGGCAACTGCGGGCAATGATACCTTATAATCATTTCATGTAGTCATCCAAGTGGTATCTGAAAGTCATTAGATTACTTGCTCCCACTCTTCTTGTTGAAAGGTTGTTTCAAAGTCTGATGACTCTGATTGTTAGAAATTTCTTCTAAATTTCAGTCAGAATTTGCTCCTGACTACATTGTGCTGGTGGCGCATTACTGCCCTGTGCTTCATTCATTCATCCAGAATTTCATTTTCTGAAGCTTCAAATTATAGCAAAATTTTTTGTTCTATCACATAAGTGAATTTAGCCGAGAACTTTTATTTTAAAGACACTCTCCTCTGCAGTACTAAAAGTGAACGTTCAACAGCCATCGTATTATAAGTTTAGCTTTTAAGAGTAGATCAATTATTGCTTAGTGAAATATCATAACATTTTGAACTAACTTGATTTTTTTCATGTGGATTTCAGAAATACAAGTCTCCTTTATAGTCTTTTGTGGGCCAGATGCTTACCTGGCTTTCATCAGTGGTATGCGTCTTAAAATCATGTTTTACACTAATTTTTAATCTAACCTTAAGAGTGTATTGGCCAAAAAATACAAATACTTGCAATTTAGGATGTTCAGACCTAGTTTATTGACATAGGAGTTAATAGTCGTGACAGACACTGAAGACCAAGATAAGCATTGAAAAGAAGACTGCTACTGCTAACAGAGCACTTTGTGATTGTATCAAGAGCTTCATAGTTTTGCAAAGTAGTAGACTTGGGCACCTCAGTAAAGAACAGAAGAGAGCATTTTTTACAAAAACATTTTAAAAAGCTGTTATTCGTAAAAAATAAGGTCTGAGCTGGCATTCAGGGTTTAAACACATATACTGTTTCATAGCAAAGAAATGGCAAAGGGATACTATTATCTGCAGTAAAATTAAATTGACCTATGTTACCTTTTTTTTTTTTGGCTGCCTGGATGAAGCATCATTTTTTGTTCTGATATTTTCTTTTAACAGCTAAGAAGTCATTTGCAAAATAGTATTCTTTCCCAGGATATGGATTGCTTCAAGTTGGAATGCAGTAACTCATGTGCAAGTATAGAAATAAGTCTTCTCAAAGGCTCTTTTTCTTAGGTATTGTGAGAACTGTGCAATTACACGCATAGTAAATGTTCATTTACTTCCACATTCTCAGCTCTTTCTACTCTGTGACACTGCTGTGACTTAGGAAGACATCCCTCCAGCCTCCTTTCCCAACTCTGTTCAGGTGCACTGGTATGCAGTACAGGGGCAGAATATTGCCTTGAACTGGAGATGGATGCCTGCTATGGGCATAGCAAAGAGCTTCCAGGCAGGGTCATAAGACGTCCTGAGCAGCTCTGGGACATGCCTTCAGTGACTTTTTTTTTTTCTTGTTCCAGAGCTGGCAAGTTATGCTACCTTCTCAGGAGGGAAGGCCAAAGCTGGGCTTTTCTGGTTAGGCAGCAGAAAAGCAAAAGAAATTCCAGCTCACCCTTAAGAATGCAGGGAAGCCTCCTTAACTGTATTTCAGGTCATTATGGTTTCATGCAAGTGGAAGTAATCTAACTGAAGTAATTCCAGATAAAAGCAAAATTAAAAGATGAATTTGAAAATCTAGAGACTCCCCTGCTTCTTGTTTTGTAAATTAGATGGTCTGGAGTTCCATTCAGCTTCACCTCAGTGCACGTGCCCAGTGCCAATAAAACCTCAAGTGATAACTTGTAAAAGCCACTTGCTAGAAAAGAAATACTGTGCATAAATGAACAATGTTTATAAAACTGTAGTAACTCAGCCAAGTCAAAACAGATTTACAACACAGAAACTCAGGAACATTTCTAACTTATGCACCATAATTATCTCTGTTGTTCTGCTCCGGCAATCCAGGTGAAGCAATAAGAGTTTCATAAAAATTTTAGCTAACTTCGTCCTTTTATTTTTGAGTTCATGACTTCTTGGTTTTAATACTGTTAATACAAGGACTGAAGGCCTCATCAGAAAGGTTTCCTGTAACCCTAAAAGGGAGCTACTGCAAGAAGCAATGTCCTTGGACAATTTCCCATTTTAAAAATCCCAAACCATCAGCATGAAAACTTTGGTTGAAAGAACATATGTTTTCAAGGACTTCCTCAGTCATGCTGTTTCCCTTGCAAGGTAAGCTGGTGTATTCTGACTCCCTAGGTTGTGGTGCTGCAACATTAGGAAAACCCTTTGTGGTGGGCATCTGTTCAGTTGTAGTTCGTACACCTGCAAGATATTCTGAACTCCGGGTATGAACTCATCAAGTAATTATTCCTTTACAATTTAACCGGGACATAATTAATTTAATATAGTTGCCACTAACTTTTTTGTTATTATAACTTGTTCCCAGTAATTCTGTCCATGAGATATGTTAGTATTTATACTGCTAAATGAGAACTATTTACTATTTGGAAAATAGTGAGCTTGGTTTTATTCGGAATTACTGTAAGGTGTTAAAACCAGTATGTTTTTTAAACTGTGATGATTACCATAGTTTATTCACCAAGTGTAAAGTACTTATGATTGAATCTAAGCAAAAAATGTTAAATACGGTATTTTAAAATGCCAGGGAAATTGTGGTGGTTTAAAAATGTTGAAGGTTTCAACATAACTGGAGAAAAAAAAAATTGTTACAAAATACAGAATTAAAGTACAGTTTCATTGCCTGCTACAATATGCTGCAGGAGTTCCCTACAGCATTTCCTTTCTGTGGTTATTGCTTTTAGGATCACCCTTCCCGTAAAGATCTGAAAGCAGTGAGGTTTCAAATAAAAAGGAAAATTAATTCCCTACTTTTAATTGGTAAACTTATGTCAACACCGCATGAAAAGGAATTAGTAAGTAGTCCAAAATGCTCTATGATACTTACTTTATTCAATTAGGTGTTATTCATAGCTGGTGTCTTTTGTTAGGTTAGAAATATGTATGGCAGATTAATTAACTTGACTAAAGTTCTTATGTTATACATGCCAGTTTTTTAAACTGAGTTTCACAGGTTTTAAATTAACATATATTCTACACAGCGTGTTTTTATGTGTAGTGTCTACTGTGACAATCCATATGCAGCCTCTGTGTCAAAAAATAGAAGGTAAACCACGTTAGCATTCATATTGTTCTAGTAAGTTTATTATTTTCAATTCTTGCTTCATTCACCAAGACACTTCTGTTGTTTTGCGGGGGCCTTTTTGTTTTGCTTTTCTGTTTCATATTTGACATTCCTCTCAGGAACTGACTTGGGTTGAATGTTTTTTTTCAGTGATAGAGAGATTGCTCCCTTGAGCTAACACAAATGAAATCTGAAAACTAGAAATATATGGAAGAACTATCCAAAAGTACTTTGACTAGTCAGCATGCTGAATAATCATCAAATACTGTACTGCACATTCTCATACAGTCTGCTGCAATAAACTGGGCTTGAATGGTTTATGTTTAGTCTGTAGTTTTTCTGCTGCCTACCAATAGCAGTGCATGAAGCTCTATTTATTTCATGTTGTAGGCATAAGGTAACATGACATAACTTAATGTTAAAGGCATGCAGTAATAATAAGCTACTGCAATACAGACAGGGAAACCTCCTACATGGATATAATCCGATAGATGCAAGCTTACTCTGCCCAGCCTTAAACCGATGGGACGCAAGCCAACTATAGTCAGGAAACCACATAAATGTGTTAGCATGGAGATTTCAGCAGCAGTTCAGGGGCTGCAAATCAGAAACAGCTTTTGTCCCTCCAGACTGGAGTGAGGAAAATAAAACTTAGCTCTGTAAATATGTTGCTGTCATTACTGTGTCTACATCGAGTTATTTTCATTTCTTGCATGCAGTCCACATTTTTTGTTCATGTTTATCTATTTCCTTATTCCATGGTATAAATCAGATACCTGATGAAAACAGTTATCCACAACTTTATACTGATTTCACTGTAACTTGGTATCTTAAAGCCTATGAAGCCTTGTAAAGGACTTTCTGTAAAATGAATGCAAAACAGTGGACTTCCTTCCAACATCATCATAATGTTAGCTTCCTCTTTGTATCATCTCTAGCACAGTAAGGAAAAAAAAAATTTAATAATATACCAAGTGGCATGCTCCATAAATATATTCTGAAATATTCACAATAAGAAATACCACTTTCAAAGTTACAATGTGACGAAAATTGTAACCACATTTCCATGCAACTTTTTATTCTATTTTTTTAGAATTGTAATGTAAATAAGAGAATTTGGATATATTTCTATAGAATTCCATGAGAAAAGCTGCGCAGGCTAACATATTGCACTCTCGTAAGAGAGGATAGTGAATATGACTTTCTGAAATCTTGTTTTGTTCATCTGTAGGATACATTAGTAGAATTTTCCTTACAGTAAAATATCATGTTAGCAATTCTTGATGGCTGTTTACTACTTTTAATTCCTCTCACTTCCCTCTCTGCCAACTATTTCAAAGAGGAGATCAAACTCACATATCCTTGTGGCCCTAATACTTTCTCCTCTACCTCTCCTTCACTCCTTCACCTGTATCAAAGGCTCTCTTTTATCCTTTGAAGACACCACTTGTCCCCATAATTTCATGCTTTATTGCTACCTGACATTACTTAGACCCGGCTGTACCTTTTCCTCGCTCCTCAGTCTCTTTCTCTTTCTTTTCTGCACATTATAATAATGGTCTCAGCAAAAGCAAAGTAAAAGCTCAGCTACTTTTGTCAGGGTCTTCTGTCTCACACAATGTAATTTTGACTCTTCCCTTTACCCTCTTACCTTCTGTCAGTGCCTCATTCAATGGTCTCTTCTTCACTCTTCTTTCACAGGAGTCAAAGATTTTATCTTTTTTTCCCTCTCATTATTTGTCCCACACTGTTTTACTGCCAGAGATTCACAAACCTTACTCTTCCATTCATGCAACTTTGGCTAATTCTGCATTTTCCTGCCCTGTTTTTCTGTCATCCGTAAATTGCCAAAAGCCCAGCTCTTCTTCTTCTACCCAGTCATTCATTCTCTGCCTCCAAAGATGTAAACACCTCTCTAATATACTTCCCACTCACTCAGGTTTATAATCTGGCTCTCAACCGTAACTCTCCCCTCACTTTGAGATGAGAGTCCTGAGCAGATTCCAGTCTTTTAGGGACAAAGTCTCCTGTTAACAGACTGACGATAAATAAGCAAGAGTTACACATTACCAACTGTCAGGTGATAAACCCATCAAAAATATAGCAAACAACATTTGCAAAGGCAGCTCGCTCCATTTCCCAGCTGCTGATGAGTTCCTCACTCAGTGGTAGCTCATCACCCTTGCCGATTACTGGGACATTGTCTCCATGAGTGACAGAGGTTCCTGCAAAACACTTGGTCCATCTCTTTTTCTTCATTTTAATCACAGGCTGCAAGCTGACTAAGAGAATAGTCCCTGTATTTTTTCCTCTTCCTCTGTAAAAGTATGTAAGAAATTCCGGTTTATTATATTCTTCCATTCATTTCACAGAAAATCTAGAAGCCAATTTTTGGTACCAAGTTCACTGCTGTATAATTAAATTAATTGGGTTAAAGCAAATTGAGTTTAATTGAAGCAAAAAAAAATGTGCATAGATGAGAACTATGCTTGTAGAGGTTCTCTGCAAAACTGGAGATTCTGCAACCAAAACTCTTTGCAGAAAATTCTTTCCAGAATTTTAATTGCAGACGGAGGCCAGCTGGATTCAGCAGGATCTTTGAAAGAGCATATAGCATACTTTACTGTAGAAACTCTGTAATCCTGAATACTCATTTTTAATCTGTTCAGCTATTTTAGAATAGCTTATTTGGTAAAGGTTCTATTTCCTAGTTTGCTCTTATATATGTATAGGTATGTATTCTGAGATTATCAAGTCAATTGAAATATAATACTAATTATATTGGGACATAGCTGCAGTATATGTATAATAGACATGATTGTTTTTTTTTTTTTCACCTATAGGAAACTCTCAGTTCAATAAAATATCTCTAGACTAAACACATTTCTTAGAAATCAAAAGGAAAATAAAAATCAATCCCATCCATTCCAACTGTGGCTTAGAGAGACAATTTTACAAAATTCTAAAAGCTTCTTTTAACACCATGGCTCTCCTGGTTGTGTTGCTTAGACTCCCCACAATCATGATCTCGTTTACAGGCCTGACATGACTGATTTCACCAGAAAAGTTATCCATTATTGGATGGCAGGAGATAAACCCATCAGAAGGTGTAACAAACAAATAAGAACTTATTTGAAGAGTGACATTATCCTATTTCTGTCAGGGAGTGTGAGCAAATAGCCAAGAGTTTATCGTATTTACGAAGAGGAAGACTGTTTGGAAGTATATTTTTTCTTCTTCTTCTTTTAAGGTCGTCTCTTTTATCTGGAGCTGCAGCAGTGGATTTGATACTTTATAAATAGTAGGTTTTATCAGGAATACGGTAAAGCATTTTACCAAGTTATCTTCCTCACATCAGTGACATGAAACTAGAAGACTGGAAATTCTTTTCCACCCTGGTTTCCCATAACATATGTCAATACTTGCAGTCACAAATAGATGGTGGCTTCACTCTTCCTGCCCCTCTCCTGCGAGACAGCAAGTTTATAAGCATGTGTATAAAACTGTATGTAAAGCATGTATGTACATTAGACAAAGTACTTACTCTGTTCTTTTTTTCAATGTGTATTTTATTATATGTTCAAAACATTTTTTGCTTATATATACTATAGGAGTAACTCAGTTTAAATGTATAGGATAGTATCACAGCTAGTAAAAGCAGCATTTTAGAAGTAACAGCTAAATAAAGATGAAGATAATTTTTAAGATTTCTGTTTCTTACATTCAGTTTAAAATACTGTGATAGTTTTTTATCCAGACAATTTAAAAAAATATTTCATTACCTGTTTAATATTTCTCCAAAGATTTTTTTCTCTCTGTAAGTAAAAGGGTTTCAACAGCCTCTCCCCGCCAAACAAAGCAAGTCCCATTTACCACCACTTATGTTGTGCTTATAGTAGAACAATTTTCTCATTCTGTACTTGGTGTTCATATACCTTGCCTCATCCTAGTGACAAGCCTATAAATGTATTTTGCTGTTAAATCGTTATGGCCCTGATGCCTATTTTGGACCATAAATTCCTCATAATTTGACTTTAAATGAGAGTTATACAGGAGTACAATTGGCAGGATTTTCTGTCCCTGTTTATGACTGGAGAACCAGATCAAGCCTAGGATTCAGTGCTTTAAAGGACTCTCGGTGTATTTATAGCATATCTGTAGTTCTTCTCTTCAAACTGCAGAATTTGTAGTGTTGTGGTAGTCTCTGATATTGAAGCCATTCTTTGTAGGCAAGATACATAACTGAATGGCCTTCAGCTTAAGAACTATCTATAGAAAGTGTATCTGCTTCTGCTACATACGCTTTGCAGAATTTAGATCATTTTTGTTAATCATAGAGTCCCAGTGTCTCTATTTGTATACACTTTATTCTCCTGTGGGAGGAGGGAGTATATACATAAAGTTGTATTTGTATGAAATAATATTTATAGGTCTTTCTAAGATCTGCCAGCTGAGACAGGCAAAGTAAAAACAGTAAACAGAAAAGTGAGAACAGTTTATTTCTGTGCTTACCCACAAGTGGCTGAGAAAAACTTGGTACAGGAGAGCACTACTTCTAGGATTTCTGTAGTCAAGGTTACATTTCTGGAAGCTCACAGGTTTCTTACTAAAACAATTCAGGAGTCTCTACTGTTGGGGTATGAGTTAGAGCACACTGTATTTGAGGAATCAGTAGCAATAGGTACAGATGTTGTGGGTCAGCCTCTGCTGATGGTTCAGGTGGTGGTTTCAGTGAAAGCGGTCTCCGGTTTGTGCTGGGAGGTGCTACCTGTTGGATCACAGTTTGGGCAGATGTAGCCTTGATGAACACTGATCACTGCACTGAAACTAGGGATATCACAGCTTACAGAAAATTACAAATAATGGTAACACTAAACTGGACTAAAACACTTATCTGGAACTCTCAGTTCTCAACTGATGATATTTTTCTGCATGAATGTACTGACTATCAATATCTTACATAGGAAAATAGTCATTTCTGACCACATTCTCCTCCTGGATAGAATAAGTGGTTCAGTATCAACATCACTGAGCTATAATTGCTAGTGTAACCTATTGAAACTAGTGAAAACGGATTATATTTTCAGCTACTGGCCATGGTCTTTCTCTCCCTCCCTTTCTCTCTCTGGCTCATTCACAAAAAGATCAAATTTTCAGTGTTCCTATCCTGATACATTCTGTAAGAATTTAAATGTAATAAAATTGTAGTTGTCGAATCCTTCACATGTTCATAGGAAACATTGTAGAAGTTGAATATACCTACAGCGGGGTTGCTTAAGAAAACTGAGTGCAATTTATTGTAAAGGGTCTTTATTTGCTGCCTCCACTCTACTCCCCATTTACCTGATACTTGTTTAGAAGTAGCACTTCTGTTTTGAAAAGTGATGAAGGTATTAAACTGTTTGATACATACCTGTAACACCATTATCTCATTACCTGTAACAAAACCGTAATAAGTTACAAAGCACCAAAGACTTGAAGAGATTGGATTAGTAAATCACCTAATTCAAATAAAAATTTATTTCGCACTGGCTTCCAAATGATTATACTTCTATGTAACATTACATATAATATATATGTTTATATAGTACCTATAATGTTATATATATATACTATATATAGTACTACATAATGTCTGGTGGGTTAGGAAAAGAAAGTATACCTGTGAGGAATAGGTCTGATTAAATTCTGAAGCCATATGTTGGTACACAGAAGGATACTGTTTATGGAGAAATTAAACATTGTCAGACTGTAGTTCTGGTGCTCTTTGTGCTAAATGTAATGTGGATGAAAAAAGATATGGTTAGAGAATTTAAAAAAAAAGAAACAAGAAAGAAAAACTTTCCTGCAAAACAGGAATCTTTCTTTCAAGTTACTTGTGTAGAAGAGTCTGGACAGCAACATGAAGTGTTTAATGGCATATGCTTGAACATCAAAAGCTTGAAAGAATAATTTGAGTACTTATGCAAACCTTTTAAAATCCTTTTACTTCTCTGTCTCCCATCACTCTGTAGGCTTTATATCTCTCAGTGATCATGGTTTTACTCCAGTCCTTGTTACACTGGGTGCCTCAAGGACTTGAGATGATTCCTTATGTCCTTGAAATTTCAAACAGTATTTTATTTTATTGACAGAAAGAAAGAAAAGTGGGGGAAAATATAAACAAACACACATATATGTCGTCATTGTACTTGTTCTGTTTATTTTGTTCTCTTCATCTATTTAAGTAGAATGCATATCAAAGTAGATTTAAGTCTTATTTTCTAAACAAAAATCTTCTAAATTATTTTAGGAAAAAAACCCTAATTTTTCCACCAGGAATAATTATTGACTAATTTCACTATCTGTATATGCAGTTCTTATCAGGAAGGCAGGAGGTCTTCAAGATGGATAGGACTTCTTTTTTGTGTAACTGAATTACAGACACAGACAGATACACACATAGACCATCTTTTTACAAAAGGAAAAAAAAAGTCAAATTTTAAAAGGGACATAGTTAGCCTTAAATTCTGTTGCTGTCTGGATAATGTCTGACAAGAGGGGACAGTGCCTATCTATTTGATATTAAAAGTGAAGAGGTGAAAATAACTCTGCGCCCAATCCCATCAGTTACCTGAAGATTAATAAGCTGAGAGACTGAGATTCCCTTCCTGCAGCACCATTCAATTTACAGCAATGGTGGGTTTCCTTGAAGCAATAACAGGTTTTAGAAAGTCTACAGAAGTGTGACTTTGTTTGTTGACATCCTTTTACTTTCACTGAGGAATATTCATGTCTAAAGGTGTGCATCACTGATTATTGTGTGAATGTTGTCTGTATCTGTGTCTCCCAGATACTCACAGAAGCCATGAAGTAATCCTGGGGAAATATCATTTTTTTAATTTCATTAACAATTTTTACTAAGTCTTGTAACCGTCTTGCCACCAACTTTGTCCCTGTAAGGACTCTCTGCCTTCAAAGAAAAAGAATTTTGCATTATTTATATATGCCAATGAAGCCCCTGGCCCTGAAGTCCTTTGTATATGAATGGATTTCTGTACCCACATGCCTAGATTTATCCCACAGTTTCTGGGTTCTGGCCAGAAATATTCTCAATTCATAAAGGTGCTGAAGATACTTTTTAATAGTACATGTTGTAGATTTGGCATCATTTCTATTTTAGTATTTTGCAATTTCCTGTATAAAGCTTGTGATACATACACACATGCATATAGTGAAGTAAAGGCACTGCACGCTGTATCCAGATCTTCTGAACTCCATAGATTGTAAATTAAATAATTTAATATTTGAATTTTAGACTGGGCAATATTTTCTTTGGTTAGGACAGCAGTTTTCTGATTAATGTTTTTAATTTCAAGCAATGTCTAATACACACAATAATAAAAGCGACAGTTCAGCTTATAATGAGTTAAGGATGTTTCTGAGAATACACAAGAGGTTTTTAAGAGACTTCCAAAGTTTATGTTTACTGAACAAAAGCTCACAAATTAACCCAAATATGTTTTTCTCATCTTTTACTATGTTTGCATATCTCTAGCTTTAATAATCTCAACATTGCATTTATGAATAGTGCTTGCACTTTCAAGGCTGTGTTCCAGCTAAAATGTGTTCCAGTTCTACTGTGTTCCAGTAAAAAAAAAGACTAAAATAATATTTGCAATTGACTGCAGTGGTAACTAGGACAAAAGAAACACATATGAGATTATTAATGATACAATTTCATGAAAGTTAATAACAAAAAATAATATATACTGAAAGAATGAAAGTAACCCATATATACACACGACATTTTTAAACTCCCACAACTTTGATGTGAGTCAGCGGTGCTGCCCTTCATACACAGAATCCAAAGGTCCCCATGTGGACCTGGTTGACACCTTCCTCTATTGACATGCTGGAGAAGAAGGGCTCCTTTTGGCCCTTTTGTGTTAGTCTTTAACTGATGTGTCTGTCCAACTCCAAGCGAGTGAGATGAATCTCCAAGAATTGTCTTAAAACCAGTTGTCCAATAAAATGGTTCTGTTTAATACTGTTAGGTTTACAAAACCGGCTTTTCAGATGTTAGCCCTTTCTCAGTAGAGTTCACCGACAATGTCAGGAAACAATAGCCTGTGTCAGTGGAGATTGTACCTTGTGGAAGTAAATGTATTAAATGTAGGGTGGACGGCAGCCTCAATCCCCATGCAGAGGTAAACAGAAATAAACACCCACTGTGTTTTTTCTATTTTCTCTGGCTGACCTCCACTGTTGTAGCTGAGCTTTCCTCTTGTGATATTTGCCAGGTTGTAAAAAAAAAAAGATGTGCCTCCTGGCTGAAATGATGAAACATAAAGCCTGTTCTCAGGCTGTGGATGCCTGATGGATGTGAAACAGCTGGCGGTCTGCGGCTGGGCTCAGAAAGGAAGTCTGAGAGATGCAATTGGTGCTTTGGTTAAAAGTAAAAGATGAATGAATTTTTCTGCTTTAGACTGATGTATAGAAATGTGCACAATGTAAATTTGCTGATTCAGATGTTTTTAAGAACATATATAGAGATGATTCATTGGAGTGGAACATTGGAATTGGGCATTTCCTGGTAAATCAAACTGCCATTTAACATACAAAGGAGGCAATATGTATATAAAAACATAATATTTCTGCTTTTAAAATATCTGGCGTCTGAGGTAGCTTGTGCTGCAAATAACTGAGGTATGCAGATCTTACCGGGAAAAAAAAGTAGAAAGTTACTGGGAAAGAAAAGGAAAGTGGAGGGTGAAACAATTGATATGAAGAGGACAGAAAGTAGAAGTCTGTGATGCAGTCAAGAAGCGGTGAGAGGGAATGAGGAAGAGGCACAAAGGAAAGCAGGGAGGTGCTGCCACTGCCAGTGGACAGCAGGCACAAAAGCCAAGCAAAGACAGCATTGAGATGCCTGAGATACAAACAACAACACAGTACTGCCTGTTGATTTATCTAACAGGAGATATACAATTTTCCTACGAGGCTGATTTCATAGAAGAAAGAAAGTGAGAGTGTGTTATCAGGGAATGCACTAGAAATGAAAAGCTTAGACAGCTTTAAGAGCAACTAAAATAATTCATTAAGTAAGTACAGCAGAGGTAAGACTTCTTTTTCTAAGGGGAAACAGTTGGTCAGATAACAAAAACAGAGAGAAGATATTAGTTGAGGAGCCACAGATCGTGGAAGAAAGGATAAAATCAAACAGATTAATTCTGAGAATATTTCAGAAGATTCATATAGGGAACAGGCAGTTTAAATGCAGAATTCTGGACAAATATATTTACCTCACTGGAGAAAGAAGACTGTAAAAGAGACAGATTAGGTAAAACAAGGGTTCTGCTGAAGTCAATGTAAAAATCTTCAGCAAAGTCAGGATTTCACTCAAAGGACACGAAAGCATGCAGAAGAATTTATTAGAAATTAGCAGATAGGATCCTAATGAGCTAATAAAAAGGAGAAAATGGTTTAGAAGTGTAGAGACAGAAAAGAAAATAAACTTCAGAATACTGATCCCGAAGCTCAGAAAAGTTGCCTGTTTTCCTGGAATTATATAATTATGATTTTGCACCAATGAAGTTGATAAAAGGATATTTACAGTTATTTATCTATTCAGTATATTCAAACAGGTGATTTCTGCATATGTGTATATATTTAGCAAATTTAAGTCAGGCCTGATATTTAAGTAGGCATTACAAGAGACCTCAGTTAAAAGCACTGGTGCCTCAAAGCTTATAGAAATCACTTCTGTACAGATTTAGAATACTGTAGCAGAAATCTTTTTCAGAATACTCTAGAAATAGAACTGTACTATAAAAAGTTAAATATTCTTTAAATACATTATACTTGCTATTTTTTTTGTTTAGTCAGCATAAATTGGCAGGTAAGCATCATGGAATCATAGAATCCAGGTTGGAAGGGACCTTTGGGATGATCTGGTCCAACCTTTCTTGGCAAAAGCACAGTCTAGACAAGATGGCCCAGCACCTGTCCAGTCGAATCTTAAAAGTCTCCAATGTTGGGGAATCCACCACTTCTCTGAGGACACTATTCCAATGGCTGATTGTTCTTACAGCAAAAAATTTTCCTCTTTTGTCCGATTGGAATCTCCTCAGGAGTAACTTGTCCCCATTACACCTCATCTTTTCCATGTGAGTCCTTGGAAAAATGGAGTCTCCATCTTCTTTGTAGCCACCCTTTAAATACTGGAACATGGTGGTAAGGTCTCCCCTAAGCCTTCTTTCCTCAAGGCTGAACAAACCCAGTTCTCCAGCCTTTCCACATATGGCAGGCTTCCCAGTCCCTCTATCATTTTTGTGGCCCTTCTCTGGACCCTCTCCAACCTGTCTACATCTTTTTTTTTGTATAGTGGGGAGCAAAACTGAACACAGTATTCCAGGTGTGGCCTGGCAAATGTTAAGTAGAGTGGGAAAATGACTTTCTGCTGATGATACCTTTGTTGATGCAACCCAGCATCCTGTTGGCTTTCTTTGCCATGGCAGCACACCGTTCACTTGTATTGAGCTGCTTGTCCACCAGGAACCTCAGGTCCCCTTCCACAGAGCTGCTCCCCAGTCGGGTCGATCCCAGCCTGTGCTGCACTCCTGGATTATGTTTTCCCAGGCACAAGACCTTATATTTGTCTTTATTGAACTTCGTAAGGTTCTTATTCTTTCTTCTATCTTGCTGTTTGACTTCATGAGGCATTTAGGAGTGTCTTATTTTGAGAAATTTTCTCTTTCACTCAAACTGGTTAAAAGTAGCCAACAAGTTGCAAAGTTACTAGGTAGAGACTAGAAGTATATAGATGGTACAGTCACAAAGAACTAATTTCTTGCATTTGTTTAATCATATTCATAAGTAAATAAATTTATCTTGTCATAAAGAAAATAGAATATATTTTTTAATTAATACGAGATATTTTTGAGCACATTTCTATAATTCCTGTTTTCTTAATGGAAAAAATCAGAAACTGAATGTCATCTGCAGCTTGAATGCCCTGTCTGTTCTGTGCATGTTGTGTTTAAAGCCAGATTTAAGTTAAAAGTCTTGCACTTAATTTATAAAAGAAAATACCATATGATGTAGTCCCAGTTTTCTAGCTTCATAGGTGTCACATAGCTGAAATGATATAGCAGCTACTACAGTTCTGCATGTATATTTCAGGAATTACCTAAAATATTGTTTGTATACCCTTTATGCAATGCAGGACATTAAAATTGAAAGACAGGGAATTCTATGTACATGTAGAAAATTGTCTTTATATTTCCTTTTCATAAACTGGTTTTACTAGTGAAAAGGTCAGATTGAATACTCATATCCATGTAACACACAATTCCCTTTTGAATTAGGAGAAGTGTAGTGTTGTTGTTGTTGTTGTTGTTGTTGTTGTTGTTGTTGTTGTTGTTATTATTATTATTATTATTATTATTATTATTATTATTATTATTATTATTATTATTATTATATTTTGCTGGGAAGTTATACGCCTGACTGGAACTGGTTTTAAACATTATTTTAACTTACTATGCATGCTCAACCAGGTAAAAGAGGCAGTGTTTCCGGGTGGATGGAACCGGACTGCCATGTTTGTGGAACACCGAGGATGCCCTAACCGGGTGGCATCGACCCCAGTCTGTGAGCAGGGGCGGAGGGAACCAGGCACGGTGGGGCCATGCCCGTGGCAGCCTGGCTCGGCTCCTTGTGGGGCGCCGTCCCAAGTTTCATGGGTGCGCGGTTTGAGGGCTCTGGACATCCCTCCAGCCGGTAAAATCCAAATGTTTTCCCAGTAAAGCATGGGGAGAACAGTCTGGGCACATAGCTGGAACCCCTTGCGTGTTCCCAACAGCCCTGTGTTGCTCCTGCACCCGCACTGAGCATTGGGTCCTAAGCCTTTTAGGCATTGCTTTAGAGCTGGGGTGTATTTGCCTCCTTGCATTGCTCTTCTGAAATCATAGATGCTTGATTGCACTTCCAAATACCAGATTACCTTTTTCTATCCGAAATTCACAGAACTGGTGGGCTTCTATAGATAGGATTCCTCGAAGTTCCACAAAAACTTTGGCGACTGTATTACTTTGCCCCACTTTTCTACCCAAGGTTGCTGACAATGCAGAAGAAACAGCTGCAGGGACTATTTGTGCAATTTTTGTAGTGTAGAGCTTGGCATGTTAAGTTAAATAACTGATCGTAGAATCATAGAATCATAGAATCAATCATAGAACAGTTTAGGTTGAAAGGAACCTTTAAAAGTCATCTAGTCCAACCTCCCTGCAAGGAGCAGGGACATCCCCGATTAGGTCAGGTTGCTCAGAGCCTCATCCAGCCTGGCCTTGAATGTTTCCAGGGATGGGGCATCCACCACCTCTCTGGGCAACCTGTTCCAGTGTTCAACCACCCTCATTGTAAAAAAATTTTTCCTTATATCTAATATGAATCTACTTCCTTCTAGTTTAAAACCATTACCCCTCATCCTATCACAACAGGCCCTACTGAAGAGTTTCTCCCCATCTTTCCTGTAGGCCCCCTTGAGGTACTGGAAGGCCACTGTAAGGTCTCCCTGGAGCCTCCTCTTCTGCAGGCTGAACAGCCCCAGCTCTCTCAGCCTGTCCTGATGAAAGGAAAGTTGCTCTACCATAGGATGGTATAAACTGGCGAGTCCCCTTTCAGCTGTGCATTCCTCTCAACATCCCATCACACAGTACGAGACAGTGTCTGCAGAGACGTGAGACCATCAGTTAAGAGAGTTTGTGTCCTGAAATGCCTCAGGGAGACCAAGCAGAGGCGGACAATCCTCAAAGCCCTTTGAGCATTTCGAAGGGAAATGCTAATAGATATGCAAAAATATGTAATAGGAAGTAGAGCTGAAAATAATCATGTTTTATCAAAAGAGTCATAATAATGATTTGCGTGTGTATAAAGTGCAGCCAGTTTAAACACAGACGAACAGATTGAATTTTGATTGTTGTGAGTACAGAACACATTCTCATTTATATTGTTTGATTGAAAATCATTATTACTTTGCCTATAATTGCCATAATTTATCACATTCTTAAAATTTGCCAGTAATATGGTACTATTTGTCTACAGTTCCACTCTAATTGCACATAATTAATTATTCACTTTGCTCGATTGCTAATTGCCTTTAACATACACTTACGTATAAACATTAAAATACCACTTCAAAGGGAACAGGAAAATAATTTGCTAAACTTCTTATATCAGTTATAATTGTGGTTTCTTAGAGTGAGGGACTGGTAAAAGTACTAAAACAGTAGATCATGACTTTGTAAATTATGAGGGAGGAATTCTCATGCTTGTTTCCTATACACTTGACTGTTCTTCAGAGCTACATAACCAGGTAAATTGTAGTGTGTAAGGTGACAGCTTATAAGGAGGAATAAACAAAAAATCTGGTTTAAAATATCAATAATCTTATTCTTACCCCTTTGAAAATACAGTCTTTATTGTCCTGAGGCTGAAGCCAACCTTGATACAGCAACGCTTGCTAATAAAAGACTGGTTTACAGCACTGTCGGATCCATGGTTTTGCCCTTTCTGGTGAAGGGGTATTGTGCAGTTACAGGGAAAGGAAAACAGTACTTTCTCAGTTTATCAGTGTGAAGAAATAAGACTTACTATGAATTAGCTCATAATTACACCATTAAATGCAATTCATAAGACCATGCATAGAAAGAAGCAACTAATAGTCTAAGCGGAAAAAAAAATCATAGCATCAAAATATAAATAATTTTCCTGGAATCAACTGTCTCTAGAACTTAGAAGTGTTTTATAATCAGGTAGTTAATGTAATCCAACATATTGTCCCTGGTGCATATGTATATGCATATGTGTATGGATGTGTACATTTCTAGACCTGCAGTCTGGGATAAGTTTGTGAATCTATCCAGTCTAGATTTAATACACTGTGTATTAGTAATGAGTTTGCATTACTAGCATGTCTCGGCTCTTAGTAAGAAGGGCTGTTGCAAGAGAGCTAGTCGACAAAGTTGGGGTTTTTAATAATCTTAAAAATACAAAGAATCATAGAATCATAGAATGGTTAGAGTTGGAAGGGACCTTCAAAGGTCATCTAGTGCAACCCCCCTGCAAGAAGCAGGGACATCCCCGACTAGATCAGGTTGCTCAGAGCCCCAGCCAACATGGCCTTGAACGTTTCCAGGGATGGGGCATCCACCACCTCTCTGAACATGTATATGTATTTTATAATAATTATTTTGAGAGCAATACTAAATGGGGGAAATAGTTTAATGGACTTATAAATGAATAAGAACAAACTGTACCTCAAAGATGGTTGCAGCTTGCTTAGGATTCAGAATGCCATCCCATTTTCATTCTCAGTATGAATCGAGATTGTATTGTACAGTACATAAATGATTTTCTTCGGCTTTTTAAAAGGCATATGTATTAATATTTTAAACTGAAGTAATTGCTTCTTGTTCAGCAATGGGTTTCATTTATGAGTGTTTATCCCTAGCAAATGGAAAGTATGGTTAATCTAAGTTAAAAATGGATTCTTTAAATAGCTCTAATTACATTCTGTTTATATTTGTACGTTTTAGACACTTAAGATTTAATCGGTAGCAGTTCTAACACACCATAATGTTTATTAGCTGGTTTTAAATTATTGTTATGGATGGTAGTTCAATGAGAAAATAAATGATGATTTCTCTACTATAGTACATAGTAAATAAAAGATGGACCAACATGGAAAAGAGAAATTATATATTGTATTATTTGATTTTTATATTAGATAAAGGCAGAATCAAAGAAAACTTGAAAAAAGGGGAGGGAACAGATTCTATTTCTCATTTCACTATACATGTTCTTTGTAATTTTGCATGTTTGCTTGTTTGACTCAAAACTCTGGAGCATTATTGTTCTTTTAACTTTATTTTGCATTAATTGTAATAATTTTTTACTAGATATCGTCACTCTCTTAAACGCTTTTAACTGTACATTCCCAAGTCTTATCTTATAAACTAGATTTACAGCAGCAACTGAAATTACTATTGGTGATTATACAGCATTGAAGGGATCAGGTACAAAATTATTACAGAAGCCTCTATTTTATTATCTTACATAAACACCATGGAAGTAAGGAGATGAGTTCTTAGATGACTAGAAATTTTCTTTGCAGTGAACTTTCATATCAATAGAACAATATGGTGCAAAGTATATAGTAGAATAAAATGGTAATCTTAAATTCTCCTTTAGCTAGCTCTGTTTATAAGGACTACTGAAAACTAATTATTTTAGGTTTACTATTACATGAGATCATATTTAATGAGATCACTTTTAAAAAATAAACTATCAAAATAATTTTAAATCAAATACTTTAAAGTGCAGTACTAAAATATATTAAATGTTGAAAGCTAGAAAAAAAAAATCTCAGTTCTTTTAACTAAATGGTGATGAATTCAAAAAGAAAATTAGTTTGGATTATATTGGTGTCACATATCTCTAGGCATGCATGGTAGAGTTCTGCTGTTCAGGGTGGTACTGCAACCAAAACCTGGTTACTGAAACACACGGAGCCAGATTCCCTGGTTGGCTTTGCAGTGTTCTTGTGATTTCTGGAAACAGGTTAGAAAGAGGCTATTTCAGTACACGTTTGCCTGGCAGTGCTCCAAGAGGTTGGGCTGTTCAGGATTATCAGAATACCCTGCCAAGAAATGCCTGACGTGCTGCGTGTGATCCCAGGAAGATGGGGGTGAGCGAGCAGGATGTGCCAGCTCCAGATCAGCAGAATTCTTCTTCCATAAGCAGAGCAGTCAGCAGTCAACAGAGTTGTATTTCCCTGTTTTTTTTAAAATATGATTTTATGCTTTTTTCTATATAACTGAAGTCTATCAATCTAAAAAGGGGCAGTGGTACCATATATTTGCTTACTATTTTCAACCGATTTTCTGTGGACACAAAGTTTTGCAGTTACATTATACACTTGTGCATTTCCACCTGCTTCTCTCCCACGTCCTCAATAACTTTGAAACACAAGTGCTTCAACTAAATTTAACAGGGGCTAGAGGTCTCAAAAATAATTATGTTCGTACAAGCTCCAGGAAAAGAGAACACATATAACCTTTGAGTGCCCTGTTAGAGAGAAAACAGGCAACAGGAAATCGATCCCCATTAGACACTGCAGAATCCGTGTGGGGGAGAAAAAAACATTGGAAACCTCCTAACTGCAGGAAAACCTTCAGAATTTCCACCTTCTTAAAGAGCTAAATCAACCACAAATCACAGTCACACTGGAAAATGGTTTGTTTTTTTCTGGTACTTCAAAGTTAGCTCGTTATGAACATTTAGAAGAAAAGACAACCTCTGAATCGGTTAAAAAAAAAAAAGATTAATGACTAATTCTAAGCTATTCACTGGTGATATTGAAAGCATTCTTTGAAATATATGATTTTTACAATCTGCAGAATTGTTCTGCTTCTATGGCAGTTATACTGTGTAGTCAGACATTAAATGGAATAGCTCTTTTCTCCTTCTTAAGCTTATTTGATCTGTAAAAAATTAACAAAGTTTAATAAAGTCTAACTTTGAATTAGTTTATTAAAGCTGAGTCTCTTAAAATATTTTATTTCCCTCTGTGGTTCAGATAATCTTCTTTACTTATCTGATCCAGAGTTGTGCAAGGCCTTACGGAGATTTCCAAGTTACTCGTAGAATATAAAATTAATTTACACATATCTATTTTGCTTTAATTTCCCCTAATAAAATGCTGAAGTTCTGATTGTGAAGTAAGGGTTTGCCTTTGTGTATATGAATAAGCTTGTTTTTTTACTGGAAGTTGACTGTGCCGGGGAATTGTCTGCTGTTAAAAGAAGTGCTATCAGAAGGTTAAATAATGTAGGTTTAGATATTTAGGGCTTGCTTATTCTGTCTCATAGAAAATATTAATAAAAGGCCGTATTACTGAAATGATTAGATTGTGTCCTTTTCCCCTGTAGGGAGAGAGATTTTTATGTACAATGAAGAGGAAAATTCAGACAGGATTCCTTTACAAAGATGACAACGGTTGTACAGTTGGTGGAGCTCAGCTTTGCTCCTGTAGATAAATATTCATGGAATTCTAGGACATTGTATATGCTTCTTAAATTTAGCTTTGAATCTAGCTGCCAAATATGTAAAATAGATGCCAACATCTCGCAAATGTGAAAGCCTCAACCTTGCTCAAGCCTGATTTTAGAAATTTCTTCCTCCTTTAGACCTTAGAATTTTTTTTCCATTATAGTGAAAGTAAAAACTTTCCAACTTTAAAGAAAGACATGGAATGTGAAAGGTTTGGCCCACAGAAAGCATCACCTCCTGCTCAGGGAGACCCTGGCCAATAAATTGCTGGAGGCTAACCTAGGCTTCTGGAAAAGTATTTCGATACATCTGCCCTACACTTATGCTCCTCCAGAAGTGTTTATTATTGGTTGCTACTGGAGCAGAATGTTGGGTTAGGTCGAGCATTAGTTTGACACATTGCACCTAATTTTATATTATGTTTCATGGCCAGTATCTCAAAGTCTGTCTCTTTTCATTTTGCTTTCTGCATAACTCTAATAGTTATATTCCAGACCTCCTTCCAGAAGATGAAATCAGAGATTTAAACCTAGTTGGAATGCCTTAAACAACAGTTCTTCATTATTTGAAGGATTGTCTTTCTCAATCTATTAATATTGGAACTGTTCTATTTTGTATATATAGTTAATATCATGATAAGAAGGAAAAACTGATTGCCTTAATGGATGTAGTACTCAGATTAGGTGTTTGGTCTGATTTAAGGAGAGAGAGGACTTTAAGTCCTTGCCAGATGGTTGCCTCTATCATTGACCTCTTCTATGGTTTTGCCAATCAATATCATTCTTACAAATTTTCTAGTTGGCCTTGGGTCAGATTCCCTGGTATAGGTGATTGTTTTCCCAACACAGCCAAGATCCAGTTTTCAAAGCTTTAGAGGAAGCTTAAAAAACACTGGGACTGTACTCTTCATTTATTCAGGACTGATTGACGGTCTTAACTCTAGGGAAACACGTATAGGGAGAAGGAAACTTCTTGAATCCTCTGAAAATATTGTAGACATATACCACTGCACATGTGTTCAGGAAGGCATACTCATGGCCTTGTGAAAAAAAGGAGAGGTGGCACAGAGCTTGCAGCTGAGTTATGTATGCCATTGAGCTTAATTTCTGTAAAAATCCTAAATATGTCAAGTAAACAGGCCAAAACTAAACTAACAGTTATTACATTTGCTATGTTCTTCTATATGTACTTGTATCTAATACATACCGGATCTCATCTAGACAGGGACATTTTTTAAAGTTTTGATTATATTGTTCCCCTCTATATTTACATTTTTAAACCAATTCTGTGTACTCAAGGTCATACTTTTAAGTCTGTCCTCCATGCCATTGCCCCTAATGACCGATGTTCATGGATTCTGTATTGACTCGCATGATGACACTTTACCATACCTGTATGTTTCTTCAACCCACCTTGGAAGTTACATTAGCTCACTATAGATTTTGCACAGAAGATCAAATAGATTTAAATTTATTCATATGCCCTATGAATCTGGTGATGTTTTCCTCTTTTGTTTTGCAAACATGACATTTGCTTTCCAGTCCCCCAGCTTGAATAGATTTTACAGTTTGAGAAAAGCAGAAAGAAAAACACGACAGTACCCCTTACAACTTGTCTCAGATGGTTCTTTTTTT
This sequence comes from Tetrax tetrax, assembly GCA_009806455.1. Lineage (NCBI taxonomy): Eukaryota > Metazoa > Chordata > Aves > Otidiformes > Otididae > Tetrax > Tetrax tetrax. Next base: position 240,538 of record WHYT01014588.1, read on the forward strand.
GTTGTTCTTTTTGTTTGCCCTATGTTATACAATCAAGTCCTTCATCACTGAGACTAAAAATTACTAAAAATTACTAAAAACTCTTTTTTTTCTGACCAGGCTCTGCTATGCCAAAATTACTTGCCTTTTAAAATAGTTAATTGCATACAGTTAGTATTCCCTGGCGTATTTGCCTACATTCTTCAAATTCAGAGTGAAAAATATTCCAAGACAAAGACTTATTTTCAACATTTTAGAAAGCTGTTCAGATAGTGCATCAATAACACCTCAGCAGGTGGAGGTCCCATATGATTCCACCATTCAAGAGAACTTCTTTCATACGTGATTAATTCTAGGACCCATTTAATCCACCACATTATGGTGGTCAATTTGAGACATCTGTGCTGATGAAAATGACTTTTGATTGTACCTAGATGGCTTTTATATGCGGTACTCCATGCCGGTTTACTCTCCAGTTCAAAGTGAGATAAAATAGAGTCCATTTTCTGGATAGGGCTTTTTTTCCTGGCTAGCTAATCAGCAGTTACATGTGTTGTATTGAATTATCTGGTTTGTAATACTCAGTTTAGGAAAATTCCTAGATACTTCTAGGCATTTTGCTGTTAATTTTGCTAAAAAAAAATTAGACCAGTAGCATTTTGATTGTATTTATCATTACTTTTTCTATGCCACGTATTAACATGCATCTCTACATTAATAAACAAATAATCCATCATCTGCATATTGGCTCACATAAGCACGTACATATGCAAAAAAAAAAAAAAAAAAG